>BTRK01000003.1:37036144-37636144 GCA_036245805.1 Pristionchus mayeri
CGTACTGTATTAGGTTGGTCATAAAGTTTTGCGCGATTTCGGACCCCAAGTTTGAGTTCGTATATTTTATTTTTCTCAAATCGCCACGTATTGCCCTGATGAAGTTATATTGGGACATTTTCGACCTTTAGAAAAATATAGTTGAAATATTCCAAGTATCTCTACTATGCGAGAAATCAAGATCTGCGTGACTTTGAATTTTTCAGAAAAAATAAGATTTTATTTAAAGTTGCTGTACGTCGCAGATAAATTTTTAGATGGAGCCTCACAAAGTTTATTAAAAAGCACTAGGCGTGCACTACCTAGTTTCAAAAAGAGAGACCTGCCGAATTCGAAATGGGCTTCGTAGAGGTCAATGAAACACGGGCACTTAGAAAAATATGATTTCTATCGAGCAAATCACCTGTTTCGAGGATTGACGCGGGTGACCTCTACCTATGGGCGCTGTCATCAATACTTACATGGTTCTCTATAATATCAATATTTAAGAGCACACTTTCCTTTCTCGTCTAAAAAAGTGATATTTGTATCCCAAATATTTTGCAAAGAAAACGCCAAAAAAACTGACATGGAGGGTCTTCAAGCACGGCTCACCCTTGAAAAAGTAGCGACCTCCACAATATTCCTAAATAGTGAGCGATAGGGCAAGGGTTGTTCGTTAATTTTAACAGGAAAGTACCGCCCTTCAAACCACATGTCTAGCACAAAAAAGCCTAAAGTGTGTATTTCGATGTTCTAAATTGGGCACCTAAAATCCGAAGAACCATGTTCGTGAATGGAGAGCCCCATTATCCCCCAAAGGGAATTTTGACTTGTACTGGAAAGGTAGTTCACAATCATGAATAATTTAAATCTCAAGAACTGTCGGCATAGATATAGTACTCCAAAACTTACCTTGACAAGTGCCATTAAAACCCACAGATCGGATTACGCGCATATTTCTAATATGCCCTTTGTGGCTGGTCAGTCTCAACATGACCAGTACGATATATGCCCAACATACTTTACTACTGTGGTTAAAACTGGGTCCTATCTCAGTTCTAAATGAACAGCTAATCCTTTGAAAAGTCTGTTCGTTGATCAACCACATGAAGTTTGGTACATCGCCTTATTCTGTTAATTGATCGGACAGATCTATGATAGTGTACTCTAAAGAGAGTATAAAAGCCCCTATCTACCACTAAAAGATCTAAGTTGATTGGACAACAACGAACGATTGTAGATGCCAGAATGCACTTTAGTCAAAATCGCGCAAAACTTTATGACCAGCCTGATAGTACACTTACTTGATATATGTTGTAAATTCCAGAATCAGATCAATCAATCAAGCATGGTCCAACTCCCGCTGACGGGACGGAGCATTGAGGAGTGGAGTCGGCTGGTAAATATTGATGTTATTAGTTTCATTGGTGCATTTGATTACATATTATTATTCCGGTAATATACGTTTCCGCAACCGTGCAGTGCACGTCGGGATTTTTATATTTCGTTGTGAAAACTGCATCGAAAAGTATCAAAGACAGTGTATAAATAACGGTATTGCTAGGCGTTGGCCCTATCAAATTCGGATCCTCCTATGGCGACAGTTCTTACGAAGTCACTCAGCCTGATGGATACAGTGGAGAAAGAGGGCGTCTATGTATCGGCAAGTTCTCGATGCAATATGTCGAAAATATACACATTATTCGTCTTACAGTCATCTTTAAACTCGTTTAAACAACATCGCGCAATTTTTTTTGCAGAGTCTGGGCTTCGGATTGGCCTATATGAGACGCGAGAGAGCATTGGCGATGGGTCTCGATCCAAATAAGTGAGTAAATAGATTTATACAACACAAATGTAATTGAATTTTAGTTTGAATTGTAGCAATAGTACTGTTATAAGCGGGATAATTATTGAGCGATACATGCATGGAAGTGTAATCAGGGCATGAATTAAGGAATGATCCTCTCCGATATGTTGTCTACGGATTGAGCGAATCATTGGAAACAATGATCAAGTCCTTGATGACCAGAAGTAGCGGCGACGCCGGGCAACAAAGTGTAGATACGCTTTCAATCGAGGAATGGACTAAACAGGTTAGCTGATCGTTCATGTCAATTTGTTTTTCCGTTAGACATGAAACACAACGGTTCGAGTATACATTTGCACACATATTCAAAAATGGAAATTTGCAATTTAAAAATATGAATACAATGTTGCATTGCAGGCTGTCGCGTTCGGATCAAACGTTGGGAACTATTCTGACCAAATCATTGAGACTGATGGATACAATCGAAAAAGAAGGCATCATTTATTCTGTAATTGATGCCATTATTTTGATTTTTCGAATGAATTGTTCAAAACAAATGATACCCGGACGATGGTATGCAAAACATGGTGAGTTTATTTGCAGAATCTTCAATATGCTGTGTCATTCATACATTCGGAGAGAGAACTGGCGATGGAACTCGACCCGAATAAGTGAATCATTGCATTTTGAGATAAACAAAACATAATGTTAACACAAATAGTACCATTCCGAAGTATGCGACGTACTACGTACCACACGGTACATAACTTTTATTATGGTACGTACCGATCCCCCCGTGGTACATAACTTTTTATCATGGTACGTAACTTTTGTTGTTGAATCGGTCAAATATATGACCTACATGTGCTGTATTGGCCCAACCCTGTGTGGTATTTGCGTTCATTTCATCGATCTCGCTCAGTAAATGCAAATTTTACTTCTTTACTACACAACACATATAAAGCATGAATTAGCTACACATCAACGAATATAATAAGAATAAGATATGAATAAGATGAATATAGAGTTAGCAGAAACAGCGATCCCGGTATCACCTAATAGCCATTTCCATGGCGCCGGTGCCTATAACCATCCTTCGCATTTGCAGATCTTGGTCTTATTCCTCCGATCTTAGGGGGGATTTTTTGAGGTTTTTCGACGGGGGCCACTGGAGCAACATTTCTTGATTTCGTGGGATATCTCGGTGTTGGTTGCACGGGTCTTCTCGTGGTAGTCGTAGTCGGTCTTCTCGTCGTCTTGGTAGCTGTCAGCGTACTGATTGTAGTAGCTAAGGAAGATGAAACTGGTTTCACAGTTGTGGAAGGTGCAGGCGACAGCGATGAGGCAGTGGTGGTTTCGTTTAGACATTGTTCATGAACGTTTTCAGACGCGTTGCGCAGTCCGAACACGTTCATGCCGACGGGCTTCTCCCAATGCGAGAAGAAGCAGGACGATGGCGTCGAAGCGCACCACCTTCAGGTCACCTAGTCAAAGGACAATTGCTCCACTGAAAGAGAAGTGTGAGGAGCAGATGAGAAAGACTGAAGGGAGGGGACAAGGCGGAAGCTTCGATTCACTTGGAGGCGGGAGCAACTATGCAATTATGCTCATATAGAGCATATTTGGTCAGCTTTGCAAAAAAAAGTTACGTACCATAATAAAAAGATACGTACCATGATAAATTATAAGTACCACATGGTACGCAATACGTACCACGTTAGTCGCATAGGACAAAACACGTACCACGTTATTCGCACAGAGCCGAACCCAGTGTGGTAATACTTGGAAAGGAGTTTTGGTTCTCATCCGACTTAGAGCCAATTTCAGAGATAATCCTCTCAGTCGAGTAATCTACGGTGTATGCGAATCGCTGGAGAAAATGATTAAATCGATGATGTCACGGATTAATAAAGACGTAATAGAAGCCACTGACACAAAACCTTGTGAAGTGTTCTGAGAATGCGAATCATCATACGCAAGTTGAGAGTTCTAGAAAGGAAATGAAAATGGAAGTGAGAAACATTCGAATTCCCGCAATTGGGTATCACCATTCTTATTGCAATATTTTGTTACATGTCAAAAACTCGAAGTTGTATGCAATGTAACGCGTGTACGCGTCGCGTGTGATTAGATATTATATCAACTGATCGGTTATTATTATGGTCACCACGCATTTTGTTTATATTTAATTCGGATATTCTAATGTACGCGTCGATTTTTTTTCAATTATCTTCCACTCCTTACCTATCCCTTTATAGTGTTTCTTTCGTCATGAAATACAAATGCAGCAACGATTTCAATATCAGGGTTCTGTAAGAGTTTCTCGCAGTCTAGATGTGCATACACCAGTTAGTTAAACGAGAACAACATAAGTGTTGCGCAGTTGTGTCGCTATCCGAAATTTACACATTGTTTGCATTTCATACTAGACAAGTCGTTCATCAAAGGTAGTAACGGACTCTCTGTCCTTACTCATCACATGTGGCGGGAAACCAAGCCGAGGTAGTCAGACAAAGAGATCAATACAATTAGAGAAACTTGAAGGACTTTGAAGGATAATTTCCGTGTTGTGAAGTCTAGTTACATCATGTTTTATTTTCCGTTTGTTTGTTTACGGTTCCCACAATAAAGACAACAATATTAGCGTTTGACCATGACGCGTTCATTTTCCCTCCACTTATCGGCGGTATGACGCGTTCTTACTTTAATGGATTGTCGATGGCAGATCCAATAAATATGACTCTTGGAAAGCGGGTTGCACTAGGCGTGTATTCATGGATAAATTCATAAGATCTTTCACTTTCCCAGTAGGGTTCGATATGCAATGTCTTGTTATGATTTGTGTGCCTCTTCATACGGTTTGCATAAATGTTCTACTTTTTAGGATTGTTCAACTCAATCCGTCAAGCATGGCCCAACTCTCGCCTACTGGACGGACCATTGATGAGTGGACACGAGAGGTAAACATTAGTTGCAAAGTTCACCCATTTTGATTGATTGATTAAATCTCATTATCAATATAATAGAATTGTGTGCATTATATTTCCTAGGCACTTGCCCTCTCAAGTACGGATCCACCAATGTGCACGGTGCTCACAAAATCGCTCAGCCTGATGGATACTGTGGAGAAAGAAGGCGTCAGTGCCTCGGTAGGTTTTCGGAAATAGTATTCACGCCCATATATCATTATCAAAATATACGTTGGATATATTGACAATCGATAAAGTAATTTGCAGGGTCTGGGCTTCACATTGGCTTACATTAATAGCGAGAGAGGGTTACTCATGAATCTCGATCAAAAGAAGTAAGTGACCACGAAGTGCATTTAATATCGAGTGTACCGTGAAAGCTCTTAAATGTATTGTATGACGAAAATATCAAAACGTATTTACGGAATCTATTAAGGAGTGACCCTCTCCGTTACGTGATCTACGGCATGACCGAGTCACTGGAGACCATGGTCAACTCGCTAATGACAAGAAGCAACGGGGAAAATTCGCCACAATGCCAACCCACTCTATCAATTGACGAATGGACTCAACATGTAAGATATTTCAGCAATACAATTGCAGTTGTTGCAGTAGCACACTTTTGTATTAAACAGTATTTTATCAATACCGTGACGTTGCTGGATAATTTTCACGGCATACACATTTTCACATTTATGACATCACAAAATTATATTCCAGGCACTGAGTCTATCGCGAACTGATCCTCCCCTGGGAACCCTCCTGATCAAGTCCCTTCGACTGATGGATGCGGTAGAAAAAGAAGGAGCTGCATCTGTGAATAATGTTATTTTTTTAGGGAAAGTGGCATTAGTAAGCATCCATAAGAAATGAATTTGATCACAATTTAAGAATTTCTTTATCAATTCCAGAGTCTTCAATGCGCAGTGTCATTCATGCCTTCCGAGAGACAATTGGCAATTAAACTAGATTCGAATAAGTGAGTGGTTTAGTTTGCAGAAATTTATTTTAGCTTGTTCTACCATAACCAAAATTCAAGCAACAGTAATAATATTGAGCTGATTAACTTAATATTGCGCTTAGCATATTGTTCATATTCACGTTTGGAATTCATAAAATGCCAAAAATCAAATCTTCTCAGGGATGACCCTCTCCGCCAAGTTGTCTACGGAATGTGTGAATGCCTGGAGAGAATGATCAAATCTCTGATGGGAAGGAACAAAGAAGAAGTGGTAAACAGTGACGATAACATCAATGTACAAGTAGGACGATATTTGCAATAGACATTATTTTGGATGGAATTTGACCATTGGTCCAATCATTGAACTGTGGTAGATTCCCTAATCAGTTTTATTTTACCTAAATGTTTTCTTTAGGTTCCTCCAATCCTAGATATTGTTCCTGATGAAGTACCTTATCAAGCTCATTCAATTCATCTTCCACTGCAGTCGAAAGTTGCAGCGAAAACTCCACGAGACATCCCGCCTTTTCGGATTGTGAAAGTGGAAGAATTGTATACTGTATGCCGTATCTTCGCTTGGATTATTTATTGAATATGATTGAAATTAGCAGATACAGGATTACTCCATCTCCGACGGAGTTGACGAGAATATGATGGCTGACGCCAGTGACATGCAGAAAGTGAAATATAACATTTTAAGCATATGTCGTTACATTAAAAATAGTATACATCATGAAAGATTGCTCAACGTATTGAGATTTCAGGAAGCGAGTTTGAAGGGCACAATGGAGACTGCCAACTATGATACCAACATGAACGTCGTGAAACATGAATTTCAAGTAAGAAAGTAATCCGATACTGTTAGTATTCTAGAAGTGTTGATTACAATAATAAATATGTTGACGATTCTCAGCAATATTTTAGGATAAAAACCTCAAGTACGATAATCATTAGTATTCTAGATGTGAATTGTGTTGAATAAGCTAAAAAATCACTTCAATATTTTAGAAGGGAGATGCGCTCAATTTGTCTGGTCTTAATGACTCGCAATGGTTCAACGAGACTGATCAGAGAGGCGGTAATTTGAACGCAGAAGAGGCTGAAGTCCCGAATTTTCAAGAAAAAGTAGACGTGAGATTAAGAGTCCGGATCTGAGGAAATTTACCATTTCGGCCATTTTCCGGACATTTCCCCGGGAAGAAGATTCTGACCAAGTTCACATGCTGGACCTAGAGTACTTAGAGTCTTTATTTGAAATTTCACAACGATAACCTCTGTATCGCGCAAAGTGGTGCGTGAGGTACTGGCACAGTGAAAAATGATGAAAATTCATAATTTCTTATTGAATCAACTTAGACTCAAAATGTATTTTGCGTTATGTTAGACATGCCCTCAGTGTCCAGAAGCACCATTGAAATCACATTTTTATCGATTTCGATGTCAATATATTTGACTACGTCTTTCAATTTTCCCGATATTTTGCATGTTCCCGGAAAGACCGGGACTAAGTTCGTGCACCACATTGTAGCACGTGTAATGCTGATTCACAATATACATAATAATCAAAAATTTAAACTACCTTAAGCCGAGAAATTTTGCCCTGAATGATCGGAAAGTGGTCTCAGGCTCGATATGATTGTCAGAATATCGGACGTTTCGCGAATCTTAATGGCTGATTCAGACTGATAACGAATCACTGTCACCGACAGACTCTATTTCTGTCCAAAGTTCGCCTGGATCTCTCGATTTCAGAAAATCAAAAAAATCGGGTTTTCAGATACAGCATATTTTTCCTATACATTTTTTCTGTCCCCGTAAAGAGCGGGACTAAGTTCATACATAGTGTGATACTCTGCGCAACGTTGTCTGGAAATATACATCGAAAACCGAAATTTCAACTACCTTAAGCCCCGATATTTTTACTTGAAATGTCGAAAAATGGCCCCATGTTAGATACGATTTTCAAATTATCGTACATTTAGCCAAAGTTCTTGCTGGATTCGGACCGAATTCGAGTTATTGTGACTCACAGACTCTATTTCTGTCGAAATTTCGCCTGAAACTCTCGGTTTCAAAACATGAGAAAATCGATTTTTTACGATTCCGCCTAAATTCTCACGATATTTTGCATTTTCTAGAAAAGACCGGGACTAAGTTCGTAAATATTGTGATACTCGGCGCAACGTTGTCTTCAAATATACATCGAACATGGAAATTTCAACTACCTTAAGCAGCGATATTTTGACTTGAAATGTCGGAAAATGGCCCCAGGCTCGAAATGATTTTCAAATTATCGTACTTTTAGCAAAAGTTCTTGACAGATTCGGACCGAATTCGAGTCAATATCACCCCCAGACCCTACATCCGTCAAAGTTTCGCAGGAATCTATCGATTTCAGAGAACCAACACATCGAATTTTCACTATACAGCCTAAATTCATTCGATATTTTGCATTTCCCAGAAAAGACCGGGACTAAGTTAGTCCACCACATTGTAGCCCGTGCAATGCTGACTCATAATATACATCGAAAACGGAAATTTCAACTACCTTAAGCAGCGATATTTTGACTTGAAATCACTAGAATGTGGTCCTAGTCTCGAAATGATTTTCAAAATATTGGACTTTTCGCCAAAATTCTTGATGGATTCGGACTGAATTCAATTCAATGTCACCCACCGAGTTTTCACGAAACTTCATATTGTCCCTTTATATTTTTAATGTTCACGGAAACAGTGGGGCTAAGTTTGTCACCCTGTTATAGCCAGCGCAAAGTTGTTTTGAAGCCTCTAAAACGTTTTAATGAGATATATAAGATACACAAATTTCAAAATCGTTTAGCCGCTATATATTGTCTTGAAATGGCCGGAAGTGCTTTCAGGTTCGACATTGCGAAATATCGTACGCTTCTCCAAATTTCTTGACGTATTCAGTTCAAATTCGAATCAATGTCACCCAAATTCTCTACTTCGGTAAATCAAAAGATCGTTTTTGAAGAAAAAATATTCTGATTTCTTGATTTACTTATATTGAATTGAACTGTGATTTTTTTTTAGTATTGAGGTGATCAAGAGAGTACATTTATGAAGCAATAACGGACAATACAGAATTGAATTACTATCAATTGATATCGGGTATCTATGGTCATGTGGATATTTTTTACATCATCAACGTTGAATTGTTCATGAAAAATCCATTTCTTCCGTTCCGTCTTCCATTTCTTCCTCTCCTTCTTCTTCATCTTTGAAAATATCATCATACTTGTCCAATACTGCTCTTCGCATGGCTTCTTCCTCATCGAACAGCGGTTCCGTTTCGTACTCCAATTCTTCATCTCCCTCAGTATCGAATAGTTCATTCACTTCGTTCACTTCCTGTTCATCCACCTCCATTTGTTCCTCCTCATCCTCCTCATCTTCGAAGTCCAATTTCTTCTTCTTGTGCTTCTTTCCAATCTTCTCCCTTGCATTGATTTTTCTCTGCTTGAATCTTGAGAAGACTCCTGCGATTTGCCTCGAAGATAGGAGTTCGTCGAAATTGAATAACATGTCGCCGTCGTCGTTAGTGGCAGTCCTCATCAGTTCTTCAGCTCCTCTCGCATCCGTCTTCACTCCCGTTCTCTCTCCCTCATCATATATTTCTCGGAGGAAGTTCTTGACAGCTATGGGAAATTTCCGGATTTTCTTTCTCTGCGGAAGAGCCCATCCCATCTTCTGGAGAATTCCATTTGCATTGTCGTTGGCGACGGCATCCACGGCCTTATCAATCGCTGGACAGACCATCGGAGGAAAGACAGCTTCGACGAAACTTGAAAGCAAACGTTTTTTTTCAAGCAATTATGCCTAGTTGAAATGCATTAAACATTTTTGGCTTACAATTTATCATTTTTTTCAAGGCAACTTGCTGGGAAGACTGACTTCGGAAGCGCGTTCACCAATCCCGCTTCGTCCATTTCACGTAATACAAACTCTCCCAAATATCATCCTTCAACACCCATTGCCCCAATCTCACGAGACACAAACTCCCGCAAATATCATGCTTCAAAACCCATTGCCCCAATCTCACGAAACGCAAACACCCGTAAATATCATCCTTCAACACCCATTGTACCAATCTCACGAGACACAAACTCCCGCAAATATCATCCTTCAAAACCCATTGCCCCAAACTCACGAGATCAGAAGTCTATTTCCCCCATGTCACATACCGTGAACTCTCGCCGCTCTTCCTATCATCCACGAGGCCCCACACAGCAATCCAGATACACAACGTTCAAGAACAGGATGCGTGTATAATACATCTGATCGATCATTAACGTTCTGCTAATAAATAATGCAATACTACACAATTCTTGTTCACATTTAAGAGGACATAAACACACACATATATTACGTTGTTCTGCTAACAATTTTAGAGTAAGTCACGACCGCTTCCATTAATGCGTCCTCGCGGGGAAGCGTAGTATCTTAATAAAAAATAAACAAAGTGAAGAAAATCATGTTAACCTTCCCTTGCCTTGGAGAACGCCAACTTTGCTGCAGTGAGTGCTTCCTTGTGGTATTCTAGAACAAAGATGTTTTATTGAATAACAATCATAATTTTTCCCCATACTAGATGTGTTTTTCGAAAAAACCTCAATGGCCTTTTCCACCGCTAGCAAATCATTGCTGCCTTAAAAAGTTTAAACTGTGTTGAATAGGGGTCATGCATACCTCGATGTTTTGAGACCTCTTTGAACTTTTCAAAGGTCTCATCGAGCAAGTTGGATTCCTCTTCCGGTGTCAAGGTTGAAATAGTAATGTATTATTAGAAAGAATGGCGTCGTAAACAATGTTGTTTCTGTTTCTATAATATTGAAAATGGGTCTTGTTTTACCGGGAGCATCTGTGCTAGGAGGTGTATATATTTGTTGTACGTCAGTTTCACCCGTATCTGCCCAGCCAAGTTGGATCTCCGCCCAATCGAGGACCTGAGAATGAGGAACGTTGAATTCGCTGCTGGAACGTTGAAGGCATTAACATACTCTCTCTCCATAGCGTACGAGTAGGAAGATTGTCAGCGATCCTCCAACAAAAACAAGGTACCCCACGAGGGCAGCAGGGATAGCTTCTGTGACTGGTAGAAGAAGGACAAGAATCACAACGAGTGACCTCATGCGACTATGATAAGAGTATTTGAAAATGAACAAGTAAGATGTGCGCAAAGTGATGATGATGGGTGTATGACCTTTTTTTGATCTCGTCCGCCAATTTGTTACGTTTTTAACCGGGAATACGTTGATAATACAAATGGGAAACTAGAAAGTCCCATGCAGCAATGGCGGATGTTAACATTAGAGTTTTATGAAAGCAGTGAAAGACAGTAAATTGGACACAAACGGCTCGTCAGAAGTTGAAAAAAGCACGATGAAAATAGTAATTATGCTTAGAAAAGAACGGGCCGGATGAATATCACGAAGTAGCCGTGTGATACTCTATTTCTCGGTCCCTTTTCCCCACCCTTCTGTCTTGTTTTCTCTTTTCCTCAACGCTGCGTGCGTGGAGTCGATAAGAAATAGCAGGGAGAAAGGAGGAGGCTGTATTAGTGAGAGAGAACAAGGGAGAGTAGGTGTAAATAGAAGCTGTCCCGCCGGGGAATAGGAAAGGAACCTTTCGCTTCAAAACATGACAGAATTGTACTTGCTAGTTATATTACGAGTTATAGTCCATGTAGGGACAAGCTATAATATTCTGTACGAACTCTTGTCGAAAAAATGCAAAATACCGAGACAAACTTAGGCCGAATCGAGAAAACATGACTTTCTGTGAAGCGAAATACCTTTGTTACTATTAATTCATGAGAGATACATGGTAGTTGAAATTAGGTAGTTGAAATGTCCGTGTTCGATGTATATTTCAAGACAACGTTGCGCCGAGTATCACACTATGTATGAACTTAGTCCCGCTCTTTACGGGGACAGACAAAATATATAGGAAAAATATGCTATATCTGAACACCCGATTTTTTGATTTTCTGAAACCGAGAGATTCAGACAAAATTTCGACAGGAATAGAGTCTGTGAGTCATATTGACTCGAATTCGGTCCGAATCTGTCAAGAACTTTTGCTAAAAGTACGATAATTTGAAAATCATTTCGAGCCTGGGGCCATTTTCCGACATTTCAAGTCAAAATATCGCTGCTTAAGGTAGTTGAAATTTCCGTGTTCGATGTATATTTCAAGACAACGTTGCGCCGAGTATCACAATATTTACAAACTTAGTCCCGGTCTTTTCGAGAAAATGCAAAATATCGTGAGAATTTAGGCGGAATCGTAAAAATTCGATTTTCTCATGTTTTGAAACCGAGAGTTTCAGGCGAAATTTCGACATAAATAGAGTCTGTGAATCACAATAACTCGAATTCGGTCCGAATCTTTCAAGAACTTTTGCTGAAAGTACGATAATTTGAAAATCGTATCTAACATGGGACCATTTTTCGACATTTCAAGTAAAAATATCGGGGCTTAAGGTAGTTGAAATTTCGGTTTTCTATGTATATTTCCAGACAACGTTGCGCCGAGTATCACACTATGTATGAACTTAGTCCCGCTCTTTACGGGGACAGACAAAATGTATAGGAAAAATATGCTGTATCTGAAAACCCGATTTTTTTGATTTTCTGAAATCGAGAGATCCAGGCGAACTTTGGACAGAAATAGAGTCTGTCGGTGACAATGATTCGTTATCAGTCTGAATCAGCCATTAAGATTCGCGAAACGTCCGATATTCTGAAAATCATATCGAGCCTGAGACCACTTTCCGATCATTCAGGGCAAAAATTCTCGGCTTAAGGTAGTTTAAATTTTTGATTGTTATGTATATTGTGAATCAGCATTACACGTGCTACAATGTGGTGCACGAACTTAGTCCCGGTCTTTCCGGGAACATGCAAAATATCGGGAAAATTGAAAGATGTAGTCAAATATATTGACATCGAAATCGATAAAAATGTGATTTCAATGGTGCTTCTGGACACTGAGGGCATGCCTAATACACCGCAAAATACATTTTGAGTCTAAGTTAATTCATTAAGAGACCTTCCACGAGAAAACGTAGGAACCGTACGGATGACTTTTCTGCAACCCCCTTCAATATTCTGCTGGTGAAGTTCCGATACCGAGTGCTGATATTTGGCCCAATATGAGTGCCTCTGGTGCACTTTCCGAAAAATGCCAGACCAGGACCTAAAAAAATCGAAAAATCAACTTTTCAAAAAGTACGATATTATAGTTTTTTTCTGGTGTATTTCTCGATGAAAATTACGAAAAACTTTGACAGCGATCAAACATCGAGAAAGTGTCCAAAACGACGATTTTCTTCGTTTTTTGGCTCCCCTGAACAATTTTTCTCCGCGTATCCCTGAGATTCCCTCATTTTCGGATTCCGCGTGCAAAACTACATAAAATACTCGATTTTCAGCGAATTTTATCGATGTGCGAAGAAATTATAAGAATTTGATCATGACCTACCCAGCGACGAAATTTTTCAAACTATACATTTCGGTGTCGTGACATAGCTCATTTGAAAGAGCGTGAAAAGTTATGTCGGAAACCAAAATTTGATAAGAATCCGTCAACGCTGACGTCAGTTATGCATGATATTTTGAAATATTTCATGCAAAACGACGAGAAATATTTCGGCTATAACATTTTCAAATCGCTTTTTCCTGGCCTGGGATATCGAAATTCGAATTCTACGAGTGAAATTACGTTAAAAAATTACCTAATTTCTTCATTGTGAAAAAAAGTTTGAAATTCCATATTTCTGTTGAAAATGTTGGCCTGAAAAAGGGTGAAAACCTTGAAATCTCCAAATGTTATGACAAGTGAATTTTCTAACGTGGTTTCACTCGTAGAATTCGAATTTCGATATCCCAGGCCACGAAAAAGCGATTTGAAAATGTTATAACCGAAATACTTCTCGTCGTTTTGCATGAAATATTTCAAAATATCATGCATAACTGACGTCAGCGTTGACGAATTCTGGTCAAATTTTGGTTTTCGACATAACTTTTCATGCTCTTTCAAATGCGCTATGTCACGACACCGAAATGTAAAGTTTGAAAAATTTCTTCGCTGAATAGGTCATGATCAAATTCTTATAATTTCTTCGCACATCGGTAAAATTCGCTGAAAATCGAGTATTTTAGGTAGTTTTACACGCGAAATCCGAAAATGAGGGAATCTCAGGGATACGCTGATAAAAATTTTTCAGGGGAGCCAAAAAAACGAAGAAAATCGTCGTTTTGGACACTTTCTCGATGTCTGATCGCTGTCAAAGTATGCTTTTCGTTATTTTCATCGAGAAATACACCAGAAAAAACTATAATATCGTACTTTTGAAAAGTTAAATTTTTCGATTTTTTTAGGGCCTGGTCTGGCATTTTTCGGAAAGTGCACCAGAGGCACTCATATTGGGCCAAATATCAGTACTCGGTATGGGAACTTCACCAGCAGAATATTGAAGGGGGTTGCAGAAAAGTCATCCGTCGACCCCTCCCAAAAGCTACGTTTTCTCAAGGAAGGTCTCTTAAGAAATTATGAATTTTCATCATTTTTCACTGTACCCGCACCTGGCGCGCCGCTTTGCTCGCCGATCGGAAAATAGCTGCTAAATTTCAATTCAACACTCAAAGTACTCTAGGTCCCATGTGTGAGCCTGGTCTCAATCTTATTCCGGGGGATATGTCCGGGCAGTGGTAACTTTTCTCAGATCCGGACTCTTAATTATTAATTATCAATTGCTCATTTTCATTCAAAAGTGTGATCTATTATGTTCAGGATGACATAGAATACATCGAACTGTCCGACTCAGAAGAGGAAGATGAAACCTTGGAAGGTTCAGAATCGTTTTCATTCAGCGACAGATTTGAGGTGATTGATACGAAAGTCATTCGGTACTCAAGGATAAATATTTTACAGGAGTCTCAAGAAACCATCGGAAATCATACCGCAGACTTGAACGACAGTGTGCCGATGGATACTACAAGCGGTGAAGTACCCTTGGAGGAATTGAAGACGAACAACGAAAGAGATATGGATGAGGTTTGGCGTGACAACACTTTACACATAGATTTAATCATCACTAAATAGCTAAGATCATGCCTGTCATGCTCAGTATATTGGAAAATAAATAACATGATGACCGGACACTTCCTTCCAACCAGTATATGGGCATTACCAGACCCACTGTTCAGGATACTTCACTGACCACTGGTCAGGAAACTGATTATTGGTTAGGCTGTACTCCGCCCACTGTTGTTCGCCAACAATTGGTCAGAAACGGATAAGAATAGGTTAACCAGCTACTTGACCGGTACTCAACAAGCATCCTGACCAGTCGGGAGTTGCCCACTTACTGCTTGGAAGAGACTAGAGGACATACTTCAGAGATGCGTACAAATGGGTGACGATAGGGCCTGAACTCATTACACAACATTAAAGGGAAAAAGAAGAACAGCGACAACGCTAAGGAAGTCTGCAGCAGGTCGGATTCAGAGAAAAACGAGAAAGAATAAACTCAAATGTAAACAATGCGGAAAAATCTATCAGAGCAGTGAAGGATTGCGATACCACGCGAGAAGCCACCTCGGTTAGTTGTAGAGTTGGCACTACGAGTGGAGGTTACGAGCTCGTTACGCCTCCCTCTCCTCGGATTGCGAAATATGAGTAGGGGAATATAACGGGCTCGTAACCTCCCCTCTGATTGCCAACCCTAGTGAGTTGATACGAGACCTCCCATATGATGGTACGCTATGAGACCAGTGAAACTGTATATCTAATCGCGAATTTACTAGTAGATTTGCCTGGAAAAAATAGGTGACGAGGCAAAAAAACCGCACAAGTGCAGGAATTGCGGAAAACGATTTGCGACTGTGCAAACTTGCAACAATCACGAAAATTCACAATTAGGCAAGTTTTATATAATTTATAGAACGTTCAAAAATAAGTAGGTATATTCAAATATGCTGGCGAACCGTATGCGAAGAAAACACCTTGAATGATTGTTTATATGTGTGGTGTGTGTGTCTTTATTTGTTCATAATATTAGTCGCACAGCATTACAGAAGATACCGATCCAGACAAGAAGATGTACGCATGCGTCATTTGCCAGGAGCAATGTCAGACGAAGTATTTCCTGAAAGTGCACATGCGTCTTCACGAGGGTATAATTGCACAATGCATAATATGAAAATCCATTCGATTTATCAGGAAAATGAATGTTCAGATGGCCAAATGAAGAACGGTCAGGAACTGAGCGGGCATTCTAGCAAAGGATTTGCAAAGCGTCAACGCCGAAGTAAGCACAATGCTTCGCAATTAGGCAAGTATCAGGGTTGTATGACACTAGGTCGGATGAGAACGATGACGTCATGTCGCCTTTGATCTATCACATTCTGCATGACGACATTGTCCTCATAAGAACGAGTTGTATGGATAACCGCAATAGTGTGATGTACGACTGAGCTTTTTAGGTGATGACAACAGTAACACAAAAGGGCATAAATGCGACGTTTGTGGAAAAGTAGTCGCCCAATATTCGTATTTACTTGTTCACAAACGCCTTCATGAAGGTTGGTTAATCGATACGAAATACGAACCTTGATAAGCCATGTCTATGTGATTAATACACAATGTTGCAAGAATAATATGACGCAATTATTCATTCACAGTTGATGAAGAGAAACGTAATCCGTACAAGTGCAATCATTGTGGGAAACGATATTTTACGCCTCATTCTCTGAAAATTCACCAACAACAACACCTAGGCAAGTATTTTCGATGCAAATATATTTTGAAAACATTATTTTCTAAGAACTTTATTTTGTTAAAACTACTCAGATGCAAACGCTTTACGAAACTATATAATCGATGCAGCGTAATATTGAAAGTCTAAATGACATTAATACAAGTAAAACAGTTATATCGCACTGCATTGTATCTGCAGTTCATATATTTTCTAGCTGAACGTAGACACCACGCGACATTAAAATTAAAATAAATGAAAAGTTATTTTAAAGAGGACGAGGAGGCCAGATATCCTCATAAGTGCGAGCAGTGTGATCGCAGATTCGGAATTGCACAACATTTGGAGGCTCATCAATTAACTCATGGTGATAGATGCATTTAACTAAGAATATTATATTACCCAGAAAACCACACCATTATATGGATTTCAGGGATTGTCCATCCTCGATATGAGAAATACAGATGCGGTCTATGTAGGAAAGCTTTCGCATCTTCAACTGAATTAGTCTACCATACGGAACGTCTAGTGTGTGAGTGCATGTTTGGGAAATTCTTTTGTTGATACACTTCAAGTATTAGGTTGGTAAGAAAGTTCTTTCGCGTTTCTCGTATTTTACATTTTGGTTTATCCTGCCCTTCAAAGTTGATGAATCTTCATACGATCTTCAGTAATCTAATAGTGCTTGGTTACTCTTTCGAGAAAACGTTATCACCGTGTTCTCCAATTACTAATTCTGGCATAGTCGATTGCCAAATTCAGCGAAATTGACGACCAACCCTATTTTTTATTTGCTCATAGTTGAAAGAAGAAATGTGATATGGGCATAACTAACATGCTGTTGTAGAGAACAACAAGTGGGCATGTTTTGCATTGCATAGCAATAAGAAAGACCTATTATGCCAACTTGGGATCAGCGCTAATTCTGAAAATTTCACTGAATTGAATTTTGTTGTTAAGCATTTCTCATCCCTGAAGATTTAACGATTGATCCAGTAAGCTCAGTTGTAGTGAGTGATGAAGTACTCGGCATGATTAGTGTTCACCCTAAATGGGAAAGTGGTGCACCAAACTGTTCGTAAGCTACATTTTTTAAAATGATGAAACCGAAAATTGTTCGTTGAAATCAGCCTTTTTTGCAATCTGCAGCTTCCCACACATATCGAATGCCGGGTGTTATGTGATAATATGGATGTACAACTCTAATGTTATCACCCTTCAAAGCAGTAGAAGCAATTGGTAGCTCTTATTCAAACGGCTGAATTCAAAAAATACACCACAAAATCGTCATTTTCTGAATTTTTGAGATTTTATTTATTTACTCGTTTTATATGCGAAATAGAATCGGCTTAAACCTGTTGACGTACACTACTTACATCACTTCAACTTATGTTAAATTGAATTTCCAGATTTCCAGAATTTATTCAGTCAAGAAAAAATGGAAAAATAGTACGCGACAGAACTTTCTTACCAACCTAATACTATTTCTTTATCTTCTACAGGTGTTAATGATAGACGCTCAAAGCACAGGAAGTCGCTTCAGTCAGGAAAAGAGGTGAGATTGAATTTGTTGACTATCTTTTGATTTATTTAAACATTAGACAATGCTTTAATAATATTTTTGTAGCGCACCAGTGTTAATGAAGATAGCGGAAACTTCCATGAAGGTTTGATAATACATCATTATAGTCCAACTATGCACTCCAACTGTACGTAAACCAACTGTAAACCGCTGTTTTTATCTTCGGATCTATGCATATTTTATTTGCAAGTTAAATGAGGAGTAAATGCAAACGCGCGCCCGGTTGAAATATGTTTCACACTCTTCAAGTAGCGTGCTATCTCGCCCCCTTCCCTGAGCTTTCCCTGATCTGGCTCCCAGCCAACTAGCCATAACTCTGTTCGGAATGGAGATATCAATGTGAAAATTTCGGAGCTTCTTATTGTTGTGGAGCTCTAGGCAGTGCATATGATAGCTTCAAAAATTGAATTTTGAGTTCCTTTACTCTCCTCCTTTAAACAATACACACTCGAAAATTAAAATATATATTTTAAGATAATAAGGAGCATAAGTGTGAGCAGTGTGGCCGTATATTCCGCAATGCCCAGTGTTTGGAGAGACACCACTTAACTCATGGTGATTATTACTAAGAATCTTTGATTAACACAACACAACATGAATCAAATGAATCAGTCAAATGAATTTCAGGGATCGTTCATCCTCGATATGAGAAGTATAGGTGTAATCTATGTGGAAAAGCTTTCTCATCTAATTCAGATCTTGACTACCACAAGGATAATCTAGTGTGTGAGTGCATGCTTGAGAAAAAGCTTTTTTTTGAGGAATGCTATCTAATATTTCTTTATTTGCAAATTTTACAGGTGTCAATGGTAGACGTTCAAAGAACAGAAAGTTGATTCAGTCAGGAAAAGAGGTTAGGTTGAGTTTGTTGATCAATTGTTGTTATATTATCGGAATTTTAAACAATGTAATCATTTTTGTAGCACGTAAGTTCCGATGAAGAGAGTGAAGACGAATCCGAAAATGAGGAAATTGAGAATGAATTCGATCTAGAGGAGAACAAAAAGGGCAACTAATTCACCAGGACGTAGTGTTGTAATGAAATATTGACAACATATAACGTCAATCTATTCGAGACTCAGTGATCATTATTGGATTTAGATCAATATTGTTGTATCGTTTTTTTTTAAATTTAAAATATTTTATGTCCCAATAATAAATATTATAAAAGAATATCACGCCATCCACGGGAGAATCGAGCTAGAATTGCAATTCTTGGGAATGAAGGGGAAATCATGAAATGAGTTATAACCGGTTTTGGCCACCCTGAGGCATGCCTGAGTGACCCCTGAAGTATTAAAGTTCACCCTTCATTTTGGAGCTCGCTACGTACTGCCGGATACCGGCATCACTCACTTTGAGAGTTGTTTTCTTGGATACGGTGATAGATAGGTCAAAATTGACCTCTGAGTGACCCCAACTCATTTTTCGAGCTCTATCGAACTGTACAAACCATTTTCTCTAAAACCCATTTTCAACTGTGGTACACTTCAGGCCAATTTTCTCGAAAATGTAGGTGAAGATGCAGCTCAAATTTTCACACTAGATGCAGCTCAGCGAGAACTTTCCAATGAGTGATTTGCGAAAAATATACGAACACTCCTGTGAGAGTTTTTCCCCTTTAACTTCGTCTGGATCGTTTGAAATTTATTTTCAACAGACGATTTTATTTCACACCGCACTTTTCGAAGAGCGCGGTCGAAAATGATCGAGGTTCTATTGAAATCTTATGTTGAAAAGAAACGATCCAGACGAAGTTAAAAGGGCAAAACTCTCACAGGAGTGATCGTATATTTTTCGCAAACCACCCATTGGAAAGCTCTCGCTGAGATGCATCTAGTGTGAAAATTTGAGGTGCATCTTCACCTACATTTTTGAGAAAATTGGCCTGAAGTGTATCACTGTTGAAAATGAGTTTTAGAGAAAATGGTTTAAATAGTTCGATAGAGCTCGAAAAATGAGTTGGGGTCACTCAGAGGTCAATTTTGACCCATCTATCACCGTATCCAAGAAAACAGCTCTCAAAGTGAGTGAGGCCGGTATCCGGCACTACGTAGCGAGCTCCAAAATGAAGTGTGAAATTTAATACTTCTGGGGTCATTCAGGCATGTCTCAGGGTGGCCAAAACCGGTTATAACTCATTTCACCATTCCCAAGCTCAGCTCGATTCTCTCATGAGAGGCGTGATATCAACATATTTTTCCTCAAGATGATGTATTTGTCTTCTCTGAGACATCAAAGGACAGTGTACTTTGTTCACGAAACTGCATAATGTGTTGTCTGGGTGCGAATCATTACGTATAAGCTGAGTGTTATATACATGATACAACGGTCTCGACTTGCATTTCAAGTTAAGACTATAATCAGTGTATATAAGATCGGTTATATAAGCTCGTTTGTCTGAAATTTACATCGGTAAAAAAGGTAAATGTGTAGCCACGTCAAGCGATTTTACAGTCGCAAACGACTACGCTAGGTGGTGTAGTTCGGTAAGGCCGACTACTGTTAGGACTACGTAACCCTGCTCTCCAAAGTGCTTCTCGCTTTCACACTATACCAATTGTAGTGTTTGACAATGACAGAAATACTTTCCCTCCATTTATCGGGATGTTGCGTCATTTTACATTAGAATGTTGGTAGTCAGATGCAGTAACATGATTCTTTGAACGCGGGTTGCACTAATTGTTTATGTATTTAACAATCAAATAATAGTTCGCCTTTCCTGTAGCGCTTGATGTACGCATGTCTTGTGATGTAAACTATATTTTTGTGTTCAAGATTATTCAACCTTTTAGGATTAGCTCAACTGAATCCGTAAAGCATGTCCCAACTCCCTTTCACTGGCCGGACAATTGAGGAGTGGACAGGGCAGGTAAGCATTAGATGCGGAATGCAATTATATTGATTGATTTATCTAGTCCCATTATCGAGATTATTCGTACAGTTTATGTATGTTGTATAGGCACTGGCTCTCTCGAGTGCAGATCCACCCATGTGCACGGTGCTCACAAAATCACTCAGTCTGATGGAAACATTTGAGAAGGAAGGAGGCGGTGCATCGGTAGGAAATTTTTGTTATTAAAAAAGCTAATATTAAAGGTCCTCTCCAGGGAACGAAAATTTCATATTCGCTCTAAGGGACTGATCCAAGATTGGTAGCGCGCAATTTCAAAAATTATACAGTATCATACAGTATTTGGAGTACCAGGGGGGTGCTGCACAAGGCGTGTATTTTACGGCCATGGTCGATAATTGTGTCATGGTAGGTCAAGACTAAGTACCGTACCCAATCGATCATACAGTACTCCCAGATACCGTACACCGCTACCGTAACCCCGATTATCGAGAACTGGCTGTATTTTCAAAAAGTCAAGATACCGTGCCCAATCGATTATACACTACCCAAGGAACTACAGTAACCCAGTTCCTTGGGTCATATCTAGTTCCTTGGGTCAAACATTTTCTAAAAATCCAAAATCGATTTTTAAATTATTTTAAAGTATATTACCGTATATGTGATTATTGTATAATCATTTTATGATCAATTTTGGATTTTTATAAAAATGTTTGAAATTTTTAGAAAAATGTTTGACCCAAGGAACTGGATCTGACCCAAGGAGCTGGGTTACTGTAGTTCCTTGGGTAGTGTATAATCGATTGGCAAAATACATGCCTTGGGCAGCACCCCCCTGGTACTCCAACGGTACCAGGACTTTTTTAAAATAAAGTTAGTTTGCGATAATCAGGGTTACGGTAGTGGTATTCGGTATCTGGAGGTACTGTACTATCGATTGGGTACGGTATAGAGCAAGAATCAACTCAATATAAAATGTTTTGGAAAAAGTCAGTTTACGATTGACCGCAGTGGTGTGGATTACGGTAGCAAAGGGTATTGTACACTGGGTTACGGTATGTGTACAGTAGGACCGATTGGGTACGGTATCTTGACTTTTTGAAAATACAACCAGGTCTCGATAATCGTGGTTACGGTAGCTGTGTACGGTATCTGGGAGTACTGTATGATCGATTGGGCACGGTACTTAGTCTTGACCTACCATGACACAATTATCGACCATGGCCGTAAAATACATGCCTTGTGCAGCACCCCCCTGGTACTCCAAATACTGTATGATACTGTACAATTTTTGAAATTGCGCGCTACCAATCTTTGATCAGTCCCTTAGAGCGAATATGAAATTTTCGTTCCCTGGATAGGACCTTTAAGATAATATGAAAATTATCAAATCAAATAATATGAATTATTGTTGCAGAGTCTGTGCTTCGGATTTGCATATATGCAACGTGAGCGAGAACTTGCCAAGGATCTGGACCCGAATAGGTGAGTACACGTATTTCTGCCACTCAAATATAGGTAAATAGCCGACTGGTCTGATGTTAGCGCACAACATGTAGTATGACGGACAAATACGGAAAATTACCTTGTGCGACCGAGGTCAACACTAATTTACCGACCCCGGAGGGATAGCGTGATCTGTCCAGGTGGGGTATCGAACTCAGGACCGTTGTATAGCAAGCGGCACCTCACACCACTGCGCACAAACGAGTTTTTTTTTAACAGAAAGATGAGTGTTGTAAAACACGTGTCTTCTGAGAGATCGCAGGTGAAGTTTGACAAACTGGTCCAATCTCCATGAAATTTTCAGGGTAGATAGGCCTAAGGTCCAGTAGCTTCCAGGAAATTTTGTAGTGCCGGGAATTGAAAAGTTCCTAAAATCCGGCTCCGGCGATCTTGAAAATTCAAAAATTCATAAGTTCCTTCAAAGTTGAGTAAAAAATTCGATCAAAAAACTAAATTATTCGGATTGTTAAGTTGAACAACTTTTATATTAAGCACTTTTTGGTTGCTTCAAAAGCAGCAACTGAAAATGGCGAAAATTCGTTTTTGACCCTCGAAATTTATGAACTTTTACAGGTCGTGAAAAAAATCGTTCCACGTTGTAACGAGATCACTACGGAATCGAAATCTGCAACATTTTCTACCGTAGTTTTCGTTTCGATTTACGCCCCTATTTTTGTAATTTTGCTTCAAACATTGAAAATGACGGTATTTTTTCACAAAATCATATCTTCAGATTTTTGCAGAAATTGAATTACTGCGTCAGCCTTGCAATATTTCACTTAGAATAGCTAGGAATCATCACTACTTCAATCTCAAGTAGTTTGATGGGCATCCGAGAAAATTTTATTTTTTCGAAAAAAATTGTCCTGTCTGACTATGAATGAAAAATGAAGAAAAAAAATAAAATCTTCTCCGATGCCCTTCAAACTACTTGAGAATGAAGTAGTGATGATTACTAGCTATTCTAAGTGAAATATTGCAAGACTGACGCTGATATTCAATTTCTGCAAAAATCTGAAAATATGATTTTGTGAAAAAATACCGTCATCTTCAATGTTTGAGGCAAAATTACAGAAAAATAGGGTCGTAAATCGAAACGAAAACTGTTCTACGTAGGGTAGAAAATGTTGTAGATTTTGATTCCGTAGAGATCTCGTTACAACGTGGAACGATTTTTTTCACGACCTGTAAAATTTCATACATTTCGAGGGTCAAAAACGAATTTTCGTTATTTTAACTTACAGCTTTTGAAGTAGTCAAAAAGTGATCAACAGAAAAGGTGTTCGTCTTAACAATTCGAATAATTTAGTTTTTTGATCGACTTTTTCGCTCAAATTTGAAGGAACTTATGAATTTTTGAATTTTCATAATCACCGGAGCCGGATTTTAGGCAATTTTCAATTCCCGGCTCTATAAAATTTCCTGGAAGTTACTGGGCCTTAGGCTTACCTGCCCTAAAAATTTCATGGTGATTGGACCACTTTGAACAGTTTGTCAAAGGGGGGTCTCGATTTCATGCGATCTCTCAGAAGGCGCGTGAAAAAACGAATCCAGGAAGGACCCTCTCGCAACGTGATCTACGGAATGAGTGAAGCACTGGAGGCAGTGATGGAGTCACTGAGGGCAAGGAAGAAGGGAGAAGAACCCAAACGAAGCCAGACTAGCCTCACAATCGAAGAGTGGTCACGCCAGGTAAGTACGCCATTGATGGATGAGATAATCATCTAAATAAACTTTAGAAGCGAGAAAAATCCATTTTTACTGAAATTTTTGTGCAAAAAAATTGATATATTATAATAACAAAGAAAGTTGCAGGCTCTCACTCTTTCTCGTTCGGATCCTCCTCTTGGAACACTCCTCGCCAAGTCATTGCGACTGATGGATACTGATGGACTGATGGAAAGGAAGGAATTCTAGAATCTGTAAGTGTGTACTTTGGAATTTGACACTGCCAGATTCTCTAATCACTAAGATATCGAAGGAATATGTGCAATGGTAATGTGAATTCTCGGTAGTATTTACAATTTGGCAAACAATTTACAATTTACTTTCTTTTAGAGCCTTCAATACACAGTGACATTTATCCAATCCGAGCGAAAATTAGCGATGGAACTCGATCCGAATAAGTAAGTGGTACAATTTGCTCATCTCCCGACGATCGTTGTTCAATGGAATGTTGATTGCCGTAATATATATCGACGATTCTCTCTCTTATTGTGTTTCTTATTGAGATGTTGACTGTAATGTTGTTCACGAAAATAATAAACGCACCTTACAGAGATGATTCACTCCGTCAAGTAATCTACGAAATGTGCGAATCACTGGAGATATGATCAAATATCTGATGTCAAGAAACAAAGAAGAAGTGGCAAAAATAGTTGATAGCATTGCCGTACAAGTACGGCGATATTCGCAAACATTAATTTAGTTATTTTTTGTGCTCTTTTTAAGGTGGAATTAGTCAAATCAAAGTATGATTCATCGCTCGTTTTCAATATTCTTGAACTTTGTTCGAATTTCTTCTCCAGGTTCATTCTACTGCGACTGCTCACGATGAAATTGCTCCTGTACGGCCTGCTTCTCCAATGCATACTCATCAGCATCATAAGGTCGATGCGAACATTGCACTAACTGAACCGCCACGAGCCAGTGCGCCTGTTCGGATTGTGAAAATGGAAGAGCTATACACTGTATGTCGTTTCTTGGCTAGGGTTACATATTGAGTATTATTGAAATCTGTGGTTTCAGGATTACTCTATCATCGACGGAGCTGACGAGCATATGAAGGATGGAGAGAATGAAATGCAGAAATTGAGATATTATCGTTTGATTTTTATACAAAATAGCTTAGCAACGGTAACAGTCTTATTGAACGTTTGTATAACAATGGTGCCTAACCATAAAATTCAGGAATTCGCTCGAACTAGTGTGAATAGGAATGTAAAACCCGAACATCAAGTAAGGCAAATTCATGTGATACATCAATCTTTAGATTAGAGATGTACTCAATGGGTCTGGTCTCAATGATTTTCAATGGTTCAACGGGTCTGATCAAGGACATGGAAATCTGAAGGCAGAAAAGACTGAAGAACAGAATAATCGAGATGTTTTGCAGGTGGAATTAGTAAATAATTAATATTATTCGTAATATTTGCATGGTAAAAATATGCCTTCGTCTTCAGGAGCCCTCTGACATTGACTACATCGAACTATCTGATGGTTCAGAATATCAAGATGAAGATCAAAAAGACTTCGAAGAATCACATCATTATTCGATGACTGACAGTTATGAGGTGCTGATAGAATCCAGTCCATTTCTACTTCCTCTGTTTTTCACCCATAGATTTTTAATAAATGATGAAATATTAAGCATGCAACGTGTCGAATATCCATTACAGGAGTCTCAAGGGATCGTCGATTTCAACCATCGAACTGAAGATGCTGACGAGAGTGCACAGATGGATACATCAAATGATGAAGTATCCATGGACGAATTGGAGGGTAGCACTGAGGGAGATAATGAACAGGTTTATATTAATTGTACCTCAAAAATATCGTGTTTCATCCCAAAATCACCAATAAAGATGTGCCATACTAACAGTGATCTAATAATAAACTGACCAATCTTTCAGCGTGGGGAAACTACGACGACAGTGTTTGGAAAGCCAGCAAGCGATCGGATTCAGCGAAAATCGAAAAACAATATCTTCAAATGCGAACCATGTGGAAAGCAGTATGGATAGGGACCACAAGGCGGTTACCCGAAATCGTCACACAGGTCTAATTGTGGTGTTAATGTGTTCGTATGGGGCTAAATAAGACCATGCATTTTGAATTAGGTTGATATTTAATGCTTGAGCCAAGTTATGACCCAAAATGTGGTTGAATTGATCATAACGCGAAATGCCCAAAAGCGAGACGAGAGAAAGACGGGCGGAGCCTATTTCTCCATTGTCTTTTCAATTCTCGAAACGATCGGGTAGGGCTTCGCCGAAGTCTACAGAGCAAGAAATGGGGCTTTCTTTTATTTTGAGTGCTCTCTAGTCACGCCGGGTGAGAGACGGGTGGAGGGAGGGGAGGGAGAGGGATGAGAGAACGCAGAAAGAGTTGCCAGCCATGCGCGCTTCGAATTCGAAGAAACACAATCTTCATTCCCAACCAAATCGCTCGTTCAAAATTGAATTTGGAAGCTCTTTTCATCCTCTTTCGAATGAGTTTCCGTGACCCTGGAAATTCGTTTTCTGAGTAGGTCAGCATACGAGTTTTATAGGTTTCTTGGTAAATTCGCTCTATAAAACTTGTATTCTGACCTACTTAGAGATGGATTTTACAGGGTCACGGAGGCTCATTCGAAAGAGGATGAAAAGAGCTTCCAAATTCTTTTTTGATCGAGCGATTTGGTTACGAATGAAGACTGTGCTCCTCTTGTCTCGCTTTTGCGGGGTAAAGTGTCCGAGCCGAGTGGGCGGAGCTTGCGGAGTCCAAGTATGGAACTATTCAAGGATTGATATACCACAAGATATCAACTCACAGCGGTTAGTTGAAACGAGAAAATGATCATGATAGATAATATAACTTTGGCAAAATCGGCAAAATCGATGTAAACAATTCAATGGGGATCTAATTGTTAATAGTATAGATACGGTCTATATGAAATCTAGAAAGATGAAGTCTGATAAATCACAATTATAATAATGAATAACATGTCAAAATATGATATAATAACACATTTACTCTCAGATGACATAGAGAAGAGCCATCCGTACAAGTGTCGTTATTGCGGAAAACGGTTTCCGATGCATCAAAATTGCAGCAAACACGAAAACAAACATTGTGGTAACTAGTTTAAATTACATCTATTATATTCTAAATGAGTGCACTAGTGATGCCAAATCGGCGCCTCATTTCACTCGCTCACTCGCCGGTCAGACAGAGCTAGAGAGCGTGTGAAACGAGGAGAGCGCGCGCCGATTTGGCATCACTAGAGTGCACCTAAATATGCAGGCAAAAGGCGGCAAGACACCACCAATCTCAGTCGTCGTAGTGAGGACAGGGACGAAAGTATGCCCATGGATACCACAAATGCTGATGAATCAATGGGTTTAGAACGCGTCAAAGTTGATATAAACGGTTTTATTTTAGCGAAAAAAAGGCATGAATGCGGCATCTGTGGAAAAAGTTACACAACTTCGTCGTAGTTGTTCACAAACGCCTTCACGAAGGTAGGCGAAATCGATACTAAAAGTTGAATAATCTACTTTTACAATTCCCAGTTGATGAGGTTCAGTTCAATTCCTCATCTTGCGTTAACGCATGACGTGATAAATATTGATTAATTGATTGTTGATGAGGAGAAACGTCGTCCGCATAAGTGCAACCGTTGCGGCAAAGGGTTTCTTACTCGCCAGCACCGGGATAACCACCAACGAACACATTTAGGCACGTTTTTTTCTACAAATATGGAAAAATAACTGTATGATGGTTTGTGCATTCGGAAAATGCTGGAACGACAACATTGCGCAGAGCTTTGTTTCAGTACCATTTGTTCTGCAATAGTTAACATTTAATTTAGTTTTAAAAACGTACTTTTAAAAAGAGTTGTATACACAATATGTAACAAATATAATTATTATAAAGAAGACGAAGAAGCCAGATGTCCTCATAAGTGTGAGCAGTGTGGTCGCAGATTCGGCAGATCATCCCAATTGGCTTGCCATCAATTAACCCATGGTGAGTATTGTGTTTAGCTTAGTAGTCTTGAAAAAAAATAAAATTTCACGAATCAACAACATGATCTGCATCTCAGGGATAGTGCAACCTCACTTTGAGAAATACAGGTGTAATGTATGCGGAAAAGCTTTCCAAAGTAAACAACATTTCGTCAAACACAAGGAACTTGTATCGTGTAAGTGAAGATTTGTGTTGAAATAAAGACAGTAATAGTAAGGCCAATATCTATCGATCGTTTACGTGAATCTTACAACAAATAATTTTAAAAACACAGAAAGAAATCATATTTCGAACATTTTATTGGTCTTCTTCAGGTGCCGATATTAGGAGAGGCAGACCGCCTAAGCCAGAAAATGAGGTTAGTGGATTATTTTTTTAATAGTTTTTCAGCATTTATTTTTAACGAAACAACTTGAAGTACATGTGAAATTGATAGTTTTAGCGATCCCGGGCGAAGAAAAGAGATGCTGAATATGAAGAAGATATATCCGATGAGGAAGGAATGGCAAAAGTTGATGATGATAATACGAACAAGTGATCATATTTATCATACCATGCGTCAAGAAGATTGCAGTGTACTATTTGAACAGTGTTCGATGATATCATATCCGTCGTACTTTTGCCCTGCTATTATGAAATAATATCTATACCTATACCTATAAAGTGCAGTGTTTGTGATCGTGCCTGACCTGATTGCGAAATCGCTCGAAAAAAAGAAAATAGGGCGCAGGGAATGTGTAATGCATTGATACAATCGGACTTTGAACCCTAGTCGATGCTTTTTTGTCGAAGGAGAACTATCGGCAAAGTGGAAATTTTTAACGGATTTCAGTTTCACCACGAAAACCCAATCCGGGAATCGGTAGGCACATTTTCATGCTATTCACAATGTTGCGTTTTAAGAGTCCGGATCTGAGGAGAGTTACCATTTGGGCCACCCTTCCGGCCACCCCCCCTTTTTTTTCGCTTTCGTTCTGCTCTGTCTCAGTTTAGAGGTCCCAAATCAAATTAGAGGTTCCAAATCAATTTAGAGGTTCCAAAAAATAGCTCGTCAAATTAGAGGTTCTAAATCAATTTAGAGGTTCCAAAAATAGCTCGTCAAATTAGAGGTTCTAAATCAATTTAGAGGTTCCAAAAATATACTTCGTCAAATTAGAGGTTCCAAAGGGTGCTGAGGCACCGTTTCAATTTAGAGGTTCCATGTCAATTTAGAGGTTCGTCAAATTAGAGGTTCCAAATCAATTTAGAGGTTCCATTTCTAATGGCATTAGAGGCCAATTTAATTTAGAGGTTCCAAAGGATGCAGAGGCATCATATCAATTTAGAGGTCCCATGTCAATTTAGAGGTTCGTCAAATTAGAGGTTCCAAATCAATTTAGAGGTCCGATCAATTTAGAGGTTCCAATTCAATTTAGAGGTTCAATCAATTTAGAGGTTCCATTTTTAAACAAATTGGATATTATTTCACTTTGAATGTTGATTGTCAATTTAGAGGTTCCATGTCAAATTAGAGGTCCATACAAATTAGAGGTTCCAAATCAATTTAGAGGTCCGATCAATTCAGAGGTTCCAAATCAATTTAGAGGTTCCAAATCTTTTTTGTAGTCAACTTTATTTCGTTGTTAAAACGATAAAAACGAATGATACAGCGAACGAAATAGTATATATCAGAGGAAATCTGAGAGAACCGAGATACGTCCGTACAGCAAAAAACTAACCTATGCTGAAAATGTGTCCCTAGGGGTACTTTTTCACGTAGATCACGAAAATCGACCTTAGGAAGTGGTATCTCTGACCTCTCATTTCCTGTAGCGCGCCTCAACGGCGAGGTCGGTTTTTCTATATTGTGAACAGCTGCTCCAAACCCCGTACATATCACGCGTGTCGCGTAAAATTCGAATAAACTCTGGTACATTGAAAAATGTCGAAATTTGGCTATGATCATTTTCGGATAGCCCATATGGCCCCTCAATAGAATATACAAGGTTTTGTCCATATCACCATCCTTGACGATGTTAGACGCCGTCAAAGTCGACGGCTTCCACAAATTGCCATTTTTGGAGCCTCATTGCTCGGTCCACAGAGGGTCTGGAGACTCGAGTTAAAAACCATTCTGCGCCAAATTTCATGGAGAATAAGCTGGTTACAACTAAAAATCGATAAAGTTATAAATGATTTCATGAATCGATAAAAATTATTGATTTTCACCACAATTAGATATCATATTTTTTATTGGCTCAATTGATAGAGCTCGGAAAGACGAATCGAATGGTATGCTGAATGCATATGTAAATCTTGCACTAAAGATGTCGAAATCGCGAAATTAGATTCTCATTTACCCCTTTTTGAGGCATTCTGACCCTCTGGCAGTCATTCTCGACTTTTGATCTACCTTCCTATCTCGCCTGTGCGATCGATTCGCTTTATGATTTCGGTGAATGATGTGTATTTAATATTTTCTGAATGACATTTCAATCGAACTCGGTTTATATGAGCCATAAATATTCAATAATCGATAATTTTATAACATATTTCTAATTAAAAATGTGTTCACAGTCAAATCTCTGCACTCTCTTCCACAAATACTCGTCCTATGAAATCTTCCTCATGCTCTACCACAATCTCATCATCTTCTTCTTCTTCATTGTCTTCCTTCTCGAAGACGTCGTTCTCAAGCTCAGATTCCGATGACTCCACCAACTTCATCTTCCTCTTTGATCCACTCGTAGAGGCCGCACTCGGCTTACAACAAATTGGAATATATTTCGAATATGACTTGCGTACGTAAAGATCTGATCGAAAACAGTTTTTTTTCCCTTGTCATTTTCGTGTTATCACATCTCCCGTTGACCTCTCTCCCCTCACCCTTCTCCTTATCATACCCCTCGCCTCGCACCTACCCGGATGATTCTTTTCATAATCTATCTGGTCTCTCGTCTCTCACTTCCCTCGTAGTTTTCCTTATCAATTGCATTATTTCGCTTTAAATAAATTATGTACCATATTTATAGTGAAACTGACTCGTCACCAAATCAGTTCACTCGTTTCCTCATTATCTGCATCCCCGATTGTATTGTGTGATGATTGTTTTCTATGTCGATCTCGACATTACTTGCCTCCTTTAGTTACTTTCGTCGTTCTAATCCTTATCCTAAAATCCTTCACCTTTTGTTATATCAACTTTCTTCCACAGCGCTCCTTTCTTCTGTATATGCCTACTTTTTCCCCAGTTCATCGCATCCATAGATTCATAGATTGTGAGATAGTCAGATATATCAGCAAATCTACATTGTTTGCATAGTTCTTACGCGCTTCTTCATCCAGTACCTGCGCGGTTTACCCAAGTTTGATCGCAACGAGCAAGACTTTAACAGAGGGAACCTGAGAGAACTGAAATACGTCCGTACATCAAAAATCTAACATATGCTCAAAATTTGGCCCTAGGGGTACTTTTTCACGTAGATCACGAAAATCGAGAGAGTAATTATTTTAAAAATGCATTAGTTTGTTGCAGATCCGAAGGGAAGTGCAGCGAAGAAGGTGAAGACTTCAATGACATCGATTGACAAGAAGAGGACGAAGTACTCGAGGTCGAAGTCGAGCGTGGCCTCTACGAGTGGATCAAAGAGGAAGATGAAGTTGGTGGAGTCATCGGAATCTGAGCTTGAGAACGACGTCTTCGAGAAGGAAGACAATGAAGAAGAAGAAGATGATGAGATTGTGGTAGAGCATGAGGAAGATTTCATAGGACGAGTATTTGTGGAAGAGAGTGCAGAGATTTGACTGTGAACACATTTTTAATTAGAAATATGTTATAAAATTATCGATTATTGAATATTTATGGCTCATATAAACCGAGTTCGATTGAAATGTCATTCAGAAAATATTAAATACACATCATTCACCGAAATCATAAAGCGAATCGATCGCACAGGCGAGATAGGAAGGTAGATCAAAAGTCGAGAATGACTGCCAGAGGGTCAGAATGCCTCAAAAAGGGGTAAATGAGAATCTAATTTCGCGATTTCGACATCTTTAGTGCAAGATTTACATATGCATTCAGCATACCATTCGATTCGTCTTTCCGAGCTCTATCAATTGAGCCAATAAAAAATATGATATCTAATTGTGGTGAAAATCAATAATTTTTATCGATTCATGAAATCATTTATAACTTTATCGATTTTTAGTTGTAACCAGCTTATTCTCCATGAAATTTGGCGCAGAATGGTTTTTAACTCGAGTCTCCAGACCCTCTGTGGACCGAGCAATGAGGCTCCAAAAATGGCAATTTGTGGAAGCCGTCGACTTTGACGGCGTCTAACATCGTCAAGGATGGTGATATGGACAAAACCTTGTATATTCTATTGAGGGGCCATATGGGCTATCCGAAAATGATCATAGCCAAATTTCGACATTTTTCAATGTACCAGCGTTTATTCGAATTTTACGCGACACGCGTGATATGTACGGGGTTTGGAGCAGCTGTTCACAATATAGAAAAACCGACCTCGCCGTTGAGGCGCGCTACAGGAAATGAGAGGTCAGAGATACCACTTCCTAAGGTCGATTTTCGTGATCTACGTGAAAAAGTACCCCTAGGGACACATTTTCAGCATAGGTTAGTTTTTTGCTGTACGGACGTATCTCGGTTCTCTCAGATTTCCTCTGATATATACTATTTCGTTCGCTGTATCATTCGTTTTTATCGTTTTAACAACGAAATAAAGTTGACTACAAAAAAGATTTGGAACCTCTAAATTGATTTGGAACCTCTGAATTGATCGGACCTCTAAATTGATTTGGAACCTCTAATTTGTATGGACCTCTAATTTGACATGGAACCTCTAAATTGACAATCAACATTCAAAGTGAAATAATATCCAATTTGTTTAAAAATGGAACCTCTAAATTGATTGAACCTCTAAATTGAATTGGAACCTCTAAATTGATCGGACCTCTAAATTGATTTGGAACCTCTAATTTGACGAACCTCTAAATTGACATGGGACCTCTAAATTGATATGATGCCTCTGCATCCTTTGGAACCTCTAAATTAAATTGGCCTCTAATGCCATTAGAAATGGAACCTCTAAATTGATTTGGAACCTCTAATTTGACGAACCTCTAAATTGACATGGAACCTCTAAATTGAAACGGTGCCTCAGCACCCTTTGGAACCTCTAATTTGACGAAGTATATTTTTGGAACCTCTAAATTGATTTAGAACCTCTAATTTGACGAGCTATTTTTGGAACCTCTAAATTGATTTAGAACCTCTAATTTGACGAGCTATTTTTTGGAACCTCTAAATTGATTTGGAACCTCTAATTTGATTTGGGACCTCTAAACTGAGACAGAGCAGAACGAAAGCGAAAAAAAAGGGGGGGTGGCCGGAAGGGTGGCCCAAATGGTAACTCTCCTCAGATCCGGACTCTTAAAACGCAACATTGTGAATAGCATGAAAATGTGCCTACCGATTCCCGGATTGGGTTTTCGTGGTGAAACTGAAATCCGTTAAAAATTTCCACTTTGCCGATAGTTCTCCTTCGACAAAAAAGCATCGACTAGGGTTCAAAGTCCGATTGTATCAATGCATTACACATTCCCTGCGCCCTATTTTCTTTTTTTCGAGCGATTTCGCAATCAGGTCAGGCACGATCACAAACACTGCACTTTATAGGTATAGGTATAGATATTATTTCATAATAGCAGGGCAAAAGTACGACGGATATGATATCATCGAACACTGTTCAAATAGTACACTGCAATCTTCTTGACGCATGGTATGATAAATCTGATCACTTGTTCGTATTATCATCATCAACTTTTGCCATTCCTTCCTCATCGGATATATCTTCTTCATATTCAGCATCTCTTTTCTTCGCCCGGGATCGCTAAAACTATCAATTTCACATGTACTTCAAGTTGTTTCGTTAAAAATAAATGCTGAAAAACTATTAAAAAAATAATCCACTAACCTCATTTTCTGGCTTAGGCGGTCTGCCTCTCCTAATATCGGCACCTGAAGAAGACCAATAAAATGTTCGAAATATGATTTCTTTCTGTGTTTTTAAAATTATTTGTTGTAAGATTCACGTAAACGATCGATAGATATTGGCCTTACTATTACTGTCTTTATTTCAACACAAATCTTCACTTACACGATACAAGTTCCTTGTGTTTGACGAAATGTTGTTTACTTTGGAAAGCTTTTCCGCATACATTACACCTGTATTTCTCAAAGTGAGGTTGCACTATCCCTGAGATGCAGATCATGTTGTTGATTCGTGAAATTTTATTTTTTTTCAAGACTACTAAGCTAAACACAATACTCACCATGGGTTAATTGATGGCAAGCCAATTGGGATGATCTGCCGAATCTGCGACCACACTGCTCACACTTATGAGGACATCTGGCTTCTTCGTCTTCTTTACAATAATTATATTTGTTACATATTGTGTATACAACTCTTTTTAAAAGTACGTTTTTAAAACTAAATTAAATGTTAACTATTGCAGAACAAATGGTACTGAAACAAAGCTCTGCGCAATGTTGTCGTTCCAGCATTTTCCGAATGCACAAACCATCATACAGTTATTTTTCCATATTTGTAGAAAAAAACGTGCCTAAATGTGTTCGTTGGTGGTTATCCCGGTGCTGGCGAGTAAGAAACCCTTTGCCGCAACGGTTGCACTTATGCGGACGACGTTTCTCCTCATCAACAATCAATCAATCAATATTTATCACGTCATGCGTTAACGCAAGATGAGGAATTGAACTGAACCTCATCAACTGGGAATTGTAAAAGTAGATTATTCAACTTTTAGTATCGATTTCGCCTACCTTCGTGAAGGCGTTTGTGAACAACTACGACGAAGTTGTGTAACTTTTTCCACAGATGCCGCATTCATGCCTTTTTTTCGCTAAAATAAAACCGTTTATATTAACTTTGACGCGTTCTAAACCCATTGATTCATCAGCATTTGTGGTATCCATGGGCATACTTTCGTCCCTGTCCTCACTACGACGACTGAGATTGGTGGTGTCTTGCCGCCTTTTGCCTGCATATTTAGGTGCACTCTAGTGATGCCAAATCGGCGCGCGCTCTCCTCGTTTCACACGCTCTCTAGCTCTGTCTGACCGGCGAGTGAGCGAGTGAAATGAGGCGCCGATTTGGCATCACTAGTGCACTCATTTAGAATATAATAGATGTAATTTAAACTAGTTACCACAATGTTTGTTTTCGTGTTTGCTGCAATTTTGATGCATCGGAAACCGTTTTCCGCAATAACGACACTTGTACGGATGGCTCTTCTCTATGTCATCTGAGAGTAAATGTGTTATTATATCATATTTTGACATGTTATTCATTATTATAATTGTGATTTATCAGACTTCATCTTTCTAGATTTCATATAGACCGTATCTATACTATTAACAATTAGATCCCCATTGAATTGTTTACATCGATTTTGCCGATTTTGCCAAAGTTATATTATCTATCATGATCATTTTCTCGTTTCAACTAACCGCTGTGAGTTGATATCTTGTGGTATATCAATCCTTGAATAGTTCCATACTTGGACTCCGCAAGCTCCGCCCACTCGGCTCGGACACTTTACCCCGCAAAAGCGAGACAAGAGGAGCACAGTCTTCATTCGTAACCAAATCGCTCGATCAAAAAAGAATTTGGAAGCTCTTTTCATCCTCTTTCGAATGAGCCTCCGTGACCCTGTAAAATCCATCTCTAAGTAGGTCAGAATACAAGTTTTATAGAGCGAATTTACCAAGAAACCTATAAAACTCGTATGCTGACCTACTCAGAAAACGAATTTCCAGGGTCACGGAAACTCATTCGAAAGAGGATGAAAAGAGCTTCCAAATTCAATTTTGAACGAGCGATTTGGTTGGGAATGAAGATTGTGTTTCTTCGAATTCGAAGCGCGCATGGCTGGCAACTCTTTCTGCGTTCTCTCATCCCTCTCCCTCCCCTCCCTCCACCCGTCTCTCACCCGGCGTGACTAGAGAGCACTCAAAATAAAAGAAAGCCCCATTTCTTGCTCTGTAGACTTCGGCGAAGCCCTACCCGATCGTTTCGAGAATTGAAAAGACAATGGAGAAATAGGCTCCGCCCGTCTTTCTCTCGTCTCGCTTTTGGGCATTTCGCGTTATGATCAATTCAACCACATTTTGGGTCATAACTTGGCTCAAGCATTAAATATCAACCTAATTCAAAATGCATGGTCTTATTTAGCCCCATACGAACACATTAACACCACAATTAGACCTGTGTGACGATTTCGGGTAACCGCCTTGTGGTCCCTATCCATACTGCTTTCCACATGGTTCGCATTTGAAGATATTGTTTTTCGATTTTCGCTGAATCCGATCGCTTGCTGGCTTTCCAAACACTGTCGTCGTAGTTTCCCCACGCTGAAAGATTGGTCAGTTTATTATTAGATCACTGTTAGTATGGCACATCTTTATTGGTGATTTTGGGATGAAACACGATATTTTTGAGGTACAATTAATATAAACCTGTTCATTATCTCCCTCAGTGCTACCCTCCAATTCGTCCATGGATACTTCATCATTTGATGTATCCATCTGTGCACTCTCGTCAGCATCTTCAGTTCGATGGTTGAAATCGACGATCCCTTGAGACTCCTGTAATGGATATTCGACACGTTGCATGCTTAATATTTCATCATTTATTAAAAATCTATGGGTGAAAAACAGAGGAAGTAGAAATGGACTGGATTCTATCAGCACCTCATAACTGTCAGTCATCGAATAATGATGTGATTCTTCGAAGTCTTTTTGATCTTCATCTTGATATTCTGAACCATCAGATAGTTCGATGTAGTCAATGTCAGAGGGCTCCTGAAGACGAAGGCATATTTTTACCATGCAAATATTACGAATAATATTAATTATTTACTAATTCCACCTGCAAAACATCTCGATTATTCTGTTCTTCAGTCTTTTCTGCCTTCAGATTTCCATGTCCTTGATCAGACCCGTTGAACCATTGAAAATCATTGAGACCAGACCCATTGAGTACATCTCTAATCTAAAGATTGATGTATCACATGAATTTGCCTTACTTGATGTTCGGGTTTTACATTCCTATTCACACTAGTTCGAGCGAATTCCTGAATTTTATGGTTAGGCACCATTGTTATACAAACGTTCAATAAGACTGTTACCGTTGCTAAGCTATTTTGTATAAAAATCAAACGATAATATCTCAATTTCTGCATTTCATTCTCTCCATCCTTCATATGCTCGTCAGCTCCGTCGATGATAGAGTAATCCTGAAACCACAGATTTCAATAATACTCAATATGTAACCCTAGCCAAGAAACGACATACAGTGTATAGCTCTTCCATTTTCACAATCCGAACAGGCGCACTGGCTCGTGGCGGTTCAGTTAGTGCAATGTTCGCATCGACCTTATGATGCTGATGAGTATGCATTGGAGAAGCAGGCCGTACAGGAGCAATTTCATCGTGAGCAGTCGCAGTAGAATGAACCTGGAGAAGAAATTCGAACAAAGTTCAAGAATATTGAAAACGAGCGATGAATCATACTTTGATTTGACTAATTCCACCTTAAAAAGAGCACAAAAAATAACTAAATTAATGTTTGCGAATATCGCCGTACTTGTACGGCAATGCTATCAACTATTTTTGCCACTTCTTCTTTGTTTCTTGACATCAGATATTTGATCATATCTCCAGTGATTCGCACATTTCGTAGATTACTTGACGGAGTGAATCATCTCTGTAAGGTGCGTTTATTATTTTCGTGAACAACATTACAGTCAACATCTCAATAAGAAACACAATAAGAGAGAGAATCGTCGATATATATTACGGCAATCAACATTCCATTGAACAACGATCGTCGGGAGATGAGCAAATTGTACCACTTACTTATTCGGATCGAGTTCCATCGCTAATTTTCGCTCGGATTGGATAAATGTCACTGTGTATTGAAGGCTCTAAAAGAAAGTAAATTGTAAATTGTTTGCCAAATTGTAAATACTACCGAGAATTCACATTACCATTGCACATATTCCTTCGATATCTTAGTGATTAGAGAATCTGGCAGTGTCAAATTCCAAAGTACACACTTACAGATTCTAGAATTCCTTCCTTTCCATCAGTCCATCAGTATCCATCAGTCGCAATGACTTGGCGAGGAGTGTTCCAAGAGGAGGATCCGAACGAGAAAGAGTGAGAGCCTGCAACTTTCTTTGTTATTATAATATATCAATTTTTTTGCACAAAAATTTCAGTAAAAATGGATTTTTCTCGCTTCTAAAGTTTATTTAGATGATTATCTCATCCATCAATGGCGTACTTACCTGGCGTGACCACTCTTCGATTGTGAGGCTAGTCTGGCTTCGTTTGGGTTCTTCTCCCTTCTTCCTTGCCCTCAGTGACTCCATCACTGCCTCCAGTGCTTCACTCATTCCGTAGATCACGTTGCGAGAGGGTCCTTCCTGGATTCGTTTTTTCACGCGCCTTCTGAGAGATCGCATGAAATCGAGACCCCCCTTTGACAAACTGTTCAAAGTGGTCCAATCACCATGAAATTTTTAGGGCAGGTAAGCCTAAGGCCCAGTAACTTCCAGGAAATTTTATAGAGCCGGGAATTGAAAATTGCCTAAAATCCGGCTCCGGTGATTATGAAAATTCAAAAATTCATAAGTTCCTTCAAATTTGAGCGAAAAAGTCGATCAAAAAACTAAATTATTCGAATTGTTAAGACGAACACCTTTTCTGTTGATCACTTTTTGACTACTTCAAAAGCTGTAAGTTAAAATAACGAAAATTCGTTTTTGACCCTCGAAATGTATGAAATTTTACAGGTCGTGAAAAAAATCGTTCCACGTTGTAACGAGATCTCTACGGAATCAAAATCTACAACATTTTCTACCCTACGTAGAACAGTTTTCGTTTCGATTTACGACCCTATTTTTCTGTAATTTTGCCTCAAACATTGAAGATGACGGTATTTTTTCACAAAATCATATTTTCAGATTTTTGCAGAAATTGAATATCAGCGTCAGTCTTGCAATATTTCACTTAGAATAGCTAGTAATCATCACTACTTCATTCTCAAGTAGTTTGAAGGGCATCGGAGAAGATTTTATTTTTTTTCTTCATTTTTCATTCATAGTCAGACAGGACAATTTTTTTCGAAAAAATAAAATTTTCTCGGATGCCCATCAAACTACTTGAGATTGAAGTAGTGATGATTCCTAGCTATTCTAAGTGAAATATTGCAAGGCTGACGCAGTAATTCAATTTCTGCAAAAATCTGAAGATATGATTTTGTGAAAAAATACCGTCATTTTCAATGTTTGAAGCAAAATTACAAAAATAGGGGCGTAAATCGAAACGAAAACTACGGTAGAAAATGTTGCAGATTTCGATTCCGTAGTGATCTCGTTACAACGTGGAACGATTTTTTTCACGACCTGTAAAAGTTCATAAATTTCGAGGGTCAAAAACGAATTTTCGCCATTTTCAGTTGCTGCTTTTGAAGCAACCAAAAAGTGCTTAATATAAAAGTTGTTCAACTTAACAATCCGAATAATTTAGTTTTTTGATCGAATTTTTTACTCAACTTTGAAGGAACTTATGAATTTTTGAATTTTCAAGATCGCCGGAGCCGGATTTTAGGAACTTTTCAATTCCCGGCACTACAAAATTTCCTGGAAGCTACTGGACCTTAGGCCTATCTACCCTGAAAATTTCATGGAGATTGGACCAGTTTGTCAAACTTCACCTGCGATCTCTCAGAAGACACGTGTTTTACAACACTCATCTTTCTGTTAAAAAAAAACTCGTTTGTGCGCAGTGGTGTGAGGTGCCGCTTGCTATACAACGGTCCTGAGTTCGATACCCCACCTGGACAGATCACGCTATCCCTCCGGGGTCGGTAAATTAGTGTTGACCTCGGTCGCACAAGGTAATTTTCCGTATTTGTCCGTCATACTACATGTTGTGCGCTAACATCAGACCAGTCGGCTATTTACCTATATTTGAGTGGCAGAAATACGTGTACTCACCTATTCGGGTCCAGATCCTTGGCAAGTTCTCGCTCACGTTGCATATATGCAAATCCGAAGCACAGACTCTGCAACAATAATTCATATTATTTGATTTGATAATTTTCATATTATCTTAAAGGTCCTATCCAGGGAACGAAAATTTCATATTCGCTCTAAGGGACTGATCAAAGATTGGTAGCGCGCAATTTCAAAAATTGTACAGTATCATACAGTATTTGGAGTACCAGGGGGGTGCTGCACAAGGCATGTATTTTACGGCCATGGTCGATAATTGTGTCATGGTAGGTCAAGACTAAGTACCGTGCCCAATCGATCATACAGTACTCCCAGATACCGTACACAGCTACCGTAACCACGATTATCGAGACCTGGTTGTATTTTCAAAAAGTCAAGATACCGTACCCAATCGGTCCTACTGTACACATACCGTAACCCAGTGTACAATACCCTTTGCTACCGTAATCCACACCACTGCGGTCAATCGTAAACTGACTTTTTCCAAAACATTTTATATTGAGTTGATTCTTGCTCTATACCGTACCCAATCGATAGTACAGTACCTCCAGATACCGAATACCACTACCGTAACCCTGATTATCGCAAACTAACTTTATTTTAAAAAAGTCCTGGTACCGTTGGAGTACCAGGGGGGTGCTGCCCAAGGCATGTATTTTGCCAATCGATTATACACTACCCAAGGAACTACAGTAACCCAGCTCCTTGGGTCAGATCCAGTTCCTTGGGTCAAACATTTTTCTAAAAATTTCAAACATTTTTATAAAAATCCAAAATTGATCATAAAATGATTATACAATAATCACATATACGGTAATATACTTTAAAATAATTTAAAAATCGATTTTGGATTTTTAGAAAATGTTTGACCCAAGGAACTAGATATGACCCAAGGAACTGGGTTACTGTAGTTCCTTGGGTAGTGTATAATCGATTGGGCACGGTATCTTGACTTTTTGAAAATACAGCCAGTTCTCGATAATCGGGGTTACGGTAGCGGTGTACGGTATCTGGGAGTACTGTATGATCGATTGGGTACGGTACTTAGTCTTGACCTACCATGACACAATTATCGACCATGGCCGTAAAATACACGCCTTGTGCAGCACCCCCCTGGTACTCCAAATACTGTATGATACTGTATAATTTTTGAAATTGCGCGCTACCAATCTTGGATCAGTCCCTTAGAGCGAATATGAAATTTTCGTTCCCTGGAGAGGACCTTTAATATTAGCTTTTTTAATAACAAAAATTTCCTACCGATGCACCGCCTCCTTCCTTCTCAAATGTTTCCATCAGACTGAGTGATTTTGTGAGCACCGTGCACATGGGTGGATCTGCACTCGAGAGAGCCAGTGCCTATACAACATACATAAACTGTACGAATAATCTCGATAATGGGACTAGATAAATCAATCAATATAATTGCATTCCGCATCTAATGCTTACCTGCCCTGTCCACTCCTCAATTGTCCGGCCAGTGAAAGGGAGTTGGGACATGCTTTACGGATTCAGTTGAGCTAATCCTAAAAGGTTGAATAATCTTGAACACAAAAATATAGTTTACATCACAAGACATGCGTACATCAAGCGCTACAGGAAAGGCGAACTATTATTTGATTGTTAAATACATAAACAATTAGTGCAACCCGCGTTCAAAGAATCATGTTACTGCATCTGACTACCAACATTCTAATGTAAAATGACGCAACATCCCGATAAATGGAGGGAAAGTATTTCTGTCATTGTCAAACACTACAATTGGTATAGTGTGAAAGCGAGAAGCACTTTGGAGAGCAGGGTTACGTAGTCCTAACAGTAGTCGGCCTTACCGAACTACACCACCTAGCGTAGTCGTTTGCGACTGTAAAATCGCTTGACGTGGCTACACATTTACCTTTTTTACCGATGTAAATTTCAGACAAACGAGCTTATATAACCGATCTTATATACACTGATTATAGTCTTAACTTGAAATGCAAGTCGAGACCGTTGTATCATGTATATAACACTCAGCTTATACGTAATGATTCGCACCCAGACAACACATTATGCAGTTTCGTGAACAAAGTACACTGTCCTTTGATGTCTCAGAGAAGACAAATACATCATCTTGAGGAAAAATATGTTGATATCACGCCTCTCATGAGAGAATCGAGCTGAGCTTGGGAATGGTGAAATGAGTTATAACCGGTTTTGGCCACCCTGAGACATGCCTGAATGACCCCAGAAGTATTAAATTTCACACTTCATTTTGGAGCTCGCTACGTAGTGCCGGATACCGGCCTCACTCACTTTGAGAGCTGTTTTCTTGGATACGGTGATAGATGGGTCAAAATTGACCTCTGAGTGACCCCAACTCATTTTTCGAGCTCTATCGAACTATTTAAACCATTTTCTCTAAAACTCATTTTCAACAGTGATACACTTCAGGCCAATTTTCTCAAAAATGTAGGTGAAGATGCACCTCAAATTTTCACACTAGATGCATCTCAGCGAGAGCTTTCCAATGGGTGGTTTGCGAAAAATATACGATCACTCCTGTGAGAGTTTTGCCCTTTTAACTTCGTCTGGATCGTTTCTTTTCAACATAAGATTTCAATAGAACCTCGATCATTTTCGACCGCGCTCTTCGAAAAGTGCGGTGTGAAATAAAATCGTCTGTTGAAAATAAATTTCAAACGATCCAGACGAAGTTAAAGGGGAAAAACTCTCACAGGAGTGTTCGTATATTTTTCGCAAATCACTCATTGGAAAGTTCTCGCTGAGCTGCATCTAGTGTGAAAATTTGAGCTGCATCTTCACCTACATTTTCGAGAAAATTGGCCTGAAGTGTACCACAGTTGAAAATGGGTTTTAGAGAAAATGGTTTGTACAGTTCGATAGAGCTCGAAAAATGAGTTGGGGTCACTCAGAGGTCAATTTTGACCTATCTATCACCGTATCCAAGAAAACAACTCTCAAAGTGAGTGATGCCGGTATCCGGCAGTACGTAGCGAGCTCCAAAATGAAGGGTGAACTTTAATACTTCAGGGGTCACTCAGGCATGCCTCAGGGTGGCCAAAACCGGTTATAACTCATTTCATGATTTCCCCTTCATTCCCAAGAATTGCAATTCTAGCTCGATTCTCCCGTGGATGGCGTGATATTCTTTTATAATATTTATTATTGGGACATAAAATATTTTAAATTTAAAAAAAAACGATACAACAATATTGATCTAAATCCAATAATGATCACTGAGTCTCGAATAGATTGACGTTATATGTTGTCAATATTTCATTACAACACTACGTCCTGGTGAATTAGTTGCCCTTTTTGTTCTCCTCTAGATCGAATTCATTCTCAATTTCCTCATTTTCGGATTCGTCTTCACTCTCTTCATCGGAACTTACGTGCTACAAAAATGATTACATTGTTTAAAATTCCGATAATATAACAACAATTGATCAACAAACTCAACCTAACCTCTTTTCCTGACTGAATCAACTTTCTGTTCTTTGAACGTCTACCATTGACACCTGTAAAATTTGCAAATAAAGAAATATTAGATAGCATTCCTCAAAAAAAAGCTTTTTCTCAAGCATGCACTCACACACTAGATTATCCTTGTGGTAGTCAAGATCTGAATTAGATGAGAAAGCTTTTCCACATAGATTACACCTATACTTCTCATATCGAGGATGAACGATCCCTGAAATTCATTTGACTGATTCATTTGATTCATGTTGTGTTGTGTTAATCAAAGATTCTTAGTAATAATCACCATGAGTTAAGTGGTGTCTCTCCAAACACTGGGCATTGCGGAATATACGGCCACACTGCTCACACTTATGCTCCTTATTATCTTAAAATATATATTTTAATTTTCGAGTGTGTATTGTTTAAAGGAGGAGAGTAAAGGAACTCAAAATTCAATTTTTGAAGCTATCATATGCACTGCCTAGAGCTCCACAACAATAAGAAGCTCCGAAATTTTCACATTGATATCTCCATTCCGAACAGAGTTATGGCTAGTTGGCTGGGAGCCAGATCAGGGAAAGCTCAGGGAAGGGGGCGAGATAGCACGCTACTTGAAGAGTGTGAAACATATTTCAACCGGGCGCGCGTTTGCATTTACTCCTCATTTAACTTGCAAATAAAATATGCATAGATCCGAAGATAAAAACAGCGGTTTACAGTTGGTTTACGTACAGTTGGAGTGCATAGTTGGACTATAATGATGTATTATCAAACCTTCATGGAAGTTTCCGCTATCTTCATTAACACTGGTGCGCTACAAAAATATTATTAAAGCATTGTCTAATGTTTAAATAAATCAAAAGATAGTCAACAAATTCAATCTCACCTCTTTTCCTGACTGAAGCGACTTCCTGTGCTTTGAGCGTCTATCATTAACACTTGTAGAAGATAAAGAAATAGTATTAGGTTGGTAAGAAAGTTCTGTCGCGTACTATTTTTCCATTTTTTCTTGACTGAATAAATTCTGGAAATCTGGAAATTCAATTTAACATAAGTTGAAGTGATGTAAGTAGTGTACGTCAACAGGTTTAAGCCGATTCTATTTCGCATATAAAACGAGTAAATAAATAAAATCTCAAAAATTCAGAAAATGACGATTTTGTGGTGTATTTTTTGAATTCAGCCGTTTGAATAAGAGCTACCAATTGCTTCTACTGCTTTGAAGGGTGATAACATTAGAGTTGTACATCCATATTATCACATAACACCCGGCATTCGATATGTGTGGGAAGCTGCAGATTGCAAAAAAGGCTGATTTCAACGAACAATTTTCGGTTTCATCATTTTAAAAAATGTAGCTTACGAACAGTTTGGTGCACCACTTTCCCATTTAGGGTGAACACTAATCATGCCGAGTACTTCATCACTCACTACAACTGAGCTTACTGGATCAATCGTTAAATCTTCAGGGATGAGAAATGCTTAACAACAAAATTCAATTCAGTGAAATTTTCAGAATTAGCGCTGATCCCAAGTTGGCATAATAGGTCTTTCTTATTGCTATGCAATGCAAAACATGCCCACTTGTTGTTCTCTACAACAGCATGTTAGTTATGCCCATATCACATTTCTTCTTTCAACTATGAGCAAATAAAAAATAGGGTTGGTCGTCAATTTCGCTGAATTTGGCAATCGACTATGCCAGAATTAGTAATTGGAGAACACGGTGATAACGTTTTCTCGAAAGAGTAACCAAGCACTATTAGATTACTGAAGATCGTATGAAGATTCATCAACTTTGAAGGGCAGGATAAACCAAAATGTAAAATACGAGAAACGCGAAAGAACTTTCTTACCAACCTAATACTTGAAGTGTATCAACAAAAGAATTTCCCAAACATGCACTCACACACTAGACGTTCCGTATGGTAGACTAATTCAGTTGAAGATGCGAAAGCTTTCCTACATAGACCGCATCTGTATTTCTCATATCGAGGATGGACAATCCCTGAAATCCATATAATGGTGTGGTTTTCTGGGTAATATAATATTCTTAGTTAAATGCATCTATCACCATGAGTTAATTGATGAGCCTCCAAATGTTGTGCAATTCCGAATCTGCGATCACACTGCTCGCACTTATGAGGATATCTGGCCTCCTCGTCCTCTTTAAAATAACTTTTCATTTATTTTAATTTTAATGTCGCGTGGTGTCTACGTTCAGCTAGAAAATATATGAACTGCAGATACAATGCAGTGCGATATAACTGTTTTACTTGTATTAATGTCATTTAGACTTTCAATATTACGCTGCATCGATTATATAGTTTCGTAAAGCGTTTGCATCTGAGTAGTTTTAACAAAATAAAGTTCTTAGAAAATAATGTTTTCAAAATATATTTGCATCGAAAATACTTGCCTAGGTGTTGTTGTTGGTGAATTTTCAGAGAATGAGGCGTAAAATATCGTTTCCCACAATGATTGCACTTGTACGGATTACGTTTCTCTTCATCAACTGTGAATGAATAATTGCGTCATATTATTCTTGCAACATTGTGTATTAATCACATAGACATGGCTTATCAAGGTTCGTATTTCGTATCGATTAACCAACCTTCATGAAGGCGTTTGTGAACAAGTAAATACGAATATTGGGCGACTACTTTTCCACAAACGTCGCATTTATGCCCTTTTGTGTTACTGTTGTCATCACCTAAAAAGCTCAGTCGTACATCACACTATTGCGGTTATCCATACAACTCGTTCTTATGAGGACAATGTCGTCATGCAGAATGTGATAGATCAAAGGCGACATGACGTCATCGTTCTCATCCGACCTAGTGTCATACAACCCTGATACTTGCCTAATTGCGAAGCATTGTGCTTACTTCGGCGTTGACGCTTTGCAAATCCTTTGCTAGAATGCCCGCTCAGTTCCTGACCGTTCTTCATTTGGCCATCTGAACATTCATTTTCCTGATAAATCGAATGGATTTTCATATTATGCATTGTGCAATTATACCCTCGTGAAGACGCATGTGCACTTTCAGGAAATACTTCGTCTGACATTGCTCCTGGCAAATGACGCATGCGTACATCTTCTTGTCTGGATCGGTATCTTCTGTAATGCTGTGCGACTAATATTATGAACAAATAAAGACACACACACCACACATATAAACAATCATTCAAGGTGTTTTCTTCGCATACGGTTCGCCAGCATATTTGAATATACCTACTTATTTTTGAACGTTCTATAAATTATATAAAACTTGCCTAATTGTGAATTTTCGTGATTGTTGCAAGTTTGCACAGTCGCAAATCGTTTTCCGCAATTCCTGCACTTGTGCGGTTTTTTTGCCTCGTCACCTATTTTTTCCAGGCAAATCTACTAGTAAATTCGCGATTAGATATACAGTTTCACTGGTCTCATAGCGTACCATCATATGGGAGGTCTCGTATCAACTCACTAGGGTTGGCAATCAGAGGGGAGGTTACGAGCCCGTTATATTCCCCTACTCATATTTCGCAATCCGAGGAGAGGGAGGCGTAACGAGCTCGTAACCTCCACTCGTAGTGCCAACTCTACAACTAACCGAGGTGGCTTCTCGCGTGGTATCGCAATCCTTCACTGCTCTGATAGATTTTTCCGCATTGTTTACATTTGAGTTTATTCTTTCTCGTTTTTCTCTGAATCCGACCTGCTGCAGACTTCCTTAGCGTTGTCGCTGTTCTTCTTTTTCCCTTTAATGTTGTGTAATGAGTTCAGGCCCTATCGTCACCCATTTGTACGCATCTCTGAAGTATGTCCTCTAGTCTCTTCCAAGCAGTAAGTGGGCAACTCCCGACTGGTCAGGATGCTTGTTGAGTACCGGTCAAGTAGCTGGTTAACCTATTCTTATCCGTTTCTGACCAATTGTTGGCGAACAACAGTGGGCGGAGTACAGCCTAACCAATAATCAGTTTCCTGACCAGTGGTCAGTGAAGTATCCTGAACAGTGGGTCTGGTAATGCCCATATACTGGTTGGAAGGAAGTGTCCGGTCATCATGTTATTTATTTTCCAATATACTGAGCATGACAGGCATGATCTTAGCTATTTAGTGATGATTAAATCTATGTGTAAAGTGTTGTCACGCCAAACCTCATCCATATCTCTTTCGTTGTTCGTCTTCAATTCCTCCAAGGGTACTTCACCGCTTGTAGTATCCATCGGCACACTGTCGTTCAAGTCTGCGGTATGATTTCCGATGGTTTCTTGAGACTCCTGTAAAATATTTATCCTTGAGTACCGAATGACTTTCGTATCAATCACCTCAAATCTGTCGCTGAATGAAAACGATTCTGAACCTTCCAAGGTTTCATCTTCCTCTTCTGAGTCGGACAGTTCGATGTATTCTATGTCATCCTGAACATAATAGATCACACTTTTGAATGAAAATGAGCAATTGATAATTAATAATTAAGAGTCCGGATCTGAGAAAAGTTACCACTGCCCGGACATATCCCCCGGAATAAGATTGAGACCAGGCTCACACATGGGACCTAGAGTACTTTGAGTGTTGAATTGAAATTTAGCAGCTATTTTCCGATCGGCGAGCAAAGCGGCGCGCCAGGTGCGGGTACAGTGAAAAATGATGAAAATTCATAATTTCTTAAGAGACCTTCCTTGAGAAAACGTAGCTTTTGGGAGGGGTCGACGGATGACTTTTCTGCAACCCCCTTCAATATTCTGCTGGTGAAGTTCCCATACCGAGTACTGATATTTGGCCCAATATGAGTGCCTCTGGTGCACTTTCCGAAAAATGCCAGACCAGGCCCTAAAAAAATCGAAAAATTTAACTTTTCAAAAGTACGATATTATAGTTTTTTCTGGTGTATTTCTCGATGAAAATAACGAAAAGCATACTTTGACAGCGATCAGACATCGAGAAAGTGTCCAAAACGACGATTTTCTTCGTTTTTTTGGCTCCCCTGAAAAATTTTTATCAGCGTATCCCTGAGATTCCCTCATTTTCGGATTTCGCGTGTAAAACTACCTAAAATACTCGATTTTCAGCGAATTTTACCGATGTGCGAAGAAATTATAAGAATTTGATCATGACCTATTCAGCGAAGAAATTTTTCAAACTTTACATTTCGGTGTCGTGACATAGCGCATTTGAAAGAGCATGAAAAGTTATGTCGAAAACCAAAATTTGACCAGAATTCGTCAACGCTGACGTCAGTTATGCATGATATTTTGAAATATTTCATGCAAAACGACGAGAAGTATTTCGGTTATAACATTTTCAAATCGCTTTTTCGTGGCCTGGGATATCGAAATTCGAATTCTACGAGTGAAACCACGTTAGAAAATTCACTTGTCATAACATTTGGAGATTTCAAGGTTTTCACCCTTTTTCAGGCCAACATTTTCAACAGAAATATGGAATTTCAAACTTTTTTTCACAATGAAGAAATTAGGTAATTTTTTAACGTAATTTCACTCGTAGAATTCGAATTTCGATATCCCAGGCCAGGAAAAAGCGATTTGAAAATGTTATAGCCGAAATATTTCTCGTCGTTTTGCATGAAATATTTCAAAATATCATGCATAACTGACGTCAGCGTTGACGGATTCTTATCAAATTTTGGTTTCCGACATAACTTTTCACGCTCTTTCAAATGAGCTATGTCACGACACCGAAATGTATAGTTTGAAAAATTTCGTCGCTGGGTAGGTCATGATCAAATTCTTATAATTTCTTCGCACATCGATAAAATTCGCTGAAAATCGAGTATTTTATGTAGTTTTGCACGCGGAATCCGAAAATGAGGGAATCTCAGGGATACGCGGAGAAAAATTGTTCAGGGGAGCCAAAAAACGAAGAAAATCGTCGTTTTGAACACTTTCTCGATGTTTGATCGCTGTCAAAGTTTTTCGTAATTTTCATCGAGAAATACACCAGAAAAAAACTATAATATCGTACTTTTTGAAAAGTTGATTTTTCGATTTTTTTAGGTCCTGGTCTGGCATTTTTCGGAAAGTGCACCAGAGGCACTCATATTGGGCCAAATATCAGCACTCGGTATCGGAACTTCACCAGCAGAATATTGAAGGGGGTTGCAGAAAAGTCATCCGTACGGTTCCTACGTTTTCTCGTGGAAGGTCTCTTAATGAATTAACTTAGACTCAAAATGTATTTTGCGGTGTATTAGGCATGCCCTCAGTGTCCAGAAGCACCATTGAAATCACATTTTTATCGATTTCGATGTCAATATATTTGACTACATCTTTCAATTTTCCCGATATTTTGCATGTTCCCGGAAAGACCGGGACTAAGTTCGTGCACCACATTGTAGCACGTGTAATGCTGATTCACAATATACATAACAATCAAAAATTTAAACTACCTTAAGCCGAGAATTTTTGCCCTGAATGATCGGAAAGTGGTCTCAGGCTCGATATGATTTTCAGAATATCGGACGTTTCGCGAATCTTAATGGCTGATTCAGACTGATAACGAATCATTGTCACCGACAGACTCTATTTCTGTCCAAAGTTCGCCTGGATCTCTCGATTTCAGAAAATCAAAAAAATCGGGTTTTCAGATACAGCATATTTTTCCTATACATTTTGTCTGTCCCCGTAAAGAGCGGGACTAAGTTCATACATAGTGTGATACTCGGCGCAACGTTGTCTGGAAATATACATAGAAAACCGAAATTTCAACTACCTTAAGCCCCGATATTTTTACTTGAAATGTCGAAAAATGGTCCCATGTTAGATACGATTTTCAAATTATCGTACTTTCAGCAAAAGTTCTTGAAAGATTCGGACCGAATTCGAGTTATTGTGATTCACAGACTCTATTTATGTCGAAATTTCGCCTGAAACTCTCGGTTTCAAAACATGAGAAAATCGAATTTTTACGATTCCGCCTAAATTCTCACGATATTTTGCATTTTCTCGAAAAGACCGGGACTAAGTTCGTAAATATTGTGATACTCGGCGCAACGTTGTCTTGAAATATACATCGAACACGGAAATTTCAACTACCTTAAGCAGCGATATTTTGACTTGAAATGTCGGAAAATGGCCCCAGGCTCGAAATGATTTTCAAATTATCGTACTTTTAGCAAAAGTTCTTGACAGATTCGGACCGAATTCGAGTCAATATGACTCACAGACTCTATTCCTGTCGAAATTTTGTCTGAATCTCTCGGTTTCAGAAAATCAAAAAATCGGGTGTTCAGATATAGCATATTTTTCCTATATATTTTGTCTGTCCCCGTAAAGAGCGGGACTAAGTTCATACATAGTGTGATACTCGGCGCAACGTTGTCTTGAAATATACATCGAACACGGACATTTCAACTACCTAATTTCAACTACCATGTATCTCTCATGAATTAATAGTAACAAAGGTATTTCGCTTCACAGAAAGTCATGTTTTCTCGATTCGGCCTAAGTTTGTCTCGGTATTTTGCATTTTTTCGACAAGAGTTCGTACAGAATATTATAGCTTGTCCCTACATGGACTATAACTCGTAATATAACTAGCAAGTACAATTCTGTCATGTTTTGAAGCGAAAGGTTCCTTTCCTATTCCCCGGCGGGACAGCTTCTATTTACACCTACTCTCCCTTGTTCTCTCTCACTAATACAGCCTCCTCCTTTCTCCCTGCTATTTCTTATCGACTCCACGCACGCAGCGTTGAGGAAAAGAGAAAACAAGACAGAAGGGTGGGGAAAAGGGACCGAGAAATAGAGTATCACACGGCTACTTCGTGATATTCATCCGGCCCGTTCTTTTCTAAGCATAATTACTATTTTCATCGTGCTTTTTTCAACTTCTGACGAGCCGTTTGTGTCCAATTTACTGTCTTTCACTGCTTTCATAAAACTCTAATGTTAACATCCGCCATTGCTGCATGGGACTTTCTAGTTTCCCATTTGTATTATCAACGTATTCCCGGTTAAAAACGTAACAAATTGGCGGACGAGATCAAAAAAAGGTCATACACCCATCATCATCACTTTGCGCACATCTTACTTGTTCATTTTCAAATACTCTTATCATAGTCGCATGAGGTCACTCGTTGTGATTCTTGTCCTTCTTCTACCAGTCACAGAAGCTATCCCTGCTGCCCTCGTGGGGTACCTTGTTTTTGTTGGAGGATCGCTGACAATCTTCCTACTCGTACGCTATGGAGAGAGAGTATGTTAATGCCTTCAACGTTCCAGCAGCGAATTCAACGTTCCTCATTCTCAGGTCCTCGATTGGGCGGAGATCCAACTTGGCTGGGCAGATACGGGTGAAACTGACGTACAACAAATATATACACCTCCTAGCACAGATGCTCCCGGTAAAACAAGACCCATTTTCAATATTATAGAAACAGAAACAACATTGTTTACGACGCCATTCTTTCTAATAATACATTACTATTTCAACCTTGACACCGGAAGAGGAATCCAACTTGCTCGATGAGACCTTTGAAAAGTTCAAAGAGGTCTCAAAACATCGAGGTATGCATGACCCCTATTCAACACAGTTTAAACTTTTTAAGGCAGCAATGATTTGCTAGCGGTGGAAAAGGCCATTGAGGTTTTTTCGAAAAACACATCTAGTATGGGGAAAAATTATGATTGTTATTCAATAAAACATCTTTGTTCTAGAATACCACAAGGAAGCACTCACTGCAGCAAAGTTGGCGTTCTCCAAGGCAAGGGAAGGTTAACATGATTTTCTTCACTTTGTTTATTTTTTATTAAGATACTACGCTTCCCCGCGAGGACGCATTAATGGAAGCGGTCGTGACTTACTCTAAAATTGTTAGCAGAACAACGTAATATATGTGTGTGTTTATGTCCTCTTAAATGTGAACAAGAATTGTGTAGTATTGCATTATTTATTAGCAGAACGTTAATGATCGATCAGATGTATTATACACGCATCCTGTTCTTGAACGTTGTGTATCTGGATTGCTGTGTGGGGCCTCGTGGATGATAGGAAGAGCGGCGAGAGTTCACGGTATGTGACATGGGGGAAATAGACTTCTGATCTCGTGAGTTTGGGGCAATGGGTTTTGAAGGATGATATTTGCGGGAGTTTGTGTCTCGTGAGATTGGTACAATGGGTGTTGAAGGATGATATTTACGGGTGTTTGCGTTTCGTGAGATTGGGGCAATGGGTTTTGAAGCATGATATTTGCGGGAGTTTGTGTCTCGTGAGATTGGGGCAATGGGTGTTGAAGGATGATATTTGGGAGAGTTTGTATTACGTGAAATGGACGAAGCGGGATTGGTGAACGCGCTTCCGAAGTCAGTCTTCCCAGCAAGTTGCCTTGAAAAAAATGATAAATTGTAAGCCAAAAATGTTTAATGCATTTCAACTAGGCATAATTGCTTGAAAAAAAACGTTTGCTTTCAAGTTTCGTCGAAGCTGTCTTTCCTCCGATGGTCTGTCCAGCGATTGATAAGGCCGTGGATGCCGTCGCCAACGACAATGCAAATGGAATTCTCCAGAAGATGGGATGGGCTCTTCCGCAGAGAAAGAAAATCCGGAAATTTCCCATAGCTGTCAAGAACTTCCTCCGAGAAATATATGATGAGGGAGAGAGAACGGGAGTGAAGACGGATGCGAGAGGAGCTGAAGAACTGATGAGGACTGCCACTAACGACGACGGCGACATGTTATTCAATTTCGACGAACTCCTATCTTCGAGGCAAATCGCAGGAGTCTTCTCAAGATTCAAGCAGAGAAAAATCAATGCAAGGGAGAAGATTGGAAAGAAGCACAAGAAGAAGAAATTGGACTTCGAAGATGAGGAGGATGAGGAGGAACAAATGGAGGTGGATGAACAGGAAGTGAACGAAGTGAATGAACTATTCGATACTGAGGGAGATGAAGAATTGGAGTACGAAACGGAACCGCTGTTCGATGAGGAAGAAGCCATGCGAAGAGCAGTATTGGACAAGTATGATGATATTTTCAAAGATGAAGAAGAAGGAGAGGAAGAAATGGAAGACGGAACGGAAGAAATGGATTTTTCATGAACAATTCAACGTTGATGATGTAAAAAATATCCACATGACCATAGATACCCGATATCAATTGATAGTAATTCAATTCTGTATTGTCCGTTATTGCTTCATAAATGTACTCTCTTGATCACCTCAATACTAAAAAAAAATCACAGTTCAATTCAATATAAGTAAATCAAGAAATCAGAATATTTTTTCTTCAAAAACGATCTTTTGATTTACCGAAGTAGAGAATTTGGGTGACATTGATTCGAATTTGAACTGAATACGTCAAGAAATTTGGAGAAGCGTACGATATTTCGCAATGTCGAACCTGAAAGCACTTCCGGCCATTTCAAGACAATATATAGCGGCTAAACGATTTTGAAATTTGTGTATCTTATATATCTCATTAAAACGTTTTAGAGGCTTCAAAACAACTTTGCGCTGGCTATAACAGGGTGACAAACTTAGCCCCACTGTTTCCGTGAACATTAAAAATATAAAGGGACAATATGAAGTTTCGTGAAAACTCGGTGGGTGACATTGAATTGAATTCAGTCCGAATCCATCAAGAATTTTGGCGAAAAGTCCAATATTTTGAAAATCATTTCGAGACTAGGACCACATTCTAGTGATTTCAAGTCAAAATATCGCTGCTTAAGGTAGTTGAAATTTCCGTTTTCGATGTATATTATGAGTCAGCATTGCACGGGCTACAATGTGGTGGACTAACTTAGTCCCGGTCTTTTCTGGGAAATGCAAAATATCGAATGAATTTAGGCTGTATAGTGAAAATTCGATGTGTTGGTTCTCTGAAATCGATAGATTCCTGCGAAACTTTGACGGATGTAGGGTCTGGGGGTGATATTGACTCGAATTCGGTCCGAATCTGTCAAGAACTTTTGCTAAAAGTACGATAATTTGAAAATCATTTCGAGCCTGGGGCCATTTTCCGACATTTCAAGTCAAAATATCGCTGCTTAAGGTAGTTGAAATTTCCATGTTCGATGTATATTTGAAGACAACGTTGCGCCGAGTATCACAATATTTACGAACTTAGTCCCGGTCTTTTCTAGAAAATGCAAAATATCGTGAGAATTTAGGCGGAATCGTAAAAAATCGATTTTCTCATGTTTTGAAACCGAGAGTTTCAGGCGAAATTTCGACAGAAATAGAGTCTGTGAGTCACAATAACTCGAATTCGGTCCGAATCCAGCAAGAACTTTGGCTAAATGTACGATAATTTGAAAATCGTATCTAACATGGGGCCATTTTTCGACATTTCAAGTAAAAATATCGGGGCTTAAGGTAGTTGAAATTTCGGTTTTCGATGTATATTTCCAGACAACGTTGCGCAGAGTATCACACTATGTATGAACTTAGTCCCGCTCTTTACGGGGACAGAAAAAATGTATAGGAAAAATATGCTGTATCTGAAAACCCGATTTTTTTGATTTTCTGAAATCGAGAGATCCAGGCGAACTTTGGACAGAAATAGAGTCTGTCGGTGACAGTGATTCGTTATCAGTCTGAATCAGCCATTAAGATTCGCGAAACGTCCGATATTCTGACAATCATATCGAGCCTGAGACCACTTTCCGATCATTCAGGGCAAAATTTCTCGGCTTAAGGTAGTTTAAATTTTTGATTATTATGTATATTGTGAATCAGCATTACACGTGCTACAATGTGGTGCACGAACTTAGTCCCGGTCTTTCCGGGAACATGCAAAATATCGGGAAAATTGAAAGACGTAGTCAAATATATTGACATCGAAATCGATAAAAATGTGATTTCAATGGTGCTTCTGGACACTGAGGGCATGTCTAACATAACGCAAAATACATTTTGAGTCTAAGTTGATTCAATAAGAAATTATGAATTTTCATCATTTTTCACTGTGCCAGTACCTCACGCACCACTTTGCGCGATACAGAGGTTATCGTTGTGAAATTTCAAATAAAGACTCTAAGTACTCTAGGTCCAGCATGTGAACTTGGTCAGAATCTTCTTCCCGGGGAAATGTCCGGAAAATGGCCGAAATGGTAAATTTCCTCAGATCCGGACTCTTAATCTCACGTCTACTTTTTCTTGAAAATTCGGGACTTCAGCCTCTTCTGCGTTCAAATTACCGCCTCTCTGATCAGTCTCGTTGAACCATTGCGAGTCATTAAGACCAGACAAATTGAGCGCATCTCCCTTCTAAAATATTGAAGTGATTTTTTAGCTTATTCAACACAATTCACATCTAGAATACTAATGATTATCGTACTTGAGGTTTTTATCCTAAAATATTGCTGAGAATCGTCAACATATTTATTATTGTAATCAACACTTCTAGAATACTAACAGTATCGGATTACTTTCTTACTTGAAATTCATGTTTCACGACGTTCATGTTGGTATCATAGTTGGCAGTCTCCATTGTGCCCTTCAAACTCGCTTCCTGAAATCTCAATACGTTGAGCAATCTTTCATGATGTATACTATTTTTAATGTAACGACATATGCTTAAAATGTTATATTTCACTTTCTGCATGTCACTGGCGTCAGCCATCATATTCTCGTCAACTCCGTCGGAGATGGAGTAATCCTGTATCTGCTAATTTCAATCATATTCAATAAATAATCCAAGCGAAGATACGGCATACAGTATACAATTCTTCCACTTTCACAATCCGAAAAGGCGGGATGTCTCGTGGAGTTTTCGCTGCAACTTTCGACTGCAGTGGAAGATGAATTGAATGAGCTTGATAAGGTACTTCATCAGGAACAATATCTAGGATTGGAGGAACCTAAAGAAAACATTTAGGTAAAATAAAACTGATTAGGGAATCTACCACAGTTCAATGATTGGACCAATGGTCAAATTCCATCCAAAATAATGTCTATTGCAAATATCGTCCTACTTGTACATTGATGTTATCGTCACTGTTTACCACTTCTTCTTTGTTCCTTCCCATCAGAGATTTGATCATTCTCTCCAGGCATTCACACATTCCGTAGACAACTTGGCGGAGAGGGTCATCCCTGAGAAGATTTGATTTTTGGCATTTTATGAATTCCAAACGTGAATATGAACAATATGCTAAGCGCAATATTAAGTTAATCAGCTCAATATTATTACTGTTGCTTGAATTTTGGTTATGGTAGAACAAGCTAAAATAAATTTCTGCAAACTAAACCACTCACTTATTCGAATCTAGTTTAATTGCCAATTGTCTCTCGGAAGGCATGAATGACACTGCGCATTGAAGACTCTGGAATTGATAAAGAAATTCTTAAATTGTGATCAAATTCATTTCTTATGGATGCTTACTAATGCCACTTTCCCTAAAAAAATAACATTATTCACAGATGCAGCTCCTTCTTTTTCTACCGCATCCATCAGTCGAAGGGACTTGATCAGGAGGGTTCCCAGGGGAGGATCAGTTCGCGATAGACTCAGTGCCTGGAATATAATTTTGTGATGTCATAAATGTGAAAATGTGTATGCCGTGAAAATTATCCAGCAACGTCACGGTATTGATAAAATACTGTTTAATACAAAAGTGTGCTACTGCAACAACTGCAATTGTATTGCTGAAATATCTTACATGTTGAGTCCATTCGTCAATTGATAGAGTGGGTTGGCATTGTGGCGAATTTTCCCCGTTGCTTCTTGTCATTAGCGAGTTGACCATGGTCTCCAGTGACTCGGTCATGCCGTAGATCACGTAACGGAGAGGGTCACTCCTTAATAGATTCCGTAAATACGTTTTGATATTTTCGTCATACAATACATTTAAGAGCTTTCACGGTACACTCGATATTAAATGCACTTCGTGGTCACTTACTTCTTTTGATCGAGATTCATGAGTAACCCTCTCTCGCTATTAATGTAAGCCAATGTGAAGCCCAGACCCTGCAAATTACTTTATCGATTGTCAATATATCCAACGTATATTTTGATAATGATATATGGGCGTGAATACTATTTCCGAAAACCTACCGAGGCACTGACGCCTTCTTTCTCCACAGTATCCATCAGGCTGAGCGATTTTGTGAGCACCGTGCACATTGGTGGATCCGTACTTGAGAGGGCAAGTGCCTAGGAAATATAATGCACACAATTCTATTATATTGATAATGAGATTTAATCAATCAATCAAAATGGGTGAACTTTGCAACTAATGTTTACCTCTCGTGTCCACTCATCAATGGTCCGTCCAGTAGGCGAGAGTTGGGCCATGCTTGACGGATTGAGTTGAACAATCCTAAAAAGTAGAACATTTATGCAAACCGTATGAAGAGGCACACAAATCATAACAAGACATTGCATATCGAACCCTACTGGGAAAGTGAAAGATCTTATGAATTTATCCATGAATACACGCCTAGTGCAACCCGCTTTCCAAGAGTCATATTTATTGGATCTGCCATCGACAATCCATTAAAGTAAGAACGCGTCATACCGCCGATAAGTGGAGGGAAAATGAACGCGTCATGGTCAAACGCTAATATTGTTGTCTTTATTGTGGGAACCGTAAACAAACAAACGGAAAATAAAACATGATGTAACTAGACTTCACAACACGGAAATTATCCTTCAAAGTCCTTCAAGTTTCTCTAATTGTATTGATCTCTTTGTCTGACTACCTCGGCTTGGTTTCCCGCCACATGTGATGAGTAAGGACAGAGAGTCCGTTACTACCTTTGATGAACGACTTGTCTAGTATGAAATGCAAACAATGTGTAAATTTCGGATAGCGACACAACTGCGCAACACTTATGTTGTTCTCGTTTAACTAACTGGTGTATGCACATCTAGACTGCGAGAAACTCTTACAGAACCCTGATATTGAAATCGTTGCTGCATTTGTATTTCATGACGAAAGAAACACTATAAAGGGATAGGTAAGGAGTGGAAGATAATTGAAAAAAAATCGACGCGTACATTAGAATATCCGAATTAAATATAAACAAAATGCGTGGTGACCATAATAATAACCGATCAGTTGATATAATATCTAATCACACGCGACGCGTACACGCGTTACATTGCATACAACTTCGAGTTTTTGACATGTAACAAAATATTGCAATAAGAATGGTGATACCCAATTGCGGGAATTCGAATGTTTCTCACTTCCATTTTCATTTCCTTTCTAGAACTCTCAACTTGCGTATGATGATTCGCATTCTCAGAACACTTCACAAGGTTTTGTGTCAGTGGCTTCTATTACGTCTTTATTAATCCGTGACATCATCGATTTAATCATTTTCTCCAGCGATTCGCATACACCGTAGATTACTTGACTGAGAGGATTATCTCTGAAATTGGCTCTAAGTCGGATGAGAACCAAAACTCCTTTCCAAGTATTACCACACTGGGTTCGGCTCTGTGCGAATAACGTGGTACGTGTTTTGTCCTATGCGACTAACGTGGTACGTATTGCGTACCATGTGGTACTTATAATTTATCATGGTACGTATCTTTTTATTATGGTACGTAACTTTTTTTTGCAAAGCTGACCAAATATGCTCTATATGAGCATAATTGCATAGTTGCTCCCGCCTCCAAGTGAATCGAAGCTTCCGCCTTGTCCCCTCCCTTCAGTCTTTCTCATCTGCTCCTCACACTTCTCTTTCAGTGGAGCAATTGTCCTTTGACTAGGTGACCTGAAGGTGGTGCGCTTCGACGCCATCGTCCTGCTTCTTCTCGCATTGGGAGAAGCCCGTCGGCATGAACGTGTTCGGACTGCGCAACGCGTCTGAAAACGTTCATGAACAATGTCTAAACGAAACCACCACTGCCTCATCGCTGTCGCCTGCACCTTCCACAACTGTGAAACCAGTTTCATCTTCCTTAGCTACTACAATCAGTACGCTGACAGCTACCAAGACGACGAGAAGACCGACTACGACTACCACGAGAAGACCCGTGCAACCAACACCGAGATATCCCACGAAATCAAGAAATGTTGCTCCAGTGGCCCCCGTCGAAAAACCTCAAAAAATCCCCCCTAAGATCGGAGGAATAAGACCAAGATCTGCAAATGCGAAGGATGGTTATAGGCACCGGCGCCATGGAAATGGCTATTAGGTGATACCGGGATCGCTGTTTCTGCTAACTCTATATTCATCTTATTCATATCTTATTCTTATTATATTCGTTGATGTGTAGCTAATTCATGCTTTATATGTGTTGTGTAGTAAAGAAGTAAAATTTGCATTTACTGAGCGAGATCGATGAAATGAACGCAAATACCACACAGGGTTGGGCCAATACAGCACATGTAGGTCATATATTTGACCGATTCAACAACAAAAGTTACGTACCATGATAAAAAGTTATGTACCACGGGGGGATCGGTACGTACCATAATAAAAGTTATGTACCGTGTGGTACGTAGTACGTCGCATACTTCGGAATGGTACTATTTGTGTTAACATTATGTTTTGTTTATCTCAAAATGCAATGATTCACTTATTCGGGTCGAGTTCCATCGCCAGTTCTCTCTCCGAATGTATGAATGACACAGCATATTGAAGATTCTGCAAATAAACTCACCATGTTTTGCATACCATCGTCCGGGTATCATTTGTTTTGAACAATTCATTCGAAAAATCAAAATAATGGCATCAATTACAGAATAAATGATGCCTTCTTTTTCGATTGTATCCATCAGTCTCAATGATTTGGTCAGAATAGTTCCCAACGTTTGATCCGAACGCGACAGAATCAGGGCCTGCAATGCAACATTGTATTCATATTTTTAAATTGCAAATTTCCATTTTTGAATATGTGTGCAAATGTATACTCGAACCGTTGTGTTTCATGTCTAACGGAAAAACAAATTGACATGAACGATCAGCTAACCTGTTTAGTCCATTCCTCGATTGAAAGCGTATCTACACTTTGTTGCCCGGCGTCGCCGCTACTTCTGGTCATCAAGGACTTGATCATTGTTTCCAATGATTCGCTCAATCCGTAGACAACATATCGGAGAGGATCATTCCTTAATTCATGCCCTGATTACACTTCCATGCATGTATCGCTCAATAATTATCCCGCTTATAACAGTACTATTGCTACAATTCAAACTAAAATTCAATTACATTTGTGTTGTATAAATCTATTTACTCACTTATTTGGATCGAGACCCATCGCCAATGCTCTCTCGCGTCTCATATAGGCCAATCCGAAGCCCAGACTCTGCAAAAAAAATTGCGCGATGTTGTTTAAACGAGTTTAAAGATGACTGTAAGACGAATAATGTGTATATTTTCGACATATTGCATCGAGAACTTGCCGATACATAGACGCCCTCTTTCTCCACTGTATCCATCAGGCTGAGTGACTTCGTAAGAACTGTCGCCATAGGAGGATCCGAATTTGATAGGGCCAACGCCTAGCAATACCGTTATTTATACACTGTCTTTGATACTTTTCGATGCAGTTTTCACAACGAAATATAAAAATCCCGACGTGCACTGCACGGTTGCGGAAACGTATATTACCGGAATAATAATATGTAATCAAATGCACCAATGAAACTAATAACATCAATATTTACCAGCCGACTCCACTCCTCAATGCTCCGTCCCGTCAGCGGGAGTTGGACCATGCTTGATTGATTGATCTGATTCTGGAATTTACAACATATATCAAGTAAGTGTACTATCAGGCTGGTCATAAAGTTTTGCGCGATTTTGACTAAAGTGCATTCTGGCATCTACAATCGTTCGTTGTTGTCCAATCAACTTAGATCTTTTAGTGGTAGATAGGGGCTTTTATACTCTCTTTAGAGTACACTATCATAGATCTGTCCGATCAATTAACAGAATAAGGCGATGTACCAAACTTCATGTGGTTGATCAACGAACAGACTTTTCAAAGGATTAGCTGTTCATTTAGAACTGAGATAGGACCCAGTTTTAACCACAGTAGTAAAGTATGTTGGGCATATATCGTACTGGTCATGTTGAGACTGACCAGCCACAAAGGGCATATTAGAAATATGCGCGTAATCCGATCTGTGGGTTTTAATGGCACTTGTCAAGGTAAGTTTTGGAGTACTATATCTATGCCGACAGTTCTTGAGATTTAAATTATTCATGATTGTGAACTACCTTTCCAGTACAAGTCAAAATTCCCTTTGGGGGATAATGGGGCTCTCCATTCACGAACATGGTTCTTCGGATTTTAGGTGCCCAATTTAGAACATCGAAATACACACTTTAGGCTTTTTTGTGCTAGACATGTGGTTTGAAGGGCGGTACTTTCCTGTTAAAATTAACGAACAACCCTTGCCCTATCGCTCACTATTTAGGAATATTGTGGAGGTCGCTACTTTTTCAAGGGTGAGCCGTGCTTGAAGACCCTCCATGTCAGTTTTTTTGGCGTTTTCTTTGCAAAATATTTGGGATACAAATATCACTTTTTTAGACGAGAAAGGAAAGTGTGCTCTTAAATATTGATATTATAGAGAACCATGTAAGTATTGATGACAGCGCCCATAGGTAGAGGTCACCCGCGTCAATCCTCGAAACAGGTGATTTGCTCGATAGAAATCATATTTTTCTAAGTGCCCGTGTTTCATTGACCTCTACGAAGCCCATTTCGAATTCGGCAGGTCTCTCTTTTTGAAACTAGGTAGTGCACGCCTAGTGCTTTTTAATAAACTTTGTGAGGCTCCATCTAAAAATTTATCTGCGACGTACAGCAACTTTAAATAAAATCTTATTTTTTCTGAAAAATTCAAAGTCACGCAGATCTTGATTTCTCGCATAGTAGAGATACTTGGAATATTTCAACTATATTTTTCTAAAGGTCGAAAATGTCCCAATATAACTTCATCAGGGCAATACGTGGCGATTTGAGAAAAATAAAATATACGAACTCAAACTTGGGGTCCGAAATCGCGCAAAACTTTATGACCAACCTAATACAGTACGTGCTAATCGCCTTAGCCATGTGCGTGCGCCGCGCTGCGCGGCGGCGCGCGGCTTACGCGGATTGATTTTGAAAGAAGAATATTGTTTTTCACTATTCGAACCTATTATTTTCAAACTCTCCGCAAAATTTCGCATCGGAATAACTATTAATTCACATTTTTAAATTTTTTTTTATATTTATAAATCAATATTTTGAATGTGGTATTTCTGAAACCTACCGTAATCTCAGTTTACGATAGCGACAGTATCGCAAACTGGGATTACGGTAGGTTGCAGCGTTACAGAATTCAAAATAATGATTTCTTTTTATTAAAATATAAATTAATGGTCCTTCCGATGCGAAATTTTACGGAAAATTCGAAAATAATAGGTTCGAATCGTGAAAAACAATATTCTTCCCTCAAAATCAATCCGCGCAAGCCGCGCAGCGCCGCGCACGCACATGACCAAGGCGATTAGCACGTACTGTATAAGGTGAATGAGAAATGAATGATACGACATTAGTATTCGACAGGAAGTTGGGTGATCATATTCCAGGAAAAACATCTAGTGCAACCCGCTTTCTTTGACTGTTTGATAATCATACAATTCAAAGGCAACTAATAATTGCCGGAGGACGCGGAATAAGCAAAAATGGAGGGGAAATTGAGGCCTTTGGTAGTGTGTGAGTGTGAGGGAACCTGCAAAGAAACGAGTGGAACGAATAATTCTAAATACTGCTCGCTTTTGTCTTACACTCAAGAACACGCGTGTCCATCTAACGATTATTTATCTCTGATTTGTTCAATGCCTTTGTTTGCTTATGTGAGGTTCTTGCCAACATTTGGTATGTGGTAAGGAAGGAGATAAATATACATGGCACTTGGAAAAATTGAGTGTAGAGCTAGAGTCCGAGTCAGAGAGGAGAGGTTCTCTCCTCCCCTTACCCTCTATCTCTGCTCTACAAAGACTGTCAGGGGGAATCGGCACAATTGTGTGGAGGGCAGAATAAAGAGGTGTTTCATTTCTCATGATCTTTCGCCCCTTTGATCTGAGTATGTGAACTTTTGCAAGAAACCCGTACGTGAAAGATTGTTATTATCTCGCGTGACATGCAGAACACCCCCACTCTTGTTCCTGATTATATGAGGTTCGTGCGCTCACATTTGGTACCAGAAATGACTCGTTACTGCCTTTGCGGTGCGTAACTTTTCTGGCGTGTCATGTCTCACAAAGATACAAGAGGGAATGGGTGAGCAATTCGAGCGGGAAACATGGGAAATAAACTCATGTCAATAGCATTGCTAGTATTCAGTATGAGCGAAGTGTTTAGCGTTCCCGAGTCATTAGTTTGGAACACCGATCAGTTGGGTCACGTGCGACGCGTACACGCGGTGCGGTGCGTTCAAATTTGCTCACTGGTTGCTCGAGAATTTGTAAATAAAGAAAGAGGAACTCATATATGGTACACATCGCAATCATAAGTTAGTTTAAAACTACAATGCTAAAACTCGACTCGATTTGTCCTCAGAGCAGAGTTGCAAAAACGTTCGCAGCGAGCAGGATTCGAACCTACGCGGGCAGAGCCCAATTGATTTCTAGTCAATCTCCTTAACCACTCGGACATCGCTGCGCACGTTCAGTCACTTGACAGTCGTGATTGACGTTTGGATAATAACATAGCAGGTGCTTTCGCATCTAATGTTTGATCAGCTTAACACTTGAGTCGTCAATCACGCACATATTTCACTTGAACACATGCAGCGATGTCCGAGTGGTTAAGGAGATTGACTAGAAATCAGTCCGCGTAGGTTCGAATCCTGCTCGCTGCGAATCGTTTGTGCACCACATTTTGATGAGTTTATTTAAAATGAAATTGGGCACAATGCAGGTTGCATTACAAGGACAACGGTAGTATTGATATTAGATTAGTGTGGAAATGGAGCAGATACAACATTCTTTCAGCAACAACCAATCAGAGACTGATTTCGAAGGCGGAGCGGAAGGTGAAGGAACACGAGAGAATGAAGCAGAAATCGTAAGTTCATTCTGCGTACTAGGGTCGCAGGATCGAATTCGAACTCGAACTTCGCATTCCCTCTGGCACCCCTTCCTCTCTCTATCCCCGAAGTTCGATCGAGCAAGCTCGATCTGCCACAGATCTCGCACTCCCATCGATCTTCGCAATCAACCCTCTTCCCTACTCGAGCGTGGGGAAAAGAGGGAAAGGGGCGAGTGCGAAGTTCGATTGGAGGGCGAGATTCGTACCCTGTGGCAAAGATAGTGCGAGATTCGATTAGGGAGCGAGGGTTGACCTCTCGCCAGTGCGAAGTTCGAGAGAGGAAGGGAAGACCCCCAGAGGGCACGAATCTCGCGAATTCGATCCTGCAACCCTACTGCGTACCGTCTCATCTGTCAAACCGGCGATTGAAAACGAGGATAATAGTCGTTTATTGCGATGCCTTATCCAGTTTCTTCTTCATTTCCTACTCGCAGGGCGGATAGTTGATTGTTTCTTCGGGGCGTATCCGTAGAGGAACGTAGATCCGATGACTAGAGAGCCTCCCGTCACGAATGCACTGCAATCAGTAGAAAGAGTGGAGAGACTTTTGAATTTGCTCATTGAGGTAGCTCATAGCTCATATGATTAATGTTGCTCGATTCTATTATTCGACAATTGCTGTAATTGTAAGAGAGGTTCGCCAATATTCCAAAAAAATGTTGTTTTTTTCATAAATTCTGCCGCATATGACACAAAATTTTCCGGCAAAATTCCTCAAAGTGGAGATATTTTGATACCGCTTTATGGCTTAGCAGATTCGTTCTCGTTGTCAACGGCACTCGAATGATAACTGTGACGTCATCCCGCAGTTGACATATCAAAGGCGATATGGTGTCATAGTGCTCATCCGACCTAGTGCCCTGGTCAACTCACATGGAGGGAGTGAAGTCAGAGAGGAAGATCCATGAGATGAATGATGAGAGGATGATGGAGAGGGAGACTGCGAAACCCTGAAGGAATGACTGCGCTCTTCTTCCATTTCCCAGTGGTATGTAGTGTTCGATAAACGATGCAACGGCATATTCATTATGTTGTCTGTCTCCCCGATGGACAGGTAGGTAGATAGAGTTCGCAGAATGAATAGACCGTAGTATCGTTCCTTGAACACTAGAGGATACGAGTCTTGAAGATCACCTTGAGTATACTGTCCGCATATTTGACGACCACCGCGATCACCAGACCACCGTAGGACTGGGAGTATATCGTAATGATATCACCCCTACCTTTGCTGTCAAATAACAAATGATCCTATCAAAACCAATTTAACGACATTAGTTTCCTACATAGTCTCATGTATTTTTGAGAGCTAATCCCCCCAATGGTATACATAGACGAATAAATCCCCTATCTTGCCTGCAAAACGACGACAGTCCACACAGTTCCATTGTATCCCTGCAACATTCCATCCCTCGCGATGGCCTCTCCGTCTTTCAACCAACACATGATGAGACAAACGAAGATCGAGAAGAATGCTGAGACAGGGAATTCATTAATGGAGGTCTGATGACTTTCAGGATGATAACCAAAAATAGTACCGTTCGATAACATTTCCCGAGAATATTTCTTTGCAATGTGGGAACATACTGTTATAGAAAAGATTTTCATACGACCTAGTGCAGTCATGGGCAATCAGTTTGGTAACATTTGCAAAACTCTGCCTATGCTGAGTGTGTCACTCGTGCATGGACTAACCCTGCTGCAGATTCCGCATCCATACTCCGATGCCTCCATGTTTCAGAATCTTCTCCATGAATACTCCCGAGAATCCAGATGTGAGACAGGCAGCGCTTACAGCTATCAAACCTGACATGAGAAAGATGAAGAGATACAGGAGAGAGGACGAGAGATGTGAGGGGAAAGGGAGGAAGAGAGGAGAGAGAAAGAGGAGGACGATAGCATGTAGCTTAGGCTGCTATATGATGTACATAACCTACCGACGAAATTATCACTCTTGTCACGGACCGCTTCAGATTTGGATGCATCACCCGAGGGCATCTGAAATACCCCCGCACTAGATCGGACGATAATCGTATTAAGAAACCACCCGGAAGATGGCTAAAATGATCCCTTCGTCAGTATTTTCGCAGAAGTCTCGTCAATCATCAGATTGTGAACACATTACATATAGACTTCATTGTTGGTTATCGACCGACGATCATCAGGCCTAGTGCCAAATTGAACTGACCAATCTGCGTACTCAGCTCACCTGAACGAGTGCAACTCCTGCAGTGAGAATGAGCAGTGAGAGCCACTGGGTCCTGAGAAGCCTCCTTCGCAGGATCACAACGGTGAAGACGGCGGTCGTGAGGATCTTCATCTGATAGGTCACCTGAGAGAGATAGAGGGAGAATTTTAGGATTGCATTCTTCTGGCATTCTTCCCTTCAGCAGTTTTTTTGGTGAGGACTTCTTGACATTGTGGGAACATGATGTGGAATTCCAAAAAGAAAAATCACGTAAAACGCTACAATTGTTGATCATACAACGGTGATCATCCGGTCTAGTTCCCTTCTCCCGGATTCGAACTTCGACATCATGCCGCCTATGATATATCAAAAATTGTATGACGTCCTAATTCTCATCCGGCCTAATGACATCTCCTCCCACTTGGTACGTGGCTGCGTCGAGTTTGGAAAGGGCTAGGAAGAGCAGGTTGTCCTGCACCGCGTACAGAGTAGCAGGTATGGACATCTGAAAAGAGTTCTGAGAAAGATGAGAGAGTGTAAGAACCCAAAAGGATGAGAACCAGGACTTTACCCTTCTCAAGTATTCAGAACACGTTCGAACACTCTATATTATGTAAGTTTGTTTGGTTTTCATCAGGTGGGTTCTCATCTGACGATTCATAACAGACCTAGTACCGGACGGAATGAGAAAGGTTGGGGAGAGGAAGGGATTGAGGAGGGGGGGGGGGGTAGAAAGAGAGGCCAAACCATTAAGAAGTCAGCCGGCTTCTTGAACACATCTCGATCTATCACAGCAATCAGCCTGCTTGGACGGAAATCTGTAACAAATGTTTGCTTGATGACTAGAGAGTATTGGATAATGGCGCACCCATTGATGTATTTCAATCTGCTCATCTCTAGAAGAAGCAAAGGGAAAACTAGTAACTCCTTTTGAGCGCTCCCTATCTCACCTATCATACAAGCGACGAATTGAATTGACATCACGAATATCATCAACAAAATGTGCTGAGTACTTCAATGAATAGTGGGTGATGCACTGACTACATTGCTTGAAGAGGACGAGGGAGCATGTCACCAATTTGACAACCTCTGAGAGGAGAATGGCAGTGGATGAGAGGTACTTAGGACCTTCCACTTTCTGTAATCAAGAGCCATTACAATCGTCTGATCAATCAATATTTGTGTCAGGTGATATATTATAGTCGCTCAGAGGATGGTGCGCCTATATTCTTCATTAGTTGCAATCTATCAGTGGATGCCAAAAGCAATCATTCGACTGTTCAACAATCACTTGAAATGGACACAGCGAGCAGTTCATATAGCACACAATAGTATTTGAGTTGTATTCTTAAACGTATGTCTAGAATTCGTAAGTTGGATTAATTTTATTTGCATTCCCATACTCCCTCAAAATAACGACCGATCGAGATAGTGTGCAGGATGACGAGACGATTATCCGAATTTCAAAATCGATTCCACATCGTTAACCTGGGTTCTCGAGTATCTGAGCACGAGTACGTGCACTGTTGTCTGCAGGATGAGTACCACTAGAGAGATGCGCTTGTATCGGGCATTCGAAGAACGAGAGACTGAAATCTCCTGAATACCAGGGGTTGGCGATACGTTGTTTAATTTTGTTTTCGCAATTTTTCGGTATCGATTTTTTTGAAATCCGAAGATGGTGAGAATATGCGATAAATTATCGGACTAGGTTTCGTGATCAAATAACCACTACTACTGAACACCAAATAACGTCATTAGTCAGTACTACGTTCATGCATCATACTCGAGCTTGCCAGTTCAGTTTGCTCATTTTGACACAAATACTCCTTCAACCCTTTGACAAGGTTTTTGGTTGGCCCAGAATAATCAATTGGGCGATAAATCAATTGGGTGATACAGTTAAAAACTACGCAAAGTTGGCGATCTATTTCGGAGTGCAATCATTCTCGTGACTGATCTCGCGAATCGGTACGCAGAGAACAAATAAAGGAAATACTACGAATTTAAGAAAAATCAATAAAATGATAACTTACTGTATTCCTCTTAGCAGTGGATGGAATAAGAAGTGATGTACTTCCATCATTCATCGAAATTTACAAAGACACGCTGGGAAGGAGATTGGAGGAGATTGGAGGTAGATCAAGGGCTTGTAGTAACTAGTATTACCTTATTTGAAAAGATTTTTTTATTTAGCGTTCCTGAAACAAACGAAAACTGAACCCAACATATTCCAATAATAAAACTCTTCTAGTGGCAGGTGAAGGAGTAAAGAATAGGCACTAAGAGATGGAAAAGTGTGCAGAGATATGCAGTTCATCCCCTCCCTCTCTTCGTACCTCATTGCGAGTGCAGCCATTGTTCGTCCCTTCTCAATCGGTTCTGTTCTCAAAATTCGACACATGTGAATGTCTTTTGTTTACTTTTTCCCAATATTATTGTATATTCGGTCTTGAGGGATCGCACTAGCGTTATGTGTTCGGACTTAACGAACTGATTTATGCGTAATCATGTTATGTGTCAATCAACAATTTCTTCCAGAATAGACTTGAGTCTCTCCGTTAGGATCCCGAGCTTCTCCGTCGATTTCGACGTCGATTCATCATCAGATGCACTCTCCTCGACGATATCATTCTGAAGGTACACGGGCATAGTTCAGCAGAAGTTCTCACATATCTCACTAGGTCCGATAATCACCGTCGGTTTATACCAACCAAAACTGTACTGAATGGTGTTCATAGGACAATGTTAGTTCCCTTGGACCTAGTTCCTGTTCACCTCAGGTCGATATCCCACAGTAAGCACCAGATGCAGAGCTGCGAACCGCAAAGCACGCCGATACGATGCGAAAATCTAAAACGCGAGTCGAGTTCGAAATTTGGGTAATCGTGTCATTTAATGCACTCTTTGTACCAGTCGAACATCGAGATTCTGTAGAAATAATATACGAATTCTCGAATTTTGGAACTCAATGTATGACAAATAAACCTTCTCCGTCCATTCCTCCATCGCAAATTCCTTCTTGAATCGACGACGTTTTTTCATGATTGCGTCAATGTAATATTGTAGGATATCGATCTCGCGAGTCCTTCTGAAATGTGGTATGATCGCGTAGATTTGTGTCCAAGTAGAGTTTGAAATTTAAGGTCACAATATCATCATTTCACAGTCTTGACCGGTCGATCGACGATATAATCGTCCCGTTAAATCTGTCAGAAATGTGCGAGAAAAGTTGCGTAAAAAGTTCGCGAACTTCTGAGGTGCGTGAAAACTGTTTCTCTTTAAAATACCGAGCTTACTTTAGTTTATTTTATATTTTATTTATCGTCCGCCACAAGGGCTCTTCATCAGCAGTGTTCGAGAATTTATAGAAAATATAAAAATGATATGGGCAGGGGAGAACGTTTTAATCAAAAAAAGTTCGAAGAAAAGTTCACGAACTTTTCAACGAGCTCGATGAAAAAGGTCGATGAAAATCTGCGAGAAAAGTCAGAGAAGGGCGAGAGAGCGTGCATTTCTGAGAGAGGGAAAAGGAAGCTGTGATTGTTCACTTACTTTTCCCTCTCTCCGAAATGCACGCTCTCTCGTCTTTCTCTGACTTTTCACGCAGCTCCTTGAAAAGTTCGTTAAAAACCGGCCTAAATTTGCTCGAAATTCGTACTTTTCTTTTGTTTTACTTATTTTTATCAATTATTTTTGCTTTTAACTTATGACTGCTTATAAGGACAACCTTCCCTCTAATGGAATAGCTTGACATTACAGGGTGGTGAAAGTGGTGACCCATAATCGAAAAAATTACTCCAACCGTGTTTACTTTCACTACGCTGTATTCTGAAGCTATTCCAGCTAAGGGAAGGTTGTCCTTCAAAGTATTCATAAGATAAACGCAAAAATAGTCCCTAAAAATAAGTAAAACAAAAGAAAAGTACGAATTTCGAACATAGTTCGTCTTTTCATCGACCTTTTTCATCGAGCTCGTTGAAAAGTTCGTGAACTTTTCTTCGAAGTTTTTTGATTAAAACGTTTTCCCTTGCCCATGGAATTTCTATATTTTCTATAAATTCTCGAACATTCTGCTGATGAAGAGCCCTTGTGGCGGACGATAAATAAAATATAAAATAAACTAAAGTAAGCTCGGTATTTTAAAGAGAAACAGTTTTCACGCACCTCAGAAGTTCGCGAACTTTTTACGCAACTTTTCTCGCACATTTCTGACAGATTAAACGGGTCGAATGTAAGAAATGAAGAAACTGTGGCCCAAATAGCGAACTCTACTACAAATACATCATACCTATCCACAGGATTCATATTCAGTGCGATTACATTAGCGACATCGAGCAGAGGATTGCCTGGGAAATAGAGATGTAGAGCTGACAAACTATTGACATAAGAAATTTGTCTTCCAATGAGGATACACATACCAATGGTGGCCGCCTGCCAGTCGAGAATAGCCAGAAGTCTCAAGTGTCCACCTTCCTCAGTAAATAGAATGTTGTTCGTCCACAAATCCATGTGACAGAGTGTATGGGAAAGGTCTTAATGCATATCTATGCACATCGAACTGAGGGGCTCTAAGCCAGAAGATCACCAACGGATGGTAAAGTTCCGGATAACAAGCACAAAGTTTCTTTATGTTTTTCAAATAATGTTCCCACACTTTCAAGCACTCGTCTGCAAAAAAACTGCAGAAGAGTACACTCGACATAGTGTCACCTTACCTCCATCCTTTCGGTCGTATTGCATTCGATGGAGTTCGGCTGGTTGCGCCCACTCGTTGAGTGCACCAAAATGTACTTATTATTCGTTTATAGTTTCCCTATATCATCTACTTTTATTTTCCTACTCAATATTTTGATAAAGTAATGGAAATGATGTTAAATATAGTGTTAGCGAAATGCATAATCTGTTATATTTTCCCAATGTGATAACCATAATCGAAAGACGTACGTCTTCCACTTCTCTGTCATCCATTTCTTCCGACTGACCACGGCAATGCATCCGAGTATTGAAGAGGAGTCGCGGTCGAAGAATACATCCTTCGGAACGAGATCGATCTGAGGAAGAAGATATTGTAAAAGCAAAAAAGGTATCCATGTAATGGAATTGTGCAGATGTCAAGCGACGACTAGGATAAGTAATTGTCAGCATAGCCACAATAATATTCAGAGAGTCGAACCTTCTCATCCGTCGAGAAATACGAAGATTGGTAAGCAGCGATGCCATCGATCACCGTCATAATCTCAAATGGATTTCTTAATTTGGGTCACCGTCTATTTCACACACCGAGCCTGTGTTAAATGCGGAAACGATCACGGGAATCACTAATTGTAATCTCAATTGCTCAATGATTGCGGCAACATTAGTCACCACAATGATCGTTCCGCACTATGGATTAGGATATATCATATATGAACATATTTACTGTTGAGAGCGGAAGGCCGGTAGTCAATCGGTCGATGGGATACGATCTAGGAGATAAATCGTCCATGATGATGATGCCCTACAATCAAGTGATTGGTTGATTGTGGTTAATCAGTAAGGTATATATGCTCAAAAAAATCTTCACCGCTGAATTGTTCTGACACTCGGTTCCGCCGTAAAAATGCACGATACAGTCGACATTTAACGATTGATTCTCCTTCAAAGAGATGAACTTCTGAAGAAAATATTTCAAAAACACGAAACAAAGGTAATGCCGAATTGAGAAAGCATGACTATTGTGTTCTCACCTCAAACCACTCGTACACCTGTAGTTCTCGATTGTGAGACTGAGCGAATTCTGTAGATACGATTCCTCAATACATTATCACATTCGTTTCGATTGTTCAAAAATCACCTTTTTTCAAACCATCAAATACGGTAAATGTTGAAAGGGGTGTAATCATAACTGCCTATCATACATGCCCACGCCTCCGGCGACCCCCATTCATGCTTACACCCCTCCCAGAGTCGCGGCCAGTGCAGAACAGCCATGAGTGTAATGTACTGCAGCGTGAGCGTACCTCTATGCTCTTCAGAAACATCGACATTGCTAAGCATCTTCGATGACTGAACTTCGGTGTCGGTAATCTGAACATGAGTGCAATACGCATTTGTGTGACATGCAAATGTGATTATCCGGATTTCTTGCAAAAAAAGAAATGAAAGTAGTAAGTGGTCAAATATTGTAATTTCCCACCTTGACTGCATACTTTTTCGTTCCGATGAAAACTGAGAAAAGGATTGCAGCGTTACCCCTTCCCTCTCCAAGCCTCTCGAATGAGAACGAATCCTGAGGTTACCGTAAGTTATGTATACTACGGATTTTGACCTACCTTATCTCTAATGTCCTCTCCACGATTCCTCAACAGCGCAATGATCTCATCCTTGTCAGGATTCAGCATATCTAATTGGGACATTAGGAGCTAAATGGAAATTGTATGAACGAGGTATCGCGAAAGGGAAAAAATCGGACAAAACAAATGTGTACTACGTCAGCTGTTGAAAGCTCATTAGCCAGCGAGTTAAATTGTAAGTGTGTGTACTATGAAACAAAGAAAAAGTGGCAAGGTCGCTCGAGAAACAATGAACGAGTGCGCACATCTCGAGAAGTGAAAGTGCGCCCAGGTAGGCTAGAATATAGCATAAGGAGGAGGGCAACTTTTGAGCCGCCCCCTCATTTGTTGATTAGTCGAGTAGATTGCGATCCACAGTAGCTATCGCTTTTTCTACCAGCCTCCAACATTGACTTTGGGAACGCATCCCGTACGATCCCTCGTCTTCTCATAATTAGAGCTCGATAAGCGGGCCTCCCACGTTTCATCATTCTCCACACTTTTTCGACCGGCCGAATGGCGAGATAATGTGAGTAGAATTAAGAAAGCTTGATATCGTTTCTCGAACTCTTCTCTTAATCCACCTGCTATCCCTGGTTTCTGCATCATCATTGGTCGATGGCGCATCTATGTGCGCATGACCTTATTACTTGATCTTTGTTATATTTGTGCGAATGGCGATGACTGATGGTTTGTTTTGGATCTTGCATTTTTTTTTTCGCTCTGTTTTTATTTCTATGTGACATCCGCTACTTGTTTCAACTGAGTCATGTTCCTGGACATTCAACATCTCAAGTTTGCTTACTATCCTTCTCCTACAATCCTTTCCTCCCCATCTCAGGTTGGCCTGTCCAACAAATATTATAAAGAACATAGTAAATTAGCAATGATTAACATTGTTTGAATCGGAAATTAGAAATTCACAAATCCTTAATAATCCTTAAAATGGTAGAATATCGACATACGTCAAAATTCAATCCCAACAACCTATCGCATGGGGATCCTCATATGCATGTGCAAGCTCTTTTATTTCCCTACCCATATTTGTACTTTGCTGTCGCGAGGAAAACCTGAAAGGAAGAATGAAAGTGATCGTTGCATTATCGGGGGGGGGGGGGGGGGGAGGGGAGGGGGCAAGCAGTACTCACCGAGTGAGAGGAGGTTAATCGGAAGGAGTGAAGTGTGACCGAGTGATGTGTGACCGGGTGCTATCGGTGCGGAGTAAACGATTTCGAGCTCTCTTCATAATATGCACTCTCTCGGCGCTCGACCGGTTGTTAGAGCGTGTAGAATGGAGAGACAAGTACCCGAATTTTGACGAATTTGGAGAATAAGACGAATGGAAAGCGAGAGATCTTAGAGACGGTGAAAAATCGAAATGAAATTGAAACTTAATGCCATTATTCGACATCTCGGGTGTAGAGTGAACCGAGGGACTAATTTTCAGGGAATTATATTTTTGGATGTACCGCCAATATATGCAATTATTCACTTATTCGCGCACCACTCACTCGGCCCTAAGAAATTCTCACCACCTTCTTATATCGTTACCCCAACCAATAGAATCCATACATTAGTCATTGATTTTCCAGGCAATATCGAAATGTCGAAATTAAATTGACATTGCTTTGGATATGTCGGGGGACTGAACTGACCGTTAAAGCTACAATTATGGTTTGATTCTCAACCCGATCCCGATATTAGATTTTTTCTAATTACTAACATTCGTCCTTATTCGATTGCGCATTTTCCACGATATTCACACGGCCAATGATCATGCATTTCCAGGCGATGTTGTTACTGACTTTGTTGTTGGTCAGTGCGAGCCTGGGAAGCAGCCTCAAGTTCCTTGTCTACAGCCCTCAGCATTTCTTCAATTCCGTCAATTTCCTGTCTAAAAGCTCGGATGCGCTCATAGACGAAGGTCACGAAGTGGTAAGCCTTTTTTATTATATTTTTACATGTATTAATACATTTTACATGTAATTTGTTTATATTTGTATTTATTGGACTATTTAGGTAATGGTTTCGCCACGCACCCACACTCTAGTTGGATCCCCCAGAACAAAGGCTCGCGTGTTGGAGGTTTGCTACTCAATAAATATTGTCACAATTACTTGTACAGTGGAAGATAAAGAATCAGTTTTTTTAGAAAAGGAAAAGAAAAGAATAAGAAAAACCAAAGCGTTTCAAATTGCAGGTTCCCCAAGCGCCCGAGTCAGCTGAGTTGCAAGCAATGATGAATTCCCAAGCTGGCGAGCTGTCCAGCATATGGAATGGTGCAGATGTCTTCACGCAAATTGCGGTGCTTGTTATTGTTTTTATTTTTGTTTTGTTTTTTTTAATATTTTGGTTGGAATTATTTCTGTGAATTTAAACAACAAATTTACATATTATAAGTGGAACCATTGCAGGGCAACTACCCCATGTACGCATCGTGGGTTCACCAATGCAAAGGCAAGATATTCTGGTTTTTTGTATTTCCAGGCAAAAGCTTTCAGTTGTACTGGAAGATCGAGAGTTGATCGAGTTGCTGCGCGAGGAGCATTTTGATGCAGCGTACGTAGATCCCAATGATCCCTGCGGATACGGTGCGTGACTACTGTAAAACGTGTTCGATAATGGCTCAATTCAATTGCATTTTTCTCTCGATGAAACAAGAGGTAGTGTGATATCTTCAAAGGATGAGTCAGCAGTTTTTGTGAGTAGGTCGAGATACCTTTCTAAAGTAAATGCGTTACATGAGAGTCATTTCAGTGCTCTTCCACATTCTTGGCATCGAGAAGTACGCAACCGTGTACACATTGGCGAGTTACGATGGCTACTTCCGAATATCACAAGTGCCCTTCAATACCGCGTACGAGCCATGTAAGTGCATTATAACCCGTCAAAATTATCTCGCTTTATCGTTTATCTCAATTTTCTTGCACTGAAGATTAGTCATGGAGTCGAGGGTATAACATATCACCATGAAATTTTTTTCCCGAAAAATTGCATGGTGATATGTTAGGAGACCAGTTGTAAGTATACTCTATAATGAGTCGACTGCGAGTCAAGGTGCGGGCTACTCGGTTGATCTTTTATCTACTTCTCAGCAACGTCGGCTGGCTCGGGAGGAGATAAGATGACGTTCTACGAGCGACTTCGCAATACTCTCGCCTATCTGTTCATGAACAATTGTTTCGAGGTCCAAGCGGATTTGTATCAGTCAATGATCGACCGGATGATTGACAATCCGCCGAATTTGAGGGTTCGTTAGTTCTTAATTGAATTATACAATGTTCGAAACGATATTGATCTCAGAATCTACTCAAAATGCAACTAGTCTACACAATGACCTTCTCGTTCATGAACATTATTATTAATAATAATAATAAAATATAATTTCCCAGGACTTGATGCAGGACTCCTCTCTCGTCTTCATGAATTCGGATCCACTAAACGATTTTCCGAAGATGACGTCGTCTCGAGTGATCGATATTGGAGGAATTACCGTACACGCGGGGCATTCTGACCTGGACCAGGTGGCTATGAGATTAGTATTTTAGCTTAAATATAGAAAAAGTCCCAGGAGAAAGATGGTTGAAAACTGAAATAATAATATCATGAAGTCTCATATGGTCGGCCAAAGGATGCCCGGAATGAGCCGAATTACGAACTCAACTTACTCAAAACTCTCGATTACTCTCGATTGCAGTACTGGTCCTCTCTGCTCAATCTTCGCAATCGCACAATTTTCATCTCCTTCGGCACCTTTGTCACGTCTCATTTGATGCCCGCCGAGTACAAGGAAACGATTAGAGCGACGGCTGGGAAGTTCCCAAATGTGACCTTCATTTGGAAGTACGAAGTACGCTCAAATTTCAATAGTCGCCTCTTTCTCGAAGTGTTGTTTTAAGTGTCACATTGTTCTGCATATTTCCACAAGCTCGGCATTTCAATAGGTTGATCAATGATAGTATCACGAATTGCAGAAACCCGAGCACAACATATCTCGCGGAATCGAAAACATGGTAGAGACCACCTGGGCACCGCAGAACGATTTGCTTCGTGAGCGAACTATATGATACCATTTATATTTTATACAGAAATTGTGTTCGACTCTTAGAACAGGCTCATAATTATTATTTTAAATATTAAATACAAAATGCATTTCAGACGATCCCCGACTCACTGCATTCATCACTCACGGTGGACAGGGAAGCATCACGGAATCCGCTGCCGCCGGTATGCTATAGAACGATAGTGCTGTGTTACGGTATCTATACTGGTACGGTATGTGCTTCTGCTAAATACATTGGCAATATCCGCACTATAGCGAACAAATATTTTGTTTGCAGGAATTCCCCTCATCTGCATCCCCGTGACCATTGACCAGTTCCGGAATTGCCTAATGGTATGCTTTTGTAAAATGTTTTTACTGTACACTGATACTAATACATACTATCTACGGCCGAGGCACGACGGTTTCAATAAATAATCATTAAAACAATAATTGCAGTGGATGGGGGAGGGAGATAGATGAGAGTTTTGTATTGGTAAGCCACATTAGGGAATAAATATTCACCAACCTCACCAATCGACGAATACATAATCGGATGTTTGTGGATGTTCTGAGTGAAATGTTGCACTTGAAAATATGAACAAAATAATAAAAAGAACACTAAAATATACAACAAAATTACGGAAAATACTCAAACACTGTAGGTCGAGCGCAACGGCGTCGGCATCATGCTGGACAAGGACAATCTGGGACGGATTGGCCCAATAGTAGACGCGATTGGGCAACTACTAAAATATGATAGGTGAGGAAAATTATTTTGTATTTTTTGTATATTGTTTTCACATGCTTGTGCTTCAATCGTAATAGCGAAGTTCGTAGTTTCGGTATTATATTTATAACCGCTCGAGCGGCATGGAGAGTGTAGGAAATGAAGCTCATCCGAAAAAAAAACTAAAATTAAATGCACTTTCAGTTACAAATCTAACGCGACAACTCTCGCCCAAATGATCTCCGAACGCCCGTTCCGCATGAAAGATGTGGGCTTGTTTATCTTATTTTATTCTTGGCAAAAACTATCCGCATTATGCATAAATCTCGCCTGAGCAGCGATATTTTGACAATTTCGGATCCGCATGAACCATTTCCAGATTTTCGTTCGCAACATGGAATTCCTGGCGAAATTCGGACCTCTTCATCGCTTTTCTCACTACGGAGCGCAATTGTCTTTCGTTCAATACTACCTCATTGATGTGTTTGGCATTATCGCCTTAGTTGCAGTATCCACCTGCCTCGTTGCGGTGTACTCACTAAAGCATGTCATAGCCCACTTGTTGGGCTTTTTCATTTCTCGAAAAACAAAGTGCGAGTGATTTTAATAGAAAACAGAAGATGTATCTTATCGTAAACTCGGATCTCTGTATTGTTTGTTATTGAATACTGAATTTGTTTGAACTGAATCGTCTGTGTGAGAAATGAAAAATGAGGCGTGCCGTACTTGTAACTGAAATATTATACGTGCCATATATCATGGCAATATTTTCCACTTTTTATCAGCAAACAAATTCTAAAGTTGGAAAATAAATGTAGCTGAGTGTTTTGGAAGTAGTGATGTAAACACTTGTAATGATTCGAGAGGCTCGTCAGGTTCAACTCTTGCACATGTCTATAAGCTCTTCCAGCAATGTGCGAGTAGCCGTTTCTGATAGATGCGAGAACTCCGGCGACTCCTTTAGCTCACAGATATCGGAACATTTCTTGTAACTAGCAAGACATTGTTCCTAAAAATACTTCGCGTCAACGCGTTTTAGATCGATTAGAGAAGCAATTGTTTATTACTACTAAGAACGGATATGGAAGACTTGGCATTATGTTTTATGTCTATATCACAGGTCTTCTGAGAGATTGCATGAAACAAATATCCATGTTTGACAAACTGTTTAAAGTGACTCAATTTCTTCCAAACATTCAACGTTGACACATCTATGGTCACGCAACTTAAAACTGGCTTGGTGAGGGCGAGAATTCTACACCGCCTAAAATTCGGCTCCGGTCATTTTGAAAATTCAAAAATTCGTTTCTTTAAAGTTGAGTAAAAAAGTCGTTCAAAAAAGAAAAATGAAGAACACGACGAGATAAACAACATTACTAGTCAAACCAAATAAAAAATGTTGGCATATTGAAAAATGCGAAAAATCGATTTTTGGATCTAAAAATTGGCTGGCGTGAAAAACATATCCCCTATCTAACAGCTGATTTTGACGAATTCGAATTCTACACTCTTTTCTACCCCAGAAAAGTTGCATTTTGAACTCACAGCACCGTTCCATTTTTTGTTTTAACGGCAGAAATCCAGAATTTCATGCACTTTGTATGTTTGTGCATTACATATATTCGTCCAGTTCACCGAGTTTAGCGTGTATTTGACATTTTTCGATGTTTTGGACGTGTAAGAGTAAAAATAAAGTGATAAAAGTCAAAATGTCCGAGCTTTCGAAAAATCGATTTTTTCGAATCTCCGAAATTTCGCATTTTCGACGTAAATTTTCTTCGCCTGACCATAATGAATGTTTCTGAAGTTATTAATTCGCATTTTATTATCATTACATAGATATATCACGTGTCTTCTGAGAGATCACAGGTGGCCTTTTACAAAATGTTCAAAATGCTTTAATCTCAAAGCCACTTTGTTGGAAGATGCCCCTGAGGTCGCATAACTTTTTGTGAAGACGGAATTCCGGAACTCTCAAAACTGCCTAAAATGCGGCTCCGGCCTTTAAAGGTTGAGTAAAAAGGTCGTTCAAAAAAGCATAATGTTCAGCTTGTCAAGGCCAACAACTTTTATGTTGGTCACTTTTAGACCGAAAAAGAGTAATATATGAAAATGCGAAAAATCGAAAAAAATAATTATTTTTGACCTGATAATTGAATGCCCTGGAAAATAATGTTCCACATCCTGTTGAGATCTCTACGGATTCTGAATCTACGTACCTTCTTTCCCTGATGAACTTATTTTCAGGAAATTTTATGATGGTATAAAAAATTGTATGCTTTTTTATCGCCTCAAACATGCAGAATCTCGTGTTTTCAAGCAAAAACGAAAATTTCACTTTCATATATTTAAGTAATTATCGCTTGGGGATATATTTTCTTTCAGTTTTCAATGTTTATTGACCTATTTATATCAATTTCCTTTGAAAAAAACCGAATATTTCAATACTTCACAAAATCATAAAATTTCAGAAATTTTGTGAAAAATGTGATTTTGTGAAGTATTGAAATCTTCGGATTTTTCAATGGAAATTTGTAAAAATAGGTCAGTAGACATTGAAAACTGAAAGAAAATATATCCCCAAGCGATAATTACTTAAATATATGAAAGTTAAATTTTCATTTTTGCTTGAAAACACGAGATTCTGCATGTTTGAGGCGATAAAAAAGCATAAATATGAGGGTCCCAAAATTTCTGTACCAATATAAGGGTCCCAAAGTCTTCTGTACCAATATAAGGGTCCCAAATAAAATTTCGTTATTAATACGTAATATTGTAGCTGTGTTTCAGATGTGTGTAAAGGTAGTCAATCACTAAATTCGTTTTCCATTCGTTACTCGGCTCAAACTCATCCGTAGAGGGCTAGGTCTTTGACCATTCGAACTTGCGGTTCGAATTCTTTTCAAATTTCCAACTTTCATCCTTGATTACATTTTTTTGCTTCTCGGCTAACATGTGTTTCTCAGATCTCTGTACTTGACCCACGAATGGTCAAGGACCTAATTTTGTAGGATGAGTTTGATCCTATTTACTAAGGGGAACACGAATACATCGCTTTATGTCCCTTACACATATCTGAAACATGGTAGTACATAGTTATGATGCATTATTTCGAAATGATGACGAAATTTGAAATTTTGTTAGGGAACCTTATATCGGTGCAGTTTACCTTGGGACCCTTATATTGGTACAGAAATTTTTGGGACCCTCATATTGGTACAGCCCCTTTGGGACCCTTATATTGGTACAGAATCCACCTTGGGACCCTCATATTGGTATCGAGCCAAACTTTTATGCTTTTTTATCGCCTCAAACATGCAGAATCTCGTGTTTTCAAGCAAAAATGAAAATTTAACTTTCATATATTTAAGTAATTATCGCTTGGGGATATATTTTCTTTCAGTTTTCAATGTCTACTGACCTATTTTTACAAATTTCCATTGAAAAATCCGAAGATTTCAATACTTCACAAAATCACATTTTTCACAAAATTTCTGAAATTTTATGATTTTGTGAAGTATTGAAATATTCGGTTTTTTTCAAAGGAAATTCTTATAAATATTGGGGTGTCCGGAAAGTTCGTATATTTTTTTGTTTTTATTTTTTATTCAATGCTTTACAATTCTCAGTGACCAATGTAAGCCCCCTTCTTTCTCACTACCTCCCTCCAGCGATTGGGCAGGGTCTCGATTCCTCTCTTCCAGAATGCGTGTTTCTTCGAGACCGCCCAGTTTACGAAAGCCCTCACAACTTCATCTCGATTCTTGAACTTCTTTCCTTTGCAGAAGTCAGAGAGAGAGCGGAAGCAGTGGTAGTCGCATGGGGAGAGATCCGGGGAATACGGTGGATGGGGAATCATCTCGATCTTCAGCTCGTCCATTTTCTTCTGGGTCATCTTCGCTCGATGTGGGCGGGCATTGTCCATCAGAAGAAGAATTTTGAGCTGGTTCAGGAGTCTGGGAGGGACTCTGATCGCGACTTCTTCCAGTTGTTCAGAGAAGAGGTCGGCATTGATGGCGGTTCCAGTAGGAAGGATCTCTTATTAGATCGGAACAAGTAATGATAGAAAGAATCAGTGAATTTCCTCATTTTCTTCAAGGGAACGGGTTTGTGCTTCGCATCGGTGTCGAAACACTGTTGTCTCTTCGCTGGGTTATTATACATGATTCACTCCTCGCACATGTTTTTTATGGAATCTGTCCATCGAAGATCCGATCTACGATGGAGCGATTTCCGACAGTAATTCAACACAACTGTATCAAAATATCGGCTATACTTCACCACTTCAACAAGTGTAGAAACTACGAGACTGATCCAACCCACATCCCACTTAACGTCAGAGTGACGCAATACATTGTTGACAAACAGATTGCGCAATCACTGCATTTGATCGCGAACTGACTTTTTTCCGAAGCATTATACGAAATTTCCGGACACCCCAATAGGTCAATAAACATTGAAAACTGAAAGAAAATATATCCCCAAGCGATAATTACTTAAATATATGAAAGTGAAATTTTCGTTTTTGCTTGAAAACACGAGATTCTGCATGTTTGAGGCGATAAAAAAGCATACAATTTTTTATACCATCATAAAATTTCCTGAAAATAAGTTCATCAGGGAAAGAAGGTACGTAGATTCAGAATCCGTAGAGATCTCAACAGGATGTGGAACATTATTTTCCAGGGCATTCAATTACCAGGTCAACAATAATTTTTGTTTCGATTTTCAGCATTTTCCTATATTAGTCCTTTTCGATCGTAAAAGCGACCTACATAAAAGTTGTTGGTCTCGACGTGCTGAACATTTTGATATTTTGCGCGACCTTTTTACTCATCCTATAAGTAAAATACGAATTTTTCAATTTTCAAAATTCGTAATTTACTTATATTGCTCCGGCCGCATTTTAGGCAGTTTTGAGATTTCCGGAATTCCGTCTTCACAAAAAGTTATGTGACCTTAAGTTGCTTTGAGATTAAAGCATTTTGAACATTTTGTAAAGGTGGTGTCTGGATTTCATGCAATCTCTCAGAAGACACGTGATATACGACATATGAGAGAAATCGCGAGAGAATCGACTATTTGAGGGGGGTGGGCGGCGGTAGGAATCAAGTTTGTCATATCCTTAAACAAATTTGGTTACAAGTACTTCAAATGATGCTCTTTCAAACTGCGTCTTCAGAATTTCGATAACTGTCGTCATCGTCGAGATTCAGAAGGCCAAAGATGGTACTATCACTTTTCGACAGTCAAATCGCGCTCACTTAAATGATCATAAATCCGTTCAAAATAAAGATAGAAAGCCGTTCTTTGTTTCAAATGAGAGCTACCATCATGCGCTACAACTTTTATGTTGACGTCATCATTCCTGTATCTCACCCTGGTGCGAGGCGGTCGGGTAGACCAAAAGTGACGGAACTCTGGAAATCGGAAAAACGTATTGGGTTATCATGCTAAATTTTAAGTTCATACATGGACCTAACTTCTCGCCAAAAATTAGGAAAATCTGAGGATGGACAAAAAAAAGGGCTCACTTTTGTGCGGCGACCCCAAAATGAGGTCTGGAAAAGAGTACTTCCGCATCTTCAATTGGCCTGATTTGGGCTCAAAATCATTCAAAAACATCCAAAACAACATTCTAAATATCTACACCCCATGTTATAGCTTTTCCATTGGTTATAAATGTCCACCTGGCCGAAAATTTGAAATTCTGTATTTTGACCAATTTCAACGTGCGGGATGGGCTCAAATGCACTAAATAAGTTCCAAATAATGTAAATACATCCCTCGAAACAGCTCAAAGAAAAAGGGCTACTGAAAAGAGGAAATTTCACCTGAAGAATCCAATGAAACACGCAAAACTGTGCCTCTGGTAAAAATATGCATAGAGACTCGGCTTATTGAGATAAATGTAGAGAATGATGAGCTAAACATTTCATATGTTGAAAGTGAGTCTCTATCGTTTCGTTGAAGCGTGCTACAGAGCCTGGAAGTTTGCCAGAAATAGGCCAGAATCCCCCGAGAGCGCGTGCTCTAACCGTCTGGCGCTCTCGCCGCCTGACCTCCCTCTCCCTCCCGTCTATTTAGCGCTCCCCTCGGCCCGTTTCCCGTCGTTTCTGGCCAATCTCCAGGCTCTGTAACATGCTTCAACGTAAAGATAGAGACTCACTTTCAACAGATGAAATTTTTAGCTCATCGTGCTCTACATTTCTATCCATAAGCCTAATCCAATTCCCAATTTGGTCTGATGTGCACGTTTGGGCCTTTTCTTGGATTCCTCCTTTGGCATCGTATTTCAAGATGCCCAGTTCGTCTGATCAGTTTCGAGGAATGTTTTCACATTATGTGGAACCGATTTAGTGAATTGGTGCCCATCTCGCGGTGCCCGGGGGTCAAAATATCAATTTTCAAAATGCCGATTATGTGACCATTCATGACCAATGGGAGTGTTATAATATGATAGGAAACTACTCACAATGTTGTTTTAGGTGTTTTTGAACTATTTTGAGTATAAATTAGCACAATTAAAGGTACGGAAGTACTCACTTCTGGAAGTCGTTTTGAGGTCTTCACACAAAAGTAAGCCCTTTTTTTGTCCATCCTCAGATTTTCCTAATTTTTGGCGAGAAGTTAGGTCCATGTATGAACTTAAAATTTAGCATGATAACCTAATATGTTTTTCCGATTTCCAGAGTTACGTCACTTTTGGTCCACCCGACCGCCTCGCACCAGGGTGAGATACAGGAATGATGACGTCAACATAAAAGTTGTAGCGCATGATGGTAGCTCTCATTTGAAACAAAGAACCACTTTCTATCTTTATTTTATACGGATTTATGATCATTTAAGTGAGCGCGATTTGACTGTCGAAAAGTGATAGTACCATCTTTGACCTTCTGAATCTCGACGGTGACGGCAGCTATCGAAATTCTGACGACGCAGTTTGAAAGAGCATCATTTGATGTACTTGTAGCCAAATTTGTTTCAGGATAGGACAAACATGATTCCTACCGCCGCGGAGTGGTCGATTCTCTCGTGATTCCTCTCATATATGCAAATTACAATGATAATATTTCAAATCGACGTCAAATGTAAAAGCTGATGTTCCAGGCCTTGGAAAAGCATCAGAAACATTCATTGTGTTCAGAGGAAGAAAATTTACGTCGAAAATGCGAAATTTCGGAGATTCGAAAAAATCGATATTTTGCAAGGGCAAAAAATCGATTTTTTTTCTTTTATCGCTTTATTTTTACTCTTCCACGTCCAAAACATCGAAAAATTTCAAATACACGCTAAACTCGGTGAACTCGACGAATATATGTAATGCACAAACATACAAAGTGCACGAAATTCTGGATTTCTGCCGTTAAAACAAAAAATTTAAAAATCACTTGTAAGATAGGGGATATTTTTTTTCATGCCAGCCAATTTTTTACCAGTTCCTGCCTCACACAGTTGATCAGCTCGTTATTTTGTGATTACATGCTGAAGCTGACCCTACCCTATTACATTATGGCTTGGGTAAGTTGGGTGATAAGTACTTTTGGTAAAGAAGTAGCCATAGCCTGGACATCAAAAGTCGGAATTTTGCATGTTTCTCAAGTATTATATGTTTTTGAAAAATCACAATTTTGAGAAAGATGAAGATCAGTTCAGCTAAACTTTTCAAATGTATGAATGACGCAATAGTAGTACACTATATCGCCCAGATTTTAAGAACTGTCAGTTTGATTATCGGGGCAGGAATACTAATCGATTGAACAGCTCCATCACTCCATCTTACTCTTTCTTCCATCTGTAATTCGGGGAAGGGGTGGATCAACCCCACCATTCAACCCAGGTTTAAAAAGTACTAGATATGTCCTTCTCAATAATATATTATATGTGAAGTTGACCCACGATTTTTCTCTTCTGCAAAATAGTGATCCAAACACTTTTGAAAAAAAATCAGAAACTTGGTTTGATGACAATCATCAGTTTCTCGTATTCCCTGAGTCTCTTATTTGATCTGAACATATGTAGGGAATGTTCAAGTATTCCATCTAATTATGCTACTGAGTTAGCCCAATGTGATTTGAGATGAGCATTTTATGCGAGCTCAAACGTCGTTCACGAAATCGGACAGAACTTATGTTCCAACCTAATATATAACACGAAAATCTCATAGAGATTGGACCACTTTGAACAGTTTGTCAAACGGCACCTGCGATTTCTCAGAAGACATGTGATATTTCAAATTAAGAATACATACATATTTAAAAAAAAAATTACCATCACGATGTGGAGTCTGTATTTGTCAGCCAGGAACAGTTTCTTGGACTCATCAATATCAGTCGCCCTCAGAAGATACTTCTCCGCATTGTCCATTACAGACTGAAAGATCTTGTCAATTAAAATTAGTTTTATATTAAATCTTAATTAAAGCTAGCCCACATTTGTCTCCAAATAATATGCAAAGAATGTGGAAACTTTTTTCTATCTAGTTCGTAGCCCAGTCGCAGCTTATATTTTTTTAAAATTATTGGGGTGTCCGGAAAGTTCGTATAATTTTTTGTTTTTTTTTTATTCAATGCTTTACAATTCTCAGTGACCAATGTATGCCCCCTTCTTTCTCACTACCTCCATCCAGCGATTGGGCAGGGTCTCGATTCCTCTCTTCCAGAATGCGGGTTTCTTCGAGACCGCCCAGTTCACGAAAGACCTCACAACTTCATCTCGATTCTTGAACTTCTTTCCTTTGCAGAAGTCAGAGAGAGAGCGGAAGCAGTGGTAGTCGCATGGGGAGAGATCCGGGGAATACGGTGGATGGGGAATCCTCTCGATCTTCAGCTCGTCCGTTTTCTTCTGGGTCATCTTCGCTCGATGTGGGCTAGCATTGTCCATCTGAAGAAGAATTTTGCCCTGGTTCAGGAGTCTGGGAGGGACTTTGATCGCGACATCTTCCAGTTGTTCAGAAAAGAGGTCGGCATTGATGCTGGTGGCATGGACGAGGATCTCCCAGTAGATGGGACCGAGCACTGAGAAGAAGAAGCAGAGGAGTTCCTTCTTTCCGTGCTCTTCCTTCTTCGGGACGGGCGTGGGCTTCTCATCTGCATCCACCCATTGCAGTCTCCTCACAGGGTTATCGTACGTGATCCACTTCTCATCTGTAGCGATGATGGAATTGACCCATCGAAGATTGTATCTACGATGGAGTAATTCCCGACAGACTTGAACACGATTTTTCAGCTGTTCGGGGGAGAGGTCATGGGGAATCACTTGTGGGAGTTTCGGCTTCTTCCCAGATCGATGGAGGATATCGGACACCGTTGATCTGGGAGTACCAGTATCCTTCTTCAACTCACGCACACTGGCCATGGGCTTGCGCTTCAGTGTGCGGAGAACGAGAGGCTGATCGAGGGAGGGAGGGCGTCCAGAGCGGGGTTGATCATCGAGACCAAACTCCCCTTTCTTGAAGCGGGAGAACCACTTATAGCAGAAGGGTATGGAGGGGCGTCAGCTCCTTCCGACTGGGCCAGGGCAGATTGGGCCTCCTTCACGGATCGGCCAAGACGGTAGTAATGAAGTAAAACTGCTCGGAGGTAGAGATGGGAGTCCATCACAAGAATCAATGTAGCAACTAGGAGACTGATTAAATCCTCTCACTACTCAACGTCAAAATGATGCAATACATTGTTGACAAATAGATTGCGCAATCACTGCATTTGATCGCGAACTGACTTTTTTCCGAAGCATTATACGAACTTTCCGGACACCCCAATAAAAAAACCACCAGCTTACATTAATTTCGAATATATCCGCGAGTTGAAGTACATACTCAATTGAGTCCCCTGAAATGCATTTTGTTACATTTCATGACTGAAATTGTGTCGACTAAGTGACCAAAAAAAATTTTACATTATCAGACAAGCATGCTGCATGAATCACTGATACAAATAATGATTAAGGTAAAAAAAGTCCACCGCAATAATCCCATCCCATTGGATAGACATAACTGATGAGATCTCGGAATTCCTGAACACCAGTATAGTCATTATGTTTTCTTAGAATAAACTCGCATCTTTGTCCACTTCCTTAATCTCTATTTCTTCTTCTGTTGACTCTTTGAATTTTCCGTTGAAAAGCCTCTCAAAATATGGAGACTGGAATGCAAGAATCTGAAATAATGTGATGGATAAATATTTGGTTCAATATTTGGGGGGGGGGGATAATTTCTCAAACGATTTGGCGCAGCGCCTTGGGAGTTTTTTCATTGTAACCAGTTTGCACTCACATACATTGCATTATTAGTCGTTTACCAGGCGAACTTGAGTTTTACACTTCACCCACGAAAAGGGGGGTCATAGTCCCAAATTAAGGTTTTGAGTAGAAAATCATACTTAGATAGACACCAAAGTCCGAAACCAATCGATACTCATATCAATGAAATAGGGTAATTACTCAGGCACTATAATATCAATTGTTTACGGTATGTGTTTATCTATACATGACTTTCTACTCAAAATCTCAATTTTGGACCATGATCAATTTTGGTCGTTGGTGAAGTGTAAAACTCATGATCACTTGGTAACAAGACTAATAAATGAAAATGCATGGGAGCGCATACTGCTTACAATGAAACAACTCCCAAGTTACAAGCGAACGGCGCGAGTTGAGCAATTGTCGTTTGAGCAATTGTAGAGCCCCCAATATTTTCAATATAAAAAAAATTTTAAAATTTTGTTGGAGATCTATCGATCTAATATCACAGCTATTGCAAATTGGTTGACTATCGAATTGAATTTTAGAGAAATGTTGACCTGTTTGCTAATTTGCACGAACCGTGATGACATAAATTGTGTAAATTGGAAATAATGAAACTTTAAAGATCCCTTTTACTTTTTCCAGATGACAATGACGAGAACAAGAGAGCGCACAAATGCGCAATTTGCCACGAGCACTTTTCGACGATGTATTATCTAAATATACACACACGACGATGCAATGGCATGTTTATTGAAGCATTGTAGACTTATTACTCCAATTAGTTAAATGTACATTCGCATGTCTAGAACGCGTGGTTATGAAATATCGGCATTTTAATATACATATTAATACGTGCTCAGGTGAGATCAAGAAGACTGCTGCTCACAGAAGGCGTAACTGCAAGCATTGCGGCCGAGAATTCAGTAAGCGTCAAGCTCTCAATATCCATGAGAAGCGTGGAAAATGTTGCTCGACTTCGGCCGCACTACTTCTACACAAGAAGTTTCACGAAAGTAAGCTGGCGGTTTTTCATAAATGTTCTAATCGAGTAAACGTCCCTTATCCACGTATAATTATTTAAACTGTTTGGGATTGCATCTTAAACAAATATTAACAATAGTAGCCAAATGTTTAAAATAATTTTAATCAAATAATACACATGCAGGTAGCGTCGAGAAAAGACATCTGCATAAGAGCGAAAATCATCAGCAGGTTATCAACCATTTGAGCAGCCACTTGGATAAGATCTTCAAATTTTTATTAAATTTTTGTTATTAAATTTTGATTTATTTTAGTTCATACACATATTAATATGATTATTAAAATTAATATTATTCATGTTCAGATGACGTAAAGAAACACGCCCCTCAGAAAAGGCGTAATTGCAAGTACTGTGGCCAAAAATTTGCTTCGCGTCAAGGCCTGAATATCCACGAAAATCGTCATTTGGGTAAGAAATTGTCAAATTTACTTGCTTATACAATTTTATTTAAAAGGGTTTAATTTCGGCATGTCTTCAATGAGTAGATAATGTGATGAATGTTCATTATTTATTGTCATCGAGACTTGCTATTTCAGCGGATGATGATCCTAGGAAAATCAAGCATGTTTGCGATACTTGTGGGAAAAGTTGCGCTACTTCTGCTACCCTTCTTCAACACAAACACATTCATGAAGGTATTCCTTCCATATTGCCATATATATCGTACGCGATAGAAATATAGGATCGAAAACTGTGCACTTTAACGCGTGCACGTGCATAACAATTTTAAAAACAATAGTTTTCTCATGTACGATAACTGATGCCCAAGCGTACACTTATTACATTAATTCCCAGAGGACTAGGAGAAACGTCACTCATATAAGTGCATTCATTGTGAGAAAAGGTTTCTTACACGTCAACAATGCAACGTACACGAAAACAGTCATTTAGGTAAGTTTTCATAGTTAATATTTTCCAGAATAAATATATATTGGATATATTATCGGACTATATTCTTTAGAAAATATTTATTTTACTAATTAATTGTATTTAAGCTGCCGATGATCCCAGGAAAATCAAGCATATATGCGATGCTTGTGGGAAAATGTGCTCGCATGCTTCATCATTATTTATACACAAGCGACTACATGAAGGTTGGTGTAATCGATATACGAGGTTCACACTTATAAGGCTGTTGCATAAGTTCCTTTCTTTTTTCTTTTGGACAATACTGCTTAAGTACGTGGACAGACGAGATATTCTGATTACCCTGTGATATGGTCTAGATTGTGGATTACACCCATGAAATGGTTTGGAATCTACTCACTATCTTGGGTGGCTAGCACGTTTCAGAAAATGTGCATCGGAAAACGGCGATTTTTAGCATTTTGAGTTGGGCCCTTGTTGCCGAGAATTCGTGGCATTCTGATTCTGCGCAATCATACAGTACTAGGACAAGAGTTGATTGTTCACTTAAGTTCAAAAAATCCGTATTGAAATGCATGTGGTAAACAGGGGATACTCAAATCTCTTGATTTCATCGTGTGAATCTCGACGTATTTTTTTCAAAGAATTTAGCTCGTGAAAGGATAGACCAATCTTTTCCTAAATATGATTGCATACTGCTTTAGAATAGTGTGACAAATTCAGCACCATCACTGCTCTCCTCGGAGCTGTGAATAATTGAACACTCGGATCAAACATACTAGTACGATGACTTCCGATCTAAATTGGCCTATGCTCACTGATATAATCGAACCAAGATCGTGCTCGATATAGAGTGTACTCATGCCCCAATCAATTGTAACAAACCATTAGTTGATTGGTCGATTGCAAAGAACAGTGGAGTTAACAATGTTCATGCACGAAAAAAGAAAGGAACTTATGCAACAGCATAATATAATGAAAACATCCATTCTCAGTTGACGAGGAGAAACGTCGCCCATATAAGTGCATTCATTGTGAGAAAAGGTTTCTTACACGTCAACATTGCCAGACGCACGAGAATCAACATCTCGGCAAGTTTTTTTTTGTTCCAGTAATTATTTTCTAAATTGAGTTTTCGTTAGATGATTGTGCAGCCTCTACGATTATTTTCTGTAAACGTACCATGTTATAATGAGATGTATTTTCGATGACGACGACCCTAACAAAATCAAGCATGGATGCGACGTTTGTGGGAAAGTTTGCGCGACACCTTCTTCACTTCTTGTGCACACACGCTGTCATGAAGGTATGTGTAAACGACATTTTGTACAAAATTGTTGTATCCTTGCTACGTTAGTCGGACTCACCGCACTACACCACCAAGCGTAGTCGTTCACGACCGTGAAATCGCTTGACGTGGCTGTACTCTTACTTTTTTTTAAACAAAAAGGCATATGAGAGTTATGATTCATTACGACAAACGCCTTCACGAATGTATGTGTAAGCGTTAATCGGTCCAATCTATAAAAATCTTCACTACATTCAGTCACAGTCGACAAAGATAAACGTCGTCTGCACAAGTGCGGTCATTGCGGGAAACTATTTACCACGCGTCAACATCTCAACACTCACCAAAATACCCATTTAGGTATGTTTTTTTCATGAATAACGAATATTCTCTAGAGATACGTGTCGCATTCCTACCTGACCATAATACAATATTTATAATGATATATCACCTAGATGTAACTTTCTTCAAACGAAATGCCAATTGATGCCACTTCTTTAAGCTGACGACAACCCAAACAAAATCAAGTATGAATGCGGCGTTTGTGGGAAAGTGTTCTCTGCTCCTTCTTCTCTGATTAGACACAAACAGCTTCATGAAGGTAGGCACTCTCGGTAATTTGAGTCCAAATATATTATGATATATTGATTAACACAAACTTGTACTATGTTGCACACTCCAATTACTTTTTTACAGCTTCATTGAATGTTATTGAAGCTGAGGACGACCCGAATAAAAACAACAATGAGTGCGACGTGTGTAACAAAGTGTTCTCTACTAACTCGAATATGCTCAGACACAAGCACATTCATGAAGGTAAGCTCAATCGGTAATTGACGCCCGAATATACTGATCATACATATTGTTTTACTGTTTTGCATACTTCAGTTCTATTTATTAACGTTTTATTGAATGATATTTAAGCTGAGGATTACTCCAAGAAAATCAAGCATGAATGCGACGTTTGTAAGAAAGAGTTCTCTACTCATTCGAATATGCTTAGACACAAGCAGCTTCATAACGGTATGCTCAATCGATAAATTAATGAAAAATACCGTTACTGAAAATGCGTATTTTCGAAATTCAAATGCGACGCTGTGTGAAAAAATATTTCTGGCGCAACGAGAAAGCTACAATAACAATATTCCATCTGATTAATTCACAGACGATCAAACTGTAATATTTCGAAATTCATAAATATATCGTTCATTATTTTACATTTGTAGATTCGGGCCCTAAAAGTTCCAAGTTCGATGAAACGAACGGGGAGGATGAAACAATGGATAACAACGAATATGAGAAAAACACTACGCCGTGGGGGAGCACTGATGAGGCTATGCACTAATGAAGTAAACGTTGTTCTCACACCATCTCATTCCCCTCTATCTCGTTTACTTCTGAATCTCGCCTGCGTCTTTAATATATAACACAGGTATCACGAGTCGATGGAGGAAGCCATGAACGATTTTTTTCAAAGATTTTCAATATTAACCATATATTGATGGTATAAGGTACTAAGGACAAGAAATCGAAGGAACCAGGTTATTTGTCCCAGAGCCGGCTTTTAGACATTTTCCGGTTTTACTACCGGCGATAATGTATTTCTGTCCGCAGAAGAGCTACAGGGATGGCGGAGGTCTTAAAAAATCGGGAAAAATATGTCAAATAACTTTACTGTTGACAACTTTCTGATTGGACCAAAACTAATCGAAAAACCACATTTTGAATTGAAAAATAAATATTTTCCCTATCACGCAGTAGAAACGCAGAGGTTTTTATTGCGGAATATGAAAGACTAATCTCTCACGTGTCGTAGAAAAAAATATGAAGGAAAAATTTTCTACCGTATTTTTTGATAATCGCGGTTAAAGGTGAGGCATCGAGGTGACGAATTGGAATTTTCTACATTTTACGTTGAACTTAGACCAGCTTTATGCTGTTTCATTTTGAATAACACAGTATACATCGAAAAATGTTCACAGGAGATCGGATTCAGTAGTTCCAAAAAATTCGATTTTCAAGTCTCGGATTTTGGCATGTTTAGGGGAATGTAAAATATCTTTATCAAAGTGAACTTCCATTGGTCATGTGCTGAGGTTCAAGTACAGTAGGTAGTCTATCAACATTCATAGAACTCGGCCCTTGTAATTGCTCAAAACATATAGATATTCACAATCGAATTTACGAAAATGAAAGATCCGAAAAACAAAAACAAATCGATTCTACCCAGATTTCGCGAAAATCGATCAGATTTGAACGTCAAAATTCATGTTTATACCGTATAAGTCATCAGATACACTGATTTGTTCAACACACACCATTTGATATTTTTTGTTGTTTCAAAGAGATGGAAATATTTTTTTCCAGAAACAAGCAATATAATTGTGTTCACTGGGAATTCATACTCTTATGATCTTAAAATGAATTTTAACGTTCAAATCTGATCGATTTTCGCGAAATCTGGGTAGAGTCGTTTTGTTTTGTTTTTCGGATCTTCCATTTTCGTAAATTCGATTGTGAATATCTATATGTTTTGAGCAATTGCAAGGGCCGAGTTCTATGAATGTTGATAGACTACCTACTGTACTTGAACCTCAGCACATGACCAATGGAAGTTCACTTTGATAAAGATATTTTACATTCCCCCAAACATGCCAAAATCCGAGACTTGAAAATCGAATTTTTTGGAACTACTGAATCCGATCTCCTGTGAACATTTTTCGATGTATACTGTGTTATTCAAAATGAAACAGCATAAAGCTGGTCTACGTTCAACGTAAAATGTAGAATATTTCAATTATTTCCAATTCGTCACCTCGGTGCCTCACCTTTAACCGCGATTATCAAAAAATACGGTATAAAATTTTTCTTTCACATTTTTTTCTAAGACACATGAGAGATTAGTCTTTCATATTCCGCAATAAAAACCTCTGCGTTTCTACTGCGTGATAGGGAAAATATTTATTTTTCAATTCAAAATGTGGTTTTTCGATCCCAGAATTATTAGTTTTGGTCCAATCAGAAAGTTGTCAACAGTAAAGTTATTTGATATATTTTCCCGATTTTTTAAGACTTCCTCCATCCCTGTAGCTCTTCTGCGGACTGAAATACAGTATAGCCGGTAGTAAAACCGGAAAATGTCTAAAAGCCGGCTCTGGGACAAATAACCTGGTTCCTTCGATTTCTTGTCCTTAGTACCTTATACCATCAATATATGGCTAATATTGAAAATATTTGAAAAAAATCGTTCACGAAGGGGCTAGTTTTGCTTCACTGACTCGCGATACATGTGATAAGCCAAACTGCTGCCCCTCCCAAAGCCCCTCCCTTCAACCGAGTCAACAAGACGTTGCAAATCTGCCACCAACTTTCGAAGATCCACTTAAAGATCCTCTCCAGGGAACGAAAAATTCATATTCCCTCTAAGGGACTGATCCACAATAATCTAGCGCGCAATGTCAAAAATTGTACAGTATCATACAGTATATGGAGTACCAGGGGAGTGCTGCACAAGGCATGTATTTTCGAGTCAGGTCGATAATTGTGTCATGGTAGGTCAAGACTATCTATCGATCGTACAGTACCCCGAGATAGCGTATGAAGCTACCGTAACCCAGAATATCGCGAACTAATTTTATTTCCAAAAAAATCAATTTACCGTACCCAATCGATCGTACAGTACCCATACCGTAACCCTGTGTACAGTAACCCTTGCTACCGTAATCCACACCACTGCGGTCAATCGTAAACTGACTTTTTTTCCAAAACATTTATCATTGAATTGATTCTTGCTCTATACCCAATCGACAGTACAGTACCTCTAGATACCGTATACCGCTACCGTAACCCCGATTATCGCAAACTAACTTTTTTTAAAGTCCTGGGACCGTGCCCAATCGATTATACAGTACCTAAGTAACTACCGTAAACCAGTTCCTTGGGTCAGATCAAGTTCATTGGGTCAAACATTTTTCTAAAAATCCAAAATCGATCTTAAATTTTATTTAAAGCATCCTACCGTATATGTGATTATTGTATAATCATTTTGTGATCAATTTTGGATTTTTAGAATTTTTTTGGAAATACTTAGAAAAATGTTCGACCCAAGGAATTGGATCTGACCTAAGGAACTGGGTTACGGTAGTACTTAGGTACTGTATAATCGATTGGGCACGGTATAGAGCAAGAATCAATTCAATGATAACTGTTTTGGAAAAAGTCATTTTACGATTGACCTCAGTGGTGTGGATTGCGGGTACTGTACACAGGGTTGCGGTATGGGTAGTGTACGATCGATTGGGTACGGTAAATTGACTTTTTGAAAATAAAGTTAGTTCGCGATATTCTGTGTTACGGTAGCTTCATACGGTATCTCGGGGTATTGTACTATCGATTGGGTACGGTAGATAGTCTTGACCTACCATGACACAATTATCGACCTGACCCGAAAATACATACCTTGTGCAGCACTCCCCTGGTACTCCATACACTGTATGATACTGTACAATTTTTGAAATTGCGCGCTAGATAATTGTGGATCAGTCCCTCAGAGGGAATATGAATTTTTCGTTCCCTGGAGAGGACCTTTAATCTATTGCAGCGTATCATGGCAGATGAAGAAATTGAATTGAATTGTTGGCCTCTCTTCACGTTGAGCGAAATTGATGTATTTACTGATAAAGTATGTGAATTGAATCATGATATCACTTTATTGTTAAGAGACGTTCCACGAGATAACGTACTTTCTCCACGGATGACTTTTTTGCAACCCCCTTCAATATCTTGCTGGTGAAGTTCCCATACCAAGTACTGATATTTGGCCCAATATGGAGGGCTCTGGCGTACTTTCCGAAAAATGGCAGACCAGGACCAAAAAAAAGAAAATTTCAATTTTTTGAAAAGTACGATATTATAGGTATTCCTGACTCTTTTTCGATGAAAATGACGAAAAACATACTTAGGAAGCGATCGGATGCCGAGAAAGTGTCGAAAACGTCGATTTTCGTCTTTTTTTGCTCGCCGTGAAAATTTTTTAATGTCATAGGAAAAATTGTATTGCATTTTCGAAATCAGCGTGAAAAACTACGCCAAAGGTCCATTTTGTACGACACGTTTCACTATGCGCTCGGAAGTTATAGCGCCCAGAAGAAGGAGCGCTCAGTGATCGCTCTGGAATGGATGAAGTCTCATTTCGTGAATTGCGCTGCATTAGGGCTATTTTGCATGCACAAAATTTATTTTATATGATTTTACTCAATTTGAGACCTAATTACAGTGATTTGGTGGATATCTGAGAAAAAATTTTTTTCTTCATTTTTCATGTCTATGTGAGAGAGGGCATTTTTTCGAAAAAAATAATTTTTCTAAGATGTCCACCAAATCACTGGAACATGAACTAGGGATGATCCCAAGATATTCTGAGCGAAGTATGGTAAGGCTGAGGCTGAAATTCGACTTCTACACATCTCCGAAAATCGAAAAATTCGAAAAATTGTGGATTTTGACGAATCTCATCGAATTTACGTCGAAATATTGTGTCATATGTCACGCAATTCCTTTGCAAACTAGTCAACATGAATGTATTAACTCGCCAAACATTGAGTTGACCCCTGTTTGATCGATTTAAAACATAATTATAGCCTCAATGAAGATATGGAGTTCGAAATGAGGGTATCAAAATAATTCAATTTCGAGATTTGACGTACGTAACTGCTTCAATTAGGTCTCAAATTGAGTGAAACCATATAAAATAAATATTGTGCATGCAAAATTGCCCTAATGAAGCGCAATTCACGAAATGAGACTTCATCCATCCCAGAGCGATCACTGAGCGCTCCTTCTTCTGGACGCTACAACTTCCGAGCGCATAGTGAAACATTTCATGAAAACTGGACCCCTGGAGTAGTTTTTCACGCCGATTTCGAAAATGTAATAACATTTTTCCTATGACATAAAAAATTTTCACGGCGGGCAAAAAACGACGAAAATCGACGTTTTCGACACTTTATCGGCATCCGATCGCTTCCTAAGTTAGTTTTTCGTCATTTTCATCAAAAAAAGAGTCCAGGAATACCTATAATATCGTACTTTTCAAGAAATTGAAATTTTCGATTTTTTTTCGGCCTGGTCTGCCATTTTTCGGAAAGTACGCCAGAGCCCTCCATATTGGGCCAAATATCAGTACTTGGTATGCGGACTTCACCAGCAAGATATTGAAGGGGGTTGCAAAAAAGTCATCCACCAGCCCCTCTCAAAAGCTACGTTTTCTCGTGGAACGTCTCTTAATCGATTTCAAAATATGTTGTTGTTTAGCAGTTGTCAAGGATGATGTACATGTGCTGATAGCAAAAATACAAAATTTGACATTTAAAGTCGCACGGGATCGATCACCACATGAACGTAATCTCTTCCACGCCCAATAATCTTCGTTTTGTAGACTCCTATTTGACGATCCTCACCAACGGCGTCTGTATTTGCATAAATTGTGACATTTTCACCAACGTGATGAACAGTCTGAATGGAAAAATATTGCTTTCCGATTCATTGTGTTTAAGATTACTTGTAAATTTCATAAAATCCGCAAAATTTAAAATTATTTTAGAAAACGAATGTTACCTGAATCAGCGCTTCTAAATCTCTAGAGGATATACTGTCAGATATTAAAAAGGTTGTGTTCACTGTGCTACATTTCTGGCTGTAAATCGTCCGAGCCAGCGATGCAGCTTGATTTTGTGTATTCACACACAGAACAATCGAGTCCACCATAATTGTAAATTTCAGAAGAGCTCCAACATCTATGAAATGTCCATTTTGAAATAAAATAATTATCCAACCTTACCTTTCTCGTACACGTTTTGAATACATTGCACATACGATGGGTTTACCTGTTGGATCAGCGCAACGTATAGAGAACTGGAAATATAGGTATGAATGTTGAGAGCTAGTAATATCACACGTCCGTGATTTCCGATAGAAAATGGTTTATTGAAATTCCTTGTAGTTGTTTTCTCGAAAAAAAGTTCAAATAAATCCTCAACATTCGAGGATCGCATTCACAAATGGTCAGCTCTTCAAATTCTGTTATCAGTGAAATAGTTTTGAGATAATCGAAAAAAGCCTCTACGTATGGTTTGGGAATATGCACATGGAACTGCTGAAATACGATTTATGGAATGGTAGATTATTCATGAACTAATATGGAATTATCGGCAAAACACCTATAGCTAATTTATGGTAATATTTTGCAATCCCTCATACCACGCCATATTTTGAAGACTACCCACTATTAGAACAATGTTTGAATTTGAACGCACGTAGGGCTGTTCGATGAAGTTGATCTGAAGTCCATCAAAAAGTTTGCGCTGTTGAGCCCTCAAGCAGATCCGCCACAAAATGGAATTACTTTTACTGCTAAAATTTATCCTGACTTCCGAGAAGTTTGGGTATGACTGAAAGCAAAATTGCATAACAGATATGATAAATATAGTCCTCGAACTGAATTCAGGTGGCAAATATCACCTGACGTAGGTGCTCGTGCAAGTCAATAGATAAGGAGCACACATAAGATACACAAATATTCAAAATTGAAGAGTCAATAAGGCTCTTCACCGACTTGTTGACCTAGAAAGAAAAGGTCTATAAATACAGTTCGTGATGGGTATTAAATTAATTACCGATCTACCTTTCTGAGCTGAAGAAATTGATCTTTCATGAGGTTCGCAATTTTTATGTGCGATATTTGAGGAAGGTTACGAAATGTGGTATGCATATCTATAATATTTAATCGACGCCAAACAGGGTATCATAAAAAATATGGAAGAAGACGCCCGAATTTGGCGCCTCTTTTCGGTGAAATACACCAGGCATCATATACCGTACTCTATATTTAAAGTTGTGCCATCCACCGTCTCACTTACTCACAACTATTCACCAAACGTGACTAGAAAGATATGATATATAAATATTAGGTTGATGCAAAAGTCTTGCGGTTTTTTGTGTCCGTACTTTAAACTATCATAATTCTCTCGCCCCAAATTTCAATGACTAACAAACATAGCAGTGTTTAGAGGCATGTTTGTACTTTACATCCACACATTTCAATCAATCCGATATCGCAATCAACTCAATAAATTATGATAAATCCAATTAGAATTTATTCTCAAAATTTTGCATTAAATGTATTTTACTGGATATTTGTTGGCAAAATTCACGAAACCTGTCCATACTGATGTCTGAGAACTATTACGTATACACTTTCAGAAAATATGTTAGAACTGTCTCTCGATTAAGTTTGGACCGAATTACATGCTATTGAAAATATGCTTTCGATTCTGGTTACATGAAACTTTTTCGGATTTTTTGCATCGAAGACCAAGCATATAGGCTTCACTATGAGTGCGCTATATTCACTCACCAAGAGGCTTTATTCTCTGAAAAATATTGGCGCCTGCACCTTTCTCGTTTCAGAAAATTTGAATTTCTTCTCATTTTCCAAAAATATGCGAAATCAACATAAAAAATGCAATATATAGTCATTTACAGATCAATGCATTTCTCAAAAGGATGTAACTTCCATCATCCATGAGAAAATGTATGTATAGGGTAAAGATGGGAGCTTCATATAACCACCAGGAGTGGAGCATTCATGCTTCAGAGGAAACAGAATATTGAAAAATGTGTCGTTTTCGATGGATAAATGTTCGCAATTTTAACTTTGTCCTGCTCTCGCCTCTCCGATTGGACAATGCTGATAGGGTGCGCATATGAAAGAGTATGCAAGGCCTCATTAGTAATTAATATACGGAAGGTCATCGGTCAAACTGAAAGGGAGATGGAAGACATAATATCAAATAACCGCAAGACTTTTGCATCAACCTAATATCTGAAAATATTCGGCTTCTTTAATCTGTCAGAAATGTGCGAGAAAAGTTGCGTAAAAAGTTCGTGTACTCTCTCTCTTTCTCTAACCAGGTCGTTGAAAAGTTCACGAACTTTTCGACGAACTATGTTCGAAAATCATACTTTTCTTTTGTTTTACTTATTTTTATAAACTATTTTTGCTTTTAACTTATGACTTCTTATAATGACAACCTTCCCTTAGCTGGAATAGCTTCAGAATACAGCGTAGTGAAAGTAAACAGGGTTGGAGTATTTTTTTCGAAAATGGGTCACCACTTTCCCCACCCTGTAATGTCAAGCTATTCCATCAGAGGGAAGGTTGTTCTTATAAGCAGTCATAAGTTGAAAGCCAAAATAATTGATAAAAATAAGTAAAACAAAAGAAAAGTACGAATTTCGAACATAGTTCGTCGAAAAGTTCGTGAACTTTTCAAGGAGCTGCGTGAAAAGTTAGAGAAAGGCGAGAGAGCACGCGTTCTTGAGAGAGGGAAAAGGAAGCAGTGATTGTTTACTTCCTTTTCCCTCTCTCAAGAATGCGTGCTCTCTCGCCTTTCTCTAACTTTTCACGCAGCTCCTTGAAAAGTTCGTTAAAAACCGGCATTAATTCGTTCGAAATTCGTACTTTTCTTTTGTTTTACTTATTTTTATCAATTATTTTTGCTCTTAACTTATGACTGCGTATAAGAACAACCTTCCCTCTGATGGAATAGCTCTGATGGAAAAGTTCGCGAACTTTTTACGCAACTTTTTCTCGCACATTTCTGACAGATTAAACAGGCCGATTGTATCTCAAATCCACACAACGATTTAGAAACATTGGAACATAACAAGTAAAGCAATTCGATGCTAACTTGTATAAAAAAGCTCAACTCTGGTCACTTTTGATTATTTTTTTTACGACAGAGACAAGTAAAACATTTACGGTGATTGTTAAAATAAAAGTACAACATATTCATTGTTACAATGGCTCCATTTTCACAATTACAGTCGCGCCGGAAAGTCAGCGTACACTTTTCGAATTTGTTGTATCTTTTGCCCAGGAAATGAATCATTCTGGCACTCAGGTATGATGTACCAAATCCATCGGAGATTATGATCATGGTATTATGGCATGTCGTCATGGCATAGTTATTGCGTAGTGATGACGCAATCAATCTGCACTTTTTCAAAACGTCATTATTCTTACAAAGATTTTTTCCTGTTCGCCATACTTTCTATGATTGGAGATATGGCCGAGGCCTACCCAAAATAAATTTTTGAAGGTGCTGCTCGGTCGCGCATTTGCTACAGCGAAGCTGCAAAAACAGGATCTGAAATTCGGAACTCGGCTTCTAGAGTAGCTAGAGACCCGTTCAAAGCATCAAAATGATCGCCATCATGAGTACACATGATCTTGAGAATATGAATACGATATCTCATATTTTGCCCTCAGGGCATGAAAAAATACCTTTTTTTGCTTGACCATTATTTGGACATCCATAACTTTAAGGAAAAGTTTAGTAAAAATCTGATTTTTATCTGGTAATGTTCAGAATGTATTGAAGAACCTAATTCCAACTTTTTAGAGCGATTGGATATCTTTCCGACCCGTGGTGTGCGTTTTTAGGAGGTATACTAGGGTCGGGAAACACCTTGTTTACCCCTATGGGCGAGAGAGTGCAGACGACGAGAGTGCGTAAACAGGGTGTTTTCCGACCCTAGTATTCCTCCGAAAAACGCACACCGCGGGCTGGAAAGATATCCATCCGCTCTAGAAAGTTGGAATTCAGTTCTTCAATACATTTTGAACATTACCAGATCAAAATCAGATTTTTACTAAACTTTTCCGTAAAGTTATGGATGCCAAAAAATGGTCATGCAAAAAAGTGATTTTTTCATGCCCCGAGGGCAAATTAAGAGATATCGTACGCATATTCTCAGGATCATGTGGACTCATGATGACGATCATTTTGATGCTTTGAACGGGTCTCTAGCTACTCTAGAAGCCGATTTCAAAATTTCAGATCCTGTTTTGCAGCTTCGCTGCAGCAAATGTGCGTCCGAGCAGCACCCTCAAAAATTTATTCTGGGTATGTCTCGGTTATATCTCCAACTTCAGAAAGTATGGCGAACAGGAAAAATCTATGTAAGAATAATGCAGTTTTGAAAAAGGGCAGATTTATTGCGTCATCACTACGCAATAACTATGCGATGACGTCATACCATAATACCATGATCACAATCTCCGATGCATTTGGTACATCATATCTGAGTGCCAGAATGATGCATTTCCTGGGCAAAATGATACAACAAATTCAAAAAGTGTACGGTGACTTTCCGGCGCGACTGTATCTTTGATCTTCAATAATTTCCCAATAATTTCCAGATCGAATTCACAACCGCTTCTCCTTCTACAACTACATCTGATATTCCTAACGTTACTCATCCAAAGGTTGACATCTGCTTATCGTTGTCTGATTAAATAAGACGTGCAGGACCTGAATAAGTCGATGATCGTTGAGGCGACCACATCGCTCGCCACATCCGAACTCCGGCCAACTGAAACCACAACCAGCGCTCATCCAAAACTCGCGCATGCAATTGACTCACCGGTTCGTCGAATTGTTATGCAGACCGTTGTCCCAGATACAACGTGCTCGAAGAAGAAATGAAGGTGTGAGAGGAAGGGAATTGAGACTGGAAATTAATCCAATCGTCGAGCAATATCCTGGCCTTACGTAATTCAGGTGCCAACTATCCCGTCTTCTATTCGTCTATCATTTTCTGTCAATGTTTATTTCGACTCTACTTCGATTTTTATTGTACTCTTCATTTCTTCCGTGGTCGCTCTCGGGATGATCCTCTGCTTCATCACATACAAGAGAAATTCGAAGAAAGGATCATTCGCTTCCAATATCCCAACGGTTTTATCCCGCTGAAATTCATATATGAATATATTCACACACAATTCCGTTGATGTTGTCCCCATCGTTTCGCCACATTCACTTCACTCGTGAATTAAAGGACCTTTTACACTTTCTAGCCCTGTCGTGGCTTTCGATGTTCTTTTGCTAGTCATCACTAGATTCGCAATCAGCCTTCAATCGTTGAACGCCTCTAACAATTGTTATTTTTCGAAAAATAATCTACCTCGCCTTCATTTACATTACGTCAATATTCGCATTGTCCTAACTGTCTTTTCGATCATTTCTGACCATATAAATTTAATTAACAGTGTAAGCTAATTGCCGTATAAAAGGTTGAAAAATCAACTAAAAGCTGATTACTGCTACATCATATTCATGAAATTTACAAGATTTGACACTCTGCCTAACGAGGTATTGGAACGAATGTATCATGGAAGCGGTGCCCATTGCGGAAAAGTTGCTCGAGTACTTCGGCACGAATGGCTACCTTAATCAGGGAAACAATAAAGTAAGTATAATTAAATAAATTTCAAAACTACGAGAACTTGAAACTTACTGTTCCTTTTCTGACCATTTGGAATTCCACGGGTCGTTCAATCGAAAGCATATCTCCAGCAGATAATATAGGATGAATATTTTCGTACAACGAATCAACAACAATTACGACTTTTTTCTGTGCTTTCCTGATCACTTTGTGAATTCTGAAAAACAAGTGTCAAAAACTGACCATAAGAGCCCGTTTGCGTAAGAATCGGACAATTTGGACGGTGTTTGGCATCGGCCAAAAATGTCAAATCGACGAAACTTTGTCTTTTCGGCTTTTCTGGCAAGCTGATGACGATAGGCATATTCACTTTGCTCAAAGATTGATCGTTGGCTCCAGAGGCGCCACGTCAAAATCGACCTTTTTTGAATATCTAGATTTCGGAGGTCAGTATAATTAAGTGCGAATTATGTCCGGGCAGAATTTGATGGCGATCACGCCCGTCTAATTCATTTTTCATGATTTTTAAAAATAAATTTGTAAAATCAAACTTTTCTTAGAGATAAAAGATTTCAGAGAGACTAGCATAGTTCGAACCCTCTTGATGAGAGGAGTCGAAATATGTGCTCAAATGTAAGAAAACACATCGCCATAAGTTTTTTGGCGGCAGAAAGTGAGTTTTTGCCAGCGAAATCGGCGATAGGCGAGAGGGAGGAGAGGCGGAGAGGAGGGAAGAGGTCAACCGAACGAGAGACTGGGGTAGATCAAGGGAAGAGACCAAGTCCGACAGCCGATTCCGCTGGCAAAAACTCACTTTCTGCCGCCAAAAATCTTATGGCGATGTGTTTTCTTACATTTGAGCACATATTTTGACTCCTCTCGTCAAGAGGGTTTGAACTATTTTAGTTTCTCCGATATCTTTTATCTCTATGAAATGTTTGATTTTATAAATTAAATTTTTAAAAATCATGAACAATGAACTAGACAGGCGTGATCCCCATCCAAATCTGCCCCGGAAATAATTCGCACTTGATCTTAGTGACATCCGAAATCTAGATATTCGGAAAAGTTCGATTTCGACGTGACGCGATCTGGAGCCAACGACCAATCTTTCAGCAAAATGAATATGCATATCGTCATCAGCATACAAGAAAACCCCAAATACAGAGTTTCAGCGAGTTTCAGCGAAAAAAGGAAACTGAAACTTTCCTCTCATTGAAAAATCCTTTAGATTTTAATGTTACTGAAAGTTTTTCGAATTGAACGTCTCCATCGATAAATTCCATAAAGGAATTCAGAGCACGGTGCTCTAGGGGAACCTGCACACTCAGATTTGAAGACACTGTCCAAAATAAACGGTGAATTATAGAATTAGCCCACATTCATTAGATTGATTTTCTTCAATTGAAGTATCCCCAGATGGCTCAAGCAGCGAAATTCTTCTTTTCCGAGAATAGATTGATCGTTGTTCCATATTTTCGTTTTACATTGCTTGAAATCGCATATATTAAGGTTGAATTGACCCTGAATAATCAAGAATTCGTGACTTTTTTTTGAATGAGATAAAATACAACAAAATCGCTTCCTTCGTATTATTCCTTCTTTAATGTTGATAATTTTCTTGTGTTTTGTTCTTCATTTTGCACACTGATCAGATTAGGTAAAAGTACATATGTTAAAATGTGCATAGCATATGAGACGAATCGCGAGAAAATCACCCATTTGAAGGGGGTTCGCTGCGGTAAAACAAACGTCATCCAATCCTGATCTAAACGTGAAGTAACGTATTAAGGACGATGCTCTTTCAAACTGTGTTGTCAGAATTTTGATACTGTCGTCATCTTCTAGATTCAGAAGGCCAAACTTGGGACACTCACTTTTTAGGGGTCAAATCGAGCCCACTTAAACGACCACAAGTAAGTTTAAAATTAAGATAAAAACTCTTTCTTTGTTTATAACGAAAGCCGATTACATTTTCTACAACTTTTATGTTGAGCATTTCATTGCTTGTGTACATCCCAGTCGACCAAAAATGAACGAATTCTGGAAATCAGAAAAACTCGGCTGAATGAATAGGCGCGATTGATATACATTATCAGCGACTAACTTGACGCTAAAAATGAGCCAAATCGAAAGGGGTAAAAAAATGGGCGTGACTTTTTGTCCGGCGACGTCAGAATGAGTCACAGACCAAAGTACCCTCGTAGCTCCAACTGGCAGCTATTAGACTCCAATCTGTCCAAAATCATCCAAAACAACATTTAGAATTGTTTCCGAGTCGAATACAGTATCCACCTTCCATGGGAAGATGGCGTATCATGGCTTTGCAAGCAAAGTCAACAGCTGAGTGAATTTTGGCAAAATCTCAATTCAATGAAAGGAGTGAGATCATATTATTCAAAACAATCAGTTCAATAAAAGCCATGGGATCAACAGCAAAATTCGCTCTATATTTTCTGAGGTCTCGCGAGGAAATCTTAACATTTAAGGTGCGAAATTTGTAATATTCACGCATGAAAATATATAGCGAATTTTGCTGTTGATCCCATGGCTTTTATTGAACTGATTGTTTTGAATAATATGATCTCACTCCTTTCATTGAATTGAGATTTTGCCAAAATTCACTCAGCTGTTGACTTTGCTTGCAAAGCCAGGATACGCCACCTTCCCATGGAAGGTGGATCTCGGGACTTTTATTGACGCGGAGCGATTGATTTGTGCTCGTGGTGAGCGCTTTCTAGTTAGTGCTTTGAGAGGTTAGAGATGGGAAAGCATAGGCAACACTAGGGTTGTCTGCTATTTCTCGTGGTCAGAATCTGGCGACTCACTTTCTTTAGATGAAATTTTTCGCTCATCGTGCTCTACATTTCTAGCTATGAGTCGAACTGCTATGACAATGTTTACCCAAAGTACAGTTTCGCTCCTTCCCTTGGTTATCTATGATGAAATTTCGCATGTATAGGTGAGCTCTTTCTCTGATAAGTTTAGAGGGACATTACTACTTTATTTTAAAGAGATTTAGTACATATGGGCCAAGCTCCCAGGTTGAGAAGGGTCTGAAAATCGATTTTCAATTTTCTGGTCCGGACTTAATTTGTGCACAATAGGAGTTAGCCCCGGCGCGCAGCGCCGGGGCAATTTTGGCCGGGAAACGAGAAATTCCCACGGTCGGAAAGGTTCCTGAGAGGGTAGGGTATCGACTACCGTTCAAACTCAAATCCAAGTATCCATCTTTTGGGGATCTTAATCGGGAACATAGGAGATGCAAAATCCGGAATAGTGTCTATCATAACCGGAAGTGCCTCAGGCTGACTCCGATTTTTGTCGGTTTCGTGGTGTCCGCCTAAAATGAGTTGCAGCCGCGAGCACCGTAGAGAGACGTGCTATAGCTCATTCGATAGAGCGTACACGGTTGCCCGCCTAGGCACTTTTCAGAATTGTGAAATTCCTACTGGAAAGGTGCGAAAATTGCCTTCACAGTTCGAAATTCTGATCCCTTTTTCTGTTCAGCCACAGTTTGGGCTATCCAAGCTCTCAATGGAAACTCCAAGTTCCTACCGGCCTAAAGTAGACTAATCACGGCGAGTAGACACAGCGAATCCAATGAGCTAAATTTCAAAAAGATTGATTTCCATTTGTAGGTGCTGACGCCTTTCAAACATTTTCCCGCGCGAAAATTTATCCCTCTGTCTCCTCCTATCTCCCTCCCCCGCGCCTCTCTCTCTCGGTCAGGTCAAAGGTCGTAAACGCTGCGAGCCGTCTCAAGTTGTCAACACTCTACTATGAAATACAAATTTAAAATTAATGTAAAACAAGTATCTTTTTCGGAATCAGCGGGTGAAATTACGCCTGGTGGAATCATTTGTTGGGAACGAACGGGCACTTTCACTGCTGTACCCTCTGGGAGAGGAGGGGAGGAGGAGAGAGTTGAAAGCATCCGACTTCAGCCACTTTATGTGGCTACTATTCAGATATGCCCCTCGATATAGGCGCTGACTTCTCCTCGCCTTTTTGGTGCATCCTTTGAAATTTTCAAAGATCCATTGGGTATTATGATGTTGGTCCGTTCATAAGGCAGTCGATTTACGCTCCATTACTTATTCTCCCGTCAAGTGCCAGTAACACTGCCAACGTCTAGGTCTTGAAGACTGCGCGGTCTTGTTGGATCGATGAAGAATGAAGGGGGAGGAGATAGTTAAATTATCTCGCCAGATTCTGACCACGAGAAATAGCAGACAACCCTAGTGTTGCCTATGCTTACCCCTCTCTAACCTCTCAAAGCACTAACTACAGTTCATGACTTGAAAGGACGATGAGTAGATAATCTATACGTTTCGTGGTTTCCTTCTTTATATCCCCAAGTGTCATCTTTCATGCGTTCGCAAACTGACTAGATATCACGCCTCCCCCGAGAGATTCGAGCTGACTGTGGGACAGGACCATTTTCGCCATTCGTGTTTTAAATGGTTTTGGGCTTCCCTATGTCCATCTAATTCCCCCAAAATAGGAAAAGTCTTCACGACCATCCCTCTTCGAGTTGCTGCACCGGTCGCAGTCTCACGTCGGACTTTGTTGATGGCTTATCGTCCTTCCAAATTGAGATACCAAGCTCATTTTTCGCTTCTCCAGGTAACTTTTCATGCACTATCGGCCCATATAGTTTATTTGGTCACATCTTATCAAGTTAAGGCACTAGGTGCAATGCGAATTTGCTCGAAAACTGTTTGAATGTTGATTTCAATTTTCTTGGGGATATAAAGAAGGAAACCACGAAACGTATAGATTATCTACTCATCGTCCTCATAGTCATGAACTGTTGATGATGATTATCATAAAAACACATTTGTGACTGGAGAAAGTATATCGTCATACATGGTGAAAACCGGGCATTTTTAGCTTTTCTGAGCTTATTTCTTAAATATCTCTAAAACCAGTCATTTTAGAGTTTCGACCACCTTCGTAAAAGTTATTCGTCTCGTCGAGATCTATCGATTTATTTTTTCACATGTGTAGATTGGACCATTTAGAACTGAGAAACGGCCAAAAAACCAAAAAAGGGACCAAAATTTTGAAAAAAATCGACCAAGTCCGGGACTCCACTTACTATTTCGACATAACAGTCCTCGTTATATGAAAGATGGTCAACATGGACCCCTACCAATTTTGTTTGGAGAATCGAATGCAAAAATAATAGGGGGATGAAGAAAAAAATCGATAAACATGGTCCAAAAACAGGTTTTTTGGCCAAAAGTCCCCGAAGCCGGCCTTCCCGGTTGAGGAGAGTAAAGACGAATTTGTAGATCTCGAAATTCCGCGTGAAATGAGAAAAAGAAGTGGGCTGTACGATCAAAATTGACCGATTTACGCTATCCCAAAGGGTAGATCACAAAAAATCGATAATGTCCAAAATTGACCAAACCAAGTGGACATACCTTCTTTAGACCCCCAATAGTATCCATAAACTAAGTTTCATCGAAATCCGTGGCTATGACTTTTTTCTGGTGGCAGACGTTCCTGCATTCTTACGGAAGACCCGTGCTAAAGTGCAGTTTCACTCCTTCCCTTGGTTATCTATGATGAAATTTCGCATATGTAGATGAGCTCTTTCTCTGATAATGTTGAGGGACATTACTACGTCATTTTGAAGAGATTTAGTACATATGGGCCAAGCTCCCAGGTTGAGGAGGGCCTTGTTGTGTCCTTGTCCCTTGTTGGTGTCCACGTAGACGGGAGAGGACGGATAAACGAACCGTTTATCCACGAATAAATAATTAGGAGAAAATACTACAACAAAAAAGCCGTCAACCAGCTAGGGTGAGAGAGCGAGAGAGAACTTACAACTTAGGGCGAGGCAACAATTGCATAAATACGACTGAGTATAAATACTGCGCGACAACACCATTTGAATCACTATTTATGGGAATGCGACCTTAACTACAGTAGGCGCGTTTGGCGGGGCGCACGAAGTGCGATGGGTCGCATACATGCAATCTGTGATAGGAATTATTACTAAAAGGTTATTAATAATTCCTATACAACATGCCTGAAAATCGATTTTCAATTTTCTGGTCCGGACCTAATTTTCTGGTCCGGATCTAATTTGTGCCCAATGGGAGTACTGTATCGGGCTCGGAAACAATTCTAAATGTTGTTTTGGATGATTTTGGACAGATTGGAGTCTAATAGGTGCCAGTTGGAGCTACGAGGGTACTTTGGTCTGGGAAAAATTCTGAAATCGCCGGACAAAAAGTCACGCCCATTTTTTTTACCCCTTTCGATTTGGCTCATTGTTAGCGTCAAGTTAGTCACTCATAATGTCTATCAATCGCGCGTATTCATTCAGCCGAGTTTTTCCGATTTCCAGAATTCGTTTATTTTTGGTCGACCCGACCACCCCGAACTGGTATGTACACAAGCAATGAAATGCTCAACATAAAAGTTGTAGAAAATGTTCTCAGCTTTCGTTCTAAACAAAGTTTTTATCTTAATTGTGAACCTACTTGTGGTCGTTTAAGTGGGCTCGATTTGACCCCTAAAAAGTGAGTGTCCCAAGTTTGGCCTTCTGAATCTCGAAGATGACGACAGTATCAAAATTCTGACAACGCAAATTGAAAGAGTATCATTTGAAATACCTTACCTCACATTTCAATCTGGGTTGGATGATTTTGTGTTTTCCGCCGCGGAGAAGGTGATTCTCTCGTTATGTCTCTCATATATCGTCCCGAATTAAAATTCCGCTACGAATGACTCGATGTGTGCAATTGTAACAAACTTTTTGTTACCAAATTTGATGACACTCAAAATACACTTTCATGGGTCATGTTTGGGGTTATTCGATGCGTAATCATCGCATTTCTCGGGAAATCGCACTCAAAAAAATTAAAAATCGATAATTTAGCCGATATTAATTTTTTTATAAAATAAAGTCAGTTTGTGACTGACTGGGGAACATTTTGCAGCACTTCGGCCCGGCTTGGCCTACGAATTTTTCTTATTCGCGAAATTGTCGCATTACCCCTCGGTTTTTCATGTTTATGTTGCCGTTTTTACTTGTTTTGTGTTTCAGGGTTCTCCTAAAATTCGAGCAGAGGCGATAGAAGCAACGAAGGCCAAAGGCGATAGGCCTGCACCCAATGAGATGACGAGCAAGGATTACTACTTCGACTCTTACGCTCACTTCGGTATACACGAGGTTAGTAAGCTTCTGTTTGACCCAAAGTTCTGTTTGAATTGAACAACTTTTAAAAATCATGGTTTGTTGCCTGCCCACGTACGTTGTTGCAGGTGGGACGAAGTGCACGGCTTCAACATGTCTTCCATTCGCAAGGTGGCAATCACTGAGTCCCTTGTTGATGCTGTAAGGAGCAACCGAGTTATGGCCAACAGCTACTGCGTCAAGGAGGTATGTCTCAAGTTATCTTCTAATCGTTGTTAAATTAACCTTCATATGCTGCGGCTTCAGCTAAGGAAAATGTGCACTGTTTTGTAGATCGACCTCTACACTGTTCAAATACTCGATCTCGCGTGGACCTCCGATTTTATGCTGCGAATGAGGCGCGACGACTGCGTACAGGTATACTTTAGCCTATGCTCGATTCGTAGGGAGTCGCCCAATTCATTGATGGGTTCACTTTGAGGCGCTCGTCGCCTACTTCACCGTCCAGTTCTCCAAGTGCTACAAGTGGACGGGATTCTCCACCGGGCCGGAGAGCCAATCCACGCATTGGAAGCAAACCATCTTCTATCTCGCTTAATTGTAATGCTTACTAGTAAATGATTATTTTCTTGAGAATGTTTATTGTTTGCATAACAAAAGACTATATCTTTTTCTGGAAGACGATATCCGGGAAGATGTAAGGTGGAGTAGGAACGATTATGTTCGTGGGCATTCGATAATGAGAGGGCGTCATGATGAGAATGGAAGGGGTAGAGGATCATTTTTTTCAGGTTCGGTAACTACTGTTCATAACAGTTTCATAGCGCTCCATTGCAAAAACAGTCCCCTTAGACGATTCCGCAATTTGAAAACCCCTACTTGATTCTCATTGAGTCAGTTGCTATGTAAGCATTCCCTCACTCTCGGAATCTCAAATCAAATCCTGCTTAACACACACGCAAGTGACAAAATGGAGAGGAAGCTATTTATCTTACGAAATAGTTAACATTGAACTCGCTTTTGGACGACATCAACGGTTTAGAGTACAAGCAAAGTTTCATAAAATTAACATACAACGCGAGAGTGGGTACTAACTGAAACGTCTGAGATCCAATTTAACGTGCAACCGAAAACTACAAACAATTCAGGGACTAGAGGGAATGAAAGAAAGATCTGGGTGAAAAGCAATTTAATGCATGATATAGGTGTTCTCCGCCTCGAGATCGCAAACCTTACCGTGGAAGGATACTTTAATCTTGAAGTCCAAGTCGCGCAAGTGAAAACTCCTTTCAGTTCCTCGCCCTTCTTGACGATAAGAGCATCCTCAAAGAAATGAGTAAATTAGTGGCATGGTGAGGTACTCAAGTAATCCATAAAATATGCAAACAAACATAGGCTAAAGTATACCTGTACGCAGTCGTCGCGCCTCATTCGCAGCATAAAATCGGAGGTCCACGCGAGATCGAGTATTTGAACAGTGTAGAGGTCGATCTACAAAACAGTGCACATTTTCCTTAGCTGAAGCCGCAGCATATGAAGGTTAATTTAACAACGATTATAAGATAACTTGAGACATACCTCCTTGACGCAGTAGCTGTTGGCCATAACTCGGTTGCTCCTTACAGCATCAACAAGGGACTCAGTGATTGCCACCTTGCGAATGGAAGACATGTTGAAGCCGTGCACTTCGTCCCACCTGCAACAACGTACGTGGGCAGGCAACAAACCATGATTTTTAAAAGTTGTTAAATTCAAACAGAACTTTGGGTCAAAGTAGCCCAGGTCATACTGATTTGAAAAATCGTATGCCTTTGATCCTAATCTAATGAGTTTTCAAATTTTTAGAAGTTGTTTAAATATTCCAGAAAAAGGCTTAAGCATTTTCGACCCGATGAGATCATCGAATGCTCTAAAAACTATTAGGGTGCCCGCGCCACAACTGATAAGTTAACAACCAATTAGAATCGAGCCGAACACTAATCAGTTAATCTTCTCATCCTCGTACTGCCTGTCCTCGATGCAGTAACGAAGAGCTTGGCCTTGTCGGGGAAGAGCAGGCCCCCAGGCGCCAGCTACTTGTCACGAGCGTAGAGGACGGTGTTCAGCATGGACTCGTGGATGAGGCAATATCCCATCCACCCGGAGATGATGCCATCAACCTACGACAGCATCATATTTTAGCATAAATTTTACTATATTTAAACGGCAAATGCAGACGTAAACATAATAACAAAATGATAAAATAAATACCTTTTCGATGCCGAAAGGCGACTCCTTGATGTCTTCAATCTTGCTCTGGACAACTTTGATGATATGGCCGAGGTTGTTGTCATTAATGATATGTATTGACTGGATGGTCATGTTCGAGAACTCTACCTAGAAAGGAAGCAATAATTTTTGACCGCAAAATGCGCGTAAAACCGGTTACTAGAAGCCAATGAAATGGGCAAACCTTGAAGAGGTGCTTGTTGTGGCAAATGGAATCGCGGTAGGCCTCGGTGCGAATCGTATCCTTGAGCATCTTCTAAAACGATCGAGTTAGCTATGTCATGGGAAAAAACAATCGTCGATATTAACGAAAAGCTTACTAACCTCGTGTATACCGAAGTGAGCGTAAGAGTCGAAGTAGTAATCCTTGCTCGTCATCTCATTGGGTGCCGGCCTATCGCCGTTGGCCTTCGTTGCTTCTATCGCCTCTGCTCGAATTTTAGGAGAACCCTGAAACACAAAACAAGTAAAAACGGCAACATAAACATGAAAAACCGAGGGGTAATGCGACAATTTCGCGAATAAGAAAAATTCGTAGGCCAAGCCGGGCCGAAGTGCTGCAAAATGTTCCCCAGTCAGTCACAAACTGACTTTATTTTATAAAAAAATTAATATCGGCTAAATTATCGATTTTTAATTTTTTTGAGTGCGATTTCCCGAGAAATGCGATGATTACGCATCGAATAACCCCAAACATGACCCATGAAAGTGTATTTTGAGTGTCATTTAAATTTTGTAACAAAAAGTTTGTTACAATTGCACACATCGAGTCATTCGTAGCGGAATTTTAATTCGGGACGATAGTCAAGCGCACTTCAAATGGCACTTTTCATAGCTTACTTCTCCTTTTTCGTACCAAACGGTAATGCTGAGCAGGCCGTTGCCGAGTGTCCAATTCGAAGTGACAACTGCTTCGTGCAGTGCCCGATTACAGAGAGATACGCTGATCCTACGAGTAAAGTCCTAATCATGAGTTAGCATTATCATATGAGAGGAATCGCGAGAGAATCGACATTTTTGGTTCACCCGACCGCTCCGCACCAGGATAAAGATCAGGAATGATGACTTCAACATAAAATTTTTAGCGCTTGATGGTAGCTTTCTTTGGAAACAAAGAACGACCCTATATCTTTATTTTAAAAGGAATTATGATCATTTAAGTGCTCCCGATTTGACTATCGAAAAGTAATGGTATCATGTTTGGCCTTCTGAATCTCGAAGATGACGACAGATATTAAAATTCTGACGACGCAGTTTGAAAGAGCATCATCCAAAGTACTTGTGGCTAAAATGCTTTCCAGATTGGTCAAACTTTTTTCCTACCGCCGCTGACCTCCTCAAATGGTCGATTCTCTCGCGATTCCTCTCATATAGCTATAGCGTAAACATCGTGTATATATAAATGATAAAAAGGCTAATTGTAAGAAATGACATAAACATATTGGGGTGTCCGGAAAGTTCGTATAATTTTTTGTTTTTATTTTTTATTCAATGCTTTACAATTCTCAGTGACCAATGTATGCCCCCTTCTTTCTCACTACCTCCCTCCAGCGATTGGGCAGGGTCTCGATTCCTCACTTCCAAAATGCGGGTTCCTTCGAGACCGCCCAGTTCACGGAAGCCCTCACAACTTCATCTCGATTCTTGAACTTCTTTCCTTTGCAGAAGTCAGAGAGAGAGCGGAAGCAGTGGTAGTCGCATGGGGAGAAATCCGGGGAATACGGTGGATGGGGAATCCTCTCGATCTTCAGCTCGTCCATTTTCTTCTGGGTCATCTTCGCTCGATGTGGGCGAGCATTGTCCATCAGAAGAAGAATTTTGCCCTGGTTCAGGAGTCTGGGAGGGACTCTGATCGCGACATCTTCCAGTTGTTCAGAGAAGAGGTCGGCATTGATGCTGGTGCCAGGGGCGAGGATCTCCCAGTAGATGGGACCGAGCACTGAGATGAAGAAGCAGAGGAGTTCCTTCTTTCCGTGCTCTTCCTTCTTCGGGACGGGCGTGGGCTTCTCATCTGCATCCACCCATTGCAGTCTCCTCACAGGGCTATCGTACGCGATCCACTTCTCATCTGTAGCGATGATGGAATTGACCCATCGAAGATTGGATCTACGATGGAGTAATCCCCGACAGACTTGAACACGATTTTTCAGCTGTTCGGGGGAGAGGTCATGGGGAATCACTTGTGGGAGTTTCGGCTTCTTCCCAGATCGATGGAGGATATCGGACTCCGTTGATCTGGGAGTACCAGTATCCTTCTTCAACTCACGCACACTGGCCATGGGCTTGCGCTTCAGTGTGCGGAGAACGAGAGGCTGATCGAGGGAGGGAGGGCGTCCAGAGCGGGGTTGATCATCGATACCAAACTCCCCTTTCTTGAAGCGGGAGAACCACTTATAGCAGAAGGGTATGGAGGGGGCGTCAGCTCCTTCTGACTGGGCCAGGGCAGAGTGGGCCTCCTTCACGGATCGGCCAAGACGGTAGTAATGAAGTAAAACTGCTCGGAGGTAGAGATGGGAGTCCATCACAAGAATCAATGTAGCAACTAGGAGACTGATTAAATCCTCTCACTACTCAACGTCAGAATGATGCAATACATTGTTGACAAACAGATTGCGCAATCACTGCATTTGATCGCGAACTGACTTTTTTCCGAAGCATTATACGAACTTTCCGGACACCCCAATATAATAGGATGAGCAAGCCCCAGAATGTAACCTGTCTTGCAGTCCGAGTGGTTCAATGATCACTCTGAGTAACTCTATCGGAAGGTCGGTAATCATCTTCTGCAAAATTGTTAAACAAATGTGAAGTCGTTGGTATAAATATCAAAGACCAAAACCAGTCTCCCGAAAACCAGGTATTTTGTGCAGCGTTATGCAAAAAATATGATTTTCAAGCTCTGCTTGACCAACAATGTCTACTTCTGAATGAAGTGTTTGCTTTATATCGGAATTAAAATAATCTATAAATGCAAATTTACTGACAATTTTAAATTCTACATTGTTCGTTTCTTCTTCTCCTTCCATTTCTAGCCAGTTTTCGAGATCTGCCAAATGCTCGTCGTACAAATCCTAAACAAAATATATATTTGTGTTTTCGATGGTAGCTTTCTCGATACGTTTCGCTACTTTCGTCACTTTCCCGCGTGCACATGCCCCCCTTCATCTCCTAGCCACTCGCTCTAACTGCACCGGGTTAGAGCGAGCAGGAGGAGGCGAGAGAGAGAGAGAGAGAGAGAGAGGGGGGGCGGAGCAGCGGCTTGGGTAGCCAGTTATAACCAGAGGTCACAATACCGTGATTTCGAGGCGTGCTTTTAATCTCGAGTTGCCAATACTAGAACATTACGAAAGAACAAATTCCGAAATTACACTACTATCATTTTCATTCATGACACCGAAAATCAATCTAGATTGCGCCGAACATGTTTCACAAAAATGGTGTTACATATATCTTCCGAAAAAATGTTACTCACATCATCCGATGAGTCATAGTTTCCTGACGTCATCAGTCCAAATTTCTTCGATGAAATCGAAAGGGTCAAATTGGCAAAATGAACGAATTCTTTGCGAGTATGAGCACTAAATGTAAGCATTAATTTTAACTGCTCCTTCGTGAGCCATTCTCGACAAAGTAATCACGAGTGGAAACATCGAAAGTGAGAGCAAGAGAGGGAGCAAGTGAGAGCAAGAGAGATCTGCTGATAACACATAGACGCATCATTTTCGAAACATTTCAAGAGTATCATGGGTCATTAGCAAGGTGAATAGCACGCCTCTCACGAGGGAATCGAGCTCAATGAAGTGAAAGCTAATAATTTTGACTTTTTGACTCAATTTTTTCAGATGCTCATTTGAGCTACTCAATCGCTGTTTTCATCCATTTTTATGATCCTAAAATTCATACTTCGAAACTGTTAAAAGCCAGACAAGTTTGTATCCTGTTATCACCATGCTGAACAAAATTCGAAAAAATGTGATTTTTATTCCGCCAAAAGTATGCTATCGCAAACTGACTATTTCTCGGCCTCTGAAACTGATGAAACCATTTCATCATAAGTACCTTAAAGTGGAATGCCTGCCCTCAATGACCTGCTTGAGTAACCACGGATTGCTTATCTGCTGTTTTTTTACAACGACTTTTTCGTGCAAATCAGTGGCGGGTCAAGGTGACGCCGAACGGATATGCATTTGACTCTGCTACAGAATTTTGTATGAATTAATTTGGATCTAATACAACTATTATGAAGGTATGGCATGGAGGAGTATATAAGCTAGAATAGAGATTCTTGTCCTTAGAAGTATATTTCGCAGGGGGATATCACGCCTCTCCCGAGAGAAGCCCAATCGTCGTGTAACCGGATTCAGCTCAATCATCGTGTAGCCGGATTAAATAGTCCAGAATCTTGGCTTTGACTCCATTCCAAAAAGTTTGTAGAATATCCCGTGAGAGGCATGATTTACACGATTTAGATGCAAAATATAAAGCCAAGTCTACTAGCTTTTCTTTTCACCTTTCACCATTTCGAGATCTCTCGTTGTATTCCACTCCCTTTCGAAATCTCTCGTTGTATTCCACTACCTTTTGAAATATCTCGTTGTATTCCACTCCCTTTCGAGATCTGTCGTTGTATTCCACACATGCTGGCACTTGGTCTCGCTTCATCTATCATTATCTTGATATTATTTTGCTATAATTCTACAAACACTTACATTGTTATTTATTGTTTGATAAAATCATCATACAACTATCATTTATCGTATATTGCACATGATTTATTATGAATAGCATACAAATGTTCACAATTAATTGTCATTGACTCCATTGCGAATACAGTAAATGTGTTATGTATCATCTTTTAATAGTAGTTTAGGTACTCTGACTGATTAACAATTTGTAATATATATGCCTTAAATCGTCAAAGCAGCAAATCTGCGAATCTGCGAATCTTTAAATCTGCGAGGTTTTGGGAATCGATGTCCTTTTCGCCAAAGTTGCTTCAGCACATCAGCACCAATGGCAGCCTAATGAGAAAATAATATATTGCGATTGACACTTTGACAACTTTTGGCTCACTTTTCCTTTCTTGCTCATTCGAAATTCCACGGGTCGAGTAATGGAGAGCATCTCTGCCGCAGTCAATAGGGGTGAAAGAAACATTGCTGACGCCATTTCTAGGTCGATGATGACCTCTTTCTGAGCTTTCCCGATCAATTCATGAATTCTTTAATAGAAGTTAGTTTAGAGATTTTCATTAATTGCAAAAACTTGGTAATCGGAAGGCGCACAACATCCAATAAAAACCACAACTTACTCGTCACAGAAATTTCCAGGATATTTCAGTGTCACTGTAAGCTTATCGAAATGAACATTGCAATCGATATAGTTGATGAATGATTTGTAGAATTTTTGAATCCTTTGGGACCTGCGTGTATTTTATGGGTTGAAACATAAAAAAGAGATATTTTTTTAGTCACGTACATTGCTAAGTTTGAGCTCCTTCAATTGTAGTTTGTCAAAGAAATGACTTAGGTATCCACATTCGTTGTCTCCGAGAAAAGTATCAGTAATATTGTTGACTCGTTTTTCAATTTGCTTGATTCCACAAATATCCGCGTTGAACCGGTCCTAAATACAATTGGTCACAATTCGAACTCTCAAATGGTAGAAAAGCGATAGAGTGCACGGAATAAATATACAGGCCCATTGATTCTCGAATTATATCTAATTTCGATAAGACTGACATCTCCTGGGCGACCGCATCCAAAGGAAACAGTTAGTATGCCATTGCCGAGTTTTGAGCAATTCGAGGTCGCCACTGCCTCATGCAGTGCTCGATTGCAAAGAGAGACGCTTATTCTGGAATTAATTATCACAATGAAGAGCTTAACAATACAAATTCTTCATTGATTCTAGTTATGACCTGTCGCGAAGTCCTAGTGGTTCCACGATCTTTCTGAGCAATTCCTTCGGTAGATCATTTATCATCTTCTGTAAAAAAATAGTTAAAAAAAACAATCAAATGGTCTAGTTAAAACATAGATTACGTAGTCGTTTAGTATGATCAAATGGATTTCGACATATAATTGATGTACAATTTTAAGTTTTTTTTTTTGAAAATTTACGATTTTAAAGTCGACGAATTCCGGTTCGTTCTTATCATCTTCCTCCTCAAGCCAATAGTCGATGTCAAATTGTTCATTCAAGCAATCCCGATATTAATTTATTCTTAGGAAACGAATACGTGCACAAAATTTGAAATGTAAAGTGAGAAACGTCATACCTTAAACCTTATTCTAACCTAAATTATGCAAGGATTGTATCACGAAACAATATACAAATAGGGGTTACGTCATCAACAACCAAACAAAGGGTTACTCACGATTACCAAGTTTTTGCAATTAATGAAAATCTCTAAACTAACTTCTATTAAAGAATTCATGAATTGATCGGGAAAGCTCAGAAAGAGGTCATCATCGACCTAGAAATGGCGTCAGCAATGTTTCTTTCACCCCTATTGACTGCGGCAGAGATGCTCTCCATTACTCGACCCGTGGAATTTCGAATGAGCAAGAAAGGAAAAGTGAGCCAAAAGTTGTCAAAGTGTCAATCGCAATATATTATTTTCTCATTAGGCTGCCATTGGTGCTGATGTGCTGAAGCAACTTTGGCGAAAAGGACATCGATTCCCAAAACCTCGCAGATTTAAAGATTCGCAGATTCGCAGATTTGCTGCTTTGACGATTTAAGGCATATATATTACAAATTGTTAATCAGTCAGAGTACCTAAACTACTATTAAAAGATGATACATAACACATTTACTGTATTCGCAATGGAGTCAATGACAATTAATTGTGAACATTTGTATGCTATTCATAATAAATCATGTGCAATATACGATAAATGATAGTTGTATGATGATTTTATCAAACAATAAATAACAATGTAAGTGTTTGTAGAATTATAGCAAAATAATATCAAGATAATGATAGATGAAGCGAGACCAAGTGCCAGCATGTGTGGAATACAACGACAGATTTCGAAAGGGAGTGGAATACAACGAGAGATCTCGAAAGGGTGAAAGGTGAAAAGAAAAGCTAGTAGACTTGGCTTTATATTTTGCATCTAAATCGTGTAAATCATGCCTCTCACGGGATATTCTACAAACTTTTTGGAATGGAGTCAAAGCCAAGATTCTGGACTATTTAATCCGGCTACACGATGATTGAGCTGAATCCGGTTACACGACGATTGGGCTTCTCTCGGGAGAGGCGTGATATCCCCCTGCGAAATATACTTCTAAGGACAAGAATCTCTATTCTAGCTTATATACTCCTCCATGCCATACCTTCATAATAGTTGTATTAGATCCAAATTAATTCATACAAAATTCTGTAGCAGAGTCAAATGCATATCCGTTCGGCGTCACCTTGACCCGCCACTGATTTGCACGAAAAAGTCGTTGTAAAAAAACAGCAGATAAGCAATCCGTGGTTACTCAAGCAGGTCATTGAGGGCAGGCATTCCACTTTAAGGTACTTATGATGAAATGGTTTCATCAGTTTCAGAGGCCGAGAAATAGTCAGTTTGCGATAGCATACTTTTGGCGGAATAAAAATCACATTTTTTCGAATTTTGTTCAGCATGGTGATAACAGGATACAAACTTGTCTGGCTTTTAACAGTTTCGAAGTATGAATTTTAGGATCATAAAAATGGATGAAAACAGCGATTGAGTAGCTCAAATGAGCATCTGAAAAAATCGCAAAAAATCATAAAAAGCGGCAGTCGGAAACATTTGGACAATTATTATGATGAACGATAAGTATTCAGCTGGGCGCAAAGTACATATTTACAAACAATAATGATAATGTATCAGGACTGTACTTGAATGAATCGCGTAAGTTCAGAGTTAAGAGTTTTGGACATCATTTAATCAAAAACTGTAGATAGGGCCGTTCATACAAAAATCATTCAAAAATTCATTGTGGAAGCAAACCCGAGCATTTGTATCAAGTGATTACCATACTAATAATCAGTGATATTTTCTCTACCTACCATAAATCGGATGACTATTGCATGCCTACTATTGTTGGAATGCAGCGGGTTTAACCAAGTCGCATTTCTTGCCAAAACTAGACAAATATTCGTTAAAAAAATTCTCAGAATGCATAGCTCTTGAACGATTCGGATTAAACCTCTAATATTTTGCATGCAAATTGTTAAGTACCTCAGTTGAATAATGCTAAAATTTGGAGCCGAATGATCTTATGTGTTTGAAGTGACATCAAATTATAAAGTCGGTCAATACTTTTGGGACACCCTGTATTTCGACATTTAGACATTATACGAGATCAATGAAGCACTCGAGACTAATCGAGCACGGATTCGAGCACTCGGGACTAATCGAGCACGGATTCGATAATATGGGGAACGGTTTCTTTCGTCATTACCCCTCGCGTACATTATCTGTGCAGGGATACTACAATTGGCAAACTGGTCTACGATTTGACCGAATCGCTCAAAATCGGAATTGATTGGTTGAATAATAGGAGATCAATACCCATAAATTTTTGGGAAAATTGTAAGTGAATGCATATTATTTTTAACATGATTTATTGAACAACATATGATACAAATATTGAATGGAAAGTCGTATTGGATCTTCAGGAACCCGATTCCGATTATGACGACTCTGACGCCGAGGATGATTTAAATTCTTCATCTGACGAAGAAAAATCAACCCATCTGAAGAGTAAAAAACGAAATGGTAACGGTATTAGCAAAGCATAGTACAAGTGTGAGAAAAGGGGAATGATGAGATGTGCATTTACAATTCAATATAGTTTAATCGACCATGTTTTTCAGAATCCGGAAAATCCAATCGACCTTTCAAGTGTAAGGCATGTTCAAAGCCGTACTCGCGTCTCGGGCAGCTCAATGTGCACATGAAATCTCATCTGGGTGAGCTTTTATCATTCACTAGTTGTATAATTGTATACCTATAGCTGATGATAACCCGAGAAAGAGACCCTTCAAGTGCAAACTATGCAGCAAGGCATTCACCGGCAGCACAGGAGTGGCTCATCACATGTTTTCGCATGAAGGTTTGCATATTATTATATATGTTATCCCCTCCACGTATTGTTTTCTGATATGCCAGTTCTGTGGAGAGAATATGTGACGGGTATTCAAAGACGTGGTTAACAACAGCCACACATTGACAAACGAACATGAATTTGTCACTCTGATTGTTTTACGAATACATCTTTGTGTGAACATACGCGAATTTACAGTTGATGAGAAGGCAAAGACGCCGTTCGAATGCGATAAATGCGAAAAGAGATTTACTAACAAGAGAAGCAAACTACTTCATCAACGTTCACATTTACGCAAGAATTTAATTAATTTTCAATTTTTTGAGGGTTTATATTTGCGTGAACGCACGACATACAACACGAAAGTATACCTTTAAATTCGTTTAAATCAACCTTAATTTTCCTCAAATATTTCAGCCGAAGGTCACCCTCTGAGGAAGAAAGTCGAGTGTGCACTTTGTGGATAGTTGTTGCGCAACGAAATAGGCTTGCGCGTCCACCTTAAAACCGTTAATTCAGGTGTGAATTTCAGTGAAAGTAAAGATTCAACTTTTTCTTATTTTTCGTTTCGGATGAATGTTTTGCATAAATTTATTTCAAACATCCAGAGAAAGACCCGAAGGAAGATGCTGTGAAACCGTTCAATTGCAAGAAGTGTGAAAAATCGTTCCGAAATGCCAACACACTGAAGGTCCACATGCTAACGCACACTGGTACTCTTTGATTTTCGAAAAAAAATATATTGAATATTATACGAATTGACAACGATTAATTGGGGGGGGGGTGACAAAACCGCAACCGACAAAACCGCAACGGAGCGCCGTTTGCTGGGGAGTTAGTCTTGTTACTTGGGAGTTATTTCATTCTAACACGTATGTGCTCCTCTACACCACCCTGTTTAGATCATCTTACAATTCGATCTTGAGTTTCGCTCTCTATCACCGTATAGGGGTTCATGGTCCAAAATTGAGAATTTTAGTGCAACATCATGGTTCGATAAGGACAAAGCGCCTTATCCGATATATATTATAGTAACCCAGAAACTACTGTAACCGGGTAACATGGATATTTATTGGTGTCAGCAATGACTGTTTATCGAACCATGATTTTGCACAAATTCTCAATTTTGGACCATGAACCCCTATACGGTGATAGAGAGCAAAACTCAAGACCGAATTGTAAGATTATCTAAACATGGCGGTGTAGAGGAGCACATACGTGTTACAATGAAACATCTCCCAAGCAACAAGACCAACTCCCCAGCAAACGGCGCTCCGTTGCGGTTTTGTCGTTTGCGGTTTTGTCACCCCCCCCCCGATTAATTTGCAGATGACGAGAGCATCAAAAAGCCGCATAAATGCGACGAATGTGAAATGCATTTCGCCACTCGAAGCCTCAGAGAAGATCACACGATCAGCGTTCATTTGCGTAAAGGACCCGCAAATTATATCTTTAATTTAATACTTTATGGATTAGCATGTGAATACATGTTTTAGCTGATGATCATCCACAAAAAAAATTATGATTGCGAAATCTGTGGAAAAACACTGGCAAACAGGAGGTCGTTCGCCTGCCACAGACAGTTACATCAAGGTGAGGAACTGTGTTGCAGAAATTATAGAAAATTTATAAAATATTGTTTATGTTGTTCAAGCTAAACATTTTTATTTAAAGCTGATGTAAAGTCGAGAAAACGATTCGAGTGCGATATTTGTGGCTGTCGGTAAACAGAAGCTTCCAGCCTAAGAATGCACAAGAAATCACGTTTGTATTTCGTTTTTTTCTTGTCAATTCATGCTTATTTTCAGACGACCCGAGCCCGAAGGATGCTTTCAAGTGCGAGACATGTGGAAAAGTATTTACATTTGAGTGGTACCTGAAGCGGCACAGAATGATACATCTGAGTCAGAGTTTTGGTTGTGAAATCGACGCAAATATTCGCGATGCAGGTGACGACCAGAAAAAGAAGTACGACTGTGAAGTCTGTGGAAAGAAATTGAGGAACAACGTATCGCTCAGGCACCATAAGAATCTGCATCTGGGTAGGCATAGTTTAAGAACAAGTACAACTTGGGTATTTATTGATTTATTACTTCCACTGTTTGAGCAGACGATCACCCTCTCAAGAAGAAATAAAAGTGTGATGAGTGCGGGAAGTTACTGTCCCATCCTAACCTGCTCAAGCAACACAAATTGACACATCTCGGTAAGAAATGAAAGTTTGCACCTTAGTCGTTGCCCTGCAATGATATGAAGAAGTATACGTAATCTTGACATCTTCTTGACAACAAATAATTGTCCAGATAAGATCGACCCAGCTCGGGCGAAACCATTCAAGTGTCCGGTCAATTTGTGCAAGCGGGCCTTCCGTAAAAATTATCTGCTGCAGAAACACGTTACTAATTTCCATGCGAGTCGAATGTTTTTATATCATTTTGACAACTTTGAAAAACACACTGTCAATCTAATGTTCAAATGATTCATTCCAGGTTGACAATGTAATTGATGACGGAAATAAGTGTGGTGGATCTGAATCGAATGAAGAAAGTGAATGGTCGGATGAGATGGACTCGGAGGAGAAGGAAATCAATGAGGAAGAAAGATCCGAAAGACATGATTGATGGGCAGCACATAGTTATCTCAACCATTTCTGTCAAAATACCTAATATTCTTTCGAGTAATTTGTAATATTGACAAGATAAGAATGTGCGATACAAGTGATCGAAGCATCGGTCAGTTTTAGAGGCAAACATCCATTCAAACAGCACAATTAGAAATGCGCATGAAGCAAAATCAAAACAAATATACATTTTTGCTTTTTTAACTAATATTTTTTTAATTATCCAATAAAGAACAAGCATTAATCTCTGAGCATATTTCCATCAGAATATAAAGTTGTCGCGAAACTCAATCCATCTCGTTCATTCGGACATATTTTGAATATAACATAGAAATTGTGCTGACATTTATGTTATTGTCTAGACCATAAAATTAGAAATGTGCATAATGAACGCTCACGAAAGTCTGATAATTGAATTTCGAAAATTGACATGTAAATTGAGCTGAAACGTGCAAGAGTTGTTATTGACTTCGAGATAATTGAATTAGGAGAGGGTATAAAAGATGCGCACGTGCACTCTCCCCTCACTTCTTCCCCTTTCACTCGCTCTGCTCGGTCGCCCGAGCAAGTTCACCCATCGACTTTCTCCCTTTCTAAGGTATTTCTCTCTATTTTTAGCCAACAACTATTGTAATAGGGCCCACTACGAGTGTAGCAACTATAGTAGATAACATTAATTAACGAATAATTAACGAAATAAGTAATTTAACTAATTAAGTAATTAAGTTCGTTATTGCTGGTTCGATATGGGCATCATGGCAAGCATGCTGGTTGGCACTGGGGCGGAAACGAAGGACGCGCCCGCCTCTTCCCCGACTCGGACTGAGATGATCGAAGCACGCGCTCTAACTCGATCCGCAGCCAGAGTGAGTTAGATCTAACATTTGCTACCCTAGAAATGACTCTCTTCATTATGTGTGTTCCATCATGTATCGTTTGGAACAAAATTTTAAAAAAATAGGAATGATGAAAATATTGTGAGAAAAATATTGAAACTCCATGAAGAAATGTTTCAAAAATAAAATATAATTTTGCACTTCAGGATGCCCTCGGCGATCAGTGCGGTCTGGAGAACGACGGCACAGCTTGGGTGCCACGCCCGGCGCCTGTGCGCAAGCTGGTCTGCGAGGTATGGTATGCATATTCACAAAAAATCTCCACTATCAGAGTAACTTTAAAGCAACACTAATAATTCCGTATTTTTCCTTCTACTTTTTTCAATGCATATTATAATATTAAAAATAATATTTTATTAATTAAAAATAATGATATTTGTAGGCTTCACCCGACAAGCAAGCAAGATATCGTGCGACTCTCGAGAGGATATTCTCACCGATTCACGCAGTGGTGGGCCGACTGGTAAGCATGGATATCTTCGGAATTTGAATTTTCAAAAACACTGAGAATTGGATTCCAGTGTGACTTGTATCGTTGTATCGTTGTATTGTAATATATATTTTGAGAATTAAATACTGTTTATATATTTGAGTGTAAAAAATATGTATGCAAATATTATTTAATCTCAGGTGACATTCGATCCAAATGAGATCTTCGAGATCTGCCTCGACGTGAAGAAATATCTGGAGACTGAGCCGGTTTGTAATTAATTGACAACTATTGATTTTATTATTGTTATTATTATTTATTATTATTATCATTAATATTAATATTTTTAATATTATTATTATCAGGTGTTCATCGAGGACCTCGAGGGCCCTATTACAATCATCGCAGACTTGCACGGACATGTATGCAATGATTATAATTAGTAAACATATATGTTTGATTGCATTTTTCAGTTGCATGACCTCCACAAGATTTTCGCATTCCACTCGCATGATGGCAAGCCGGGCTACGAGTGCGCCAAGTATCTCTTCCTGGGGGACTACATCGAGAGGTTCGATCCAAGTTAGGGTTCCATTTCCAGGAAAATTTCGGGCAGACATACTATTCTTGAGTAGATTAGCTATTGATTGCACCTAAAACACGTTCAGAAAGTATGTAATTTTACCTGCGCAAAATTTAAAAAGAGAGAACAAATCATGTAAAATATACAAATTATGTTGCAGAGGTCGTCAATCGCTCGAAATCGTCGTTGCCCTGTACATTCTCAAGATTCTCTATCCGTCTCAGGTACAAATCGGCAATTACAATATGTATACTTTATTATAATCAATGCATCTTAAATTATAACATTTTTGCAGTTCATCCTACTCCGAGGCCATCACGAATTTGCCAATATCAACAACAAAGATTTCGCCAATGACATCAACTCGAGCTTCCATCCGGTACTAACGTCAAAACACACATTTTGGCAAATTAGATATTGTCCCTCTCATTTATGGTTCATAAAATAACAAAAAATAAGGGCACATTTCAAAGAAGTATTTCGTGCTAACGATACCCTAATGATCATTGATTTTTGTGCTTTGGTCGATAACAGTGCATGAATTCTAGAAAACCGGCCCCCTGATGTATTCGGTACTGAACGCGACTTTTTGCTGGCTCTCGTTGTGCGCGAAGATAGGTGAGTAGAAATTGTATAGATTGGCATTTTTGGCACAACTTTTGAATATAACATTGAATAGAATATAGAACGTTGAGCCAAAATGTATAAAGGTTTGGAATGTAGGAATTGGGGTAGAAATTAAACCTGCCAGCCTTTTTCTGGCGTAAATTGGCAGTAACGCTACATCCATGATTCCCTACATCTAAAGATATTTTATGTCTAAGGTGGCAAGGCGTTCTGTGTGCACAGTGGGATCTCGACTAATGGCTTCACCAAGAGCTCGCTGAGAAACGTACGTTCTTGTAAAAAAAATCTTAAAAATATAGTAATATATTTCGGAATTATTTGGACAGTTAATGCATTCACATATCGATACCATTAAATAGGGAAAATGATATCTTAATACAATTGATTTTGAACTTATAAAAAATGTGCTACTTTCAGCTCGTGAAGCCTCTGGCGCTCGAATCGACCGCAAGCTATCTCGTGCATGATATGGTCTCCAGTGACCCGGCGGAGGGACTGATAGGGTAAGAAAACATGCCACCCTCTCTCCATTCTGTACACTATTTCGCTACTCGATCGGCCGATAAATTGTGCTGGTCCGAATCTAGAAATCTGGCGAAGGAGCATATCATTTTTCGAAGTAGATCAAAAGGTGTCTCAACAAACATCATGTTTCAGGACCGCCTTCAACCCTACTCGCCACTCCTCGATCTACTTCGGTGAGGATAGGGTTAGCTTCGGAAAACATTTTGTTCTCATTCTGCATCAAGAATGAATTGTCATTTCTCATGAAAACAATCCTGGTTTCATTGATCTTTGATCTCACTGAAACTTTTGTTTTGCTTTTTCACTAAACCAACCTTAGGTGAGGACGTCTTCGCGCGTGCGATGGACGCAGTCGACTGCCTCGCCATGTTCAGAGGACATACCGTACGATTCTCACAATGTATTTATCTTGTTAAATCTACATTCACGTATCGTACTTCACAGACATCTTTCAGCAAGTTGAGAATGCGTGATAATGACGGGAAATGGTGCACTTTGGATGTCATTTTATAAAAAAAAGTTAAAAAGCTGGTTTGCGCGCCTCCTTCGACAAGTTGATTAGCGAGACTAGAAGTTGCGTTTCATTTTATATATTTGCATAACAACAACTGATAAATAGAACAGGCGACTTTCGACACCTTCCCTCAACATGTGTTACACTGCTTTGCGGTATTTATATAAATTTGGTCACAGACTCTTCAAATCTCACACTCCCGAAAGCATCCAAGTTGACATTCTACGTTTCAGAGAATCCAGGAGGGCGCGGTGATCGTGTGGGATCGCGTCTACTCGCTATTCAGTCGCGTCGACGCCGGACTGACGGTAAGTACGGAAGAATGCACAACATTTCACGAATTGGAAATTGAAACAACAAACAATTCGCAACCAATCTTCCTCCTAAGAAATACCTATTCAGATGTTTAGACGAAAAATGGTGATCTTTGATCTCACTTGAATAAAACTTGAACAACCGAGGCTCAATCGTGCAGTTGAACGCAAATCTGCGCGTGAAAGTGATCATCATGCAGGTTGATCCCGTCCGTTAGTGGCCTTAATTCCGGTACCAGCTAGGATGAGGACTATGATGCCATGTAACGGATGATATATCAAAGGCGGCATGACATCATAGTTGTCATCTGACCGAGTGACCTTACTATCGAGAGCCCTGATGCAATTTGTGCGTCATTAAATTTCAAGAGAACGTTTTTTATTTATTGACTCGACTTTTTACGCAGCATATCCAGCATTGCGTTTGCTGAAAGAATTATATCAGACTATTGAAAATTAGATTAAATTAACACATGTATCACGAGTCAGTGAAGCAAAACTAGCCCCTTCGTAAACGATTTTTTCAAAGATTTTTAATATCAGCCATATATTGAAGGTATAAGGTACTAAGGACAAGAAATCGAACGGACCAGGTTATTTGTCCCAGAGCCGGCTTTTAGACATTTTCCGGTTTTACTATCGGCTATACTGTATTTCAGTCCGCAAAAGAGCTACAGGGATGGCGGAGGTTTTAAAAAATCGGGAAAAATATGACAAATAACTTTACTGTTGAAAACTTTCTGATTGGACCAAAATTGTTAATTCTGGGATCGAAAAACCGCATTTTTAATTGAAAAATAAATAGTTTCCCTATCTCGCAGTAGAAACGCAGAGGTTTTTATTGCGGAATATGAAAGACTAATCTCTCACGTGTCGTAGAAAAAAATATGAAGGAAAAATTTTATACCGTATTTTTTGATAATCGCGGCTAAAGGTGAGGTACCGAGGTGACGAATTGGAAATAATTGAAATCTTCGACATTTTACGTTGAACTTCGACCAGCTTTATGTTGTTTTATTTTGTATAACACAGTATACATCGAAAAATATTCAAAGGAGATCGGATTCAGTAGTTCCCAAAAATCGATTTTCAACACTCGGATTTTGGCATGTTTGGGGGAATGTAAAATATCTTTATCAAGTGAACTTCCATTGGTCATATGCTGAGGTTCAAGTACAGTAGGGAGTCTATCAACATTCATAGAACTCGGCCCTTGCAATTGCTCAAATCATATAGATATTCACAATCGAATTTCCGAAAATGAAAGATCCGAAAAACAAAACAAATCGATTCTACCTAGATTTCGCGAAAATCGATCAGATTTAAACATAAAAATTCATTTTTATACCGCATAAGTCATCAAACACACTGATTTGTACAACACACACCATTTGATATTTTTTGTTGTTTCAAAGAGATGGAAATTTTTTTTTTCCAGAAACAAGCAATATAATTGGGTTCACTGGTAATTCATACTCTTTTGATCATAAAATGAATGTTTGTGTTCAAATCTGATCGATTTTCGCGAAATCTAGGTAGAATCGATTTGTTTTATTTTTCGGATCTTTCTTTTCGGAAATTCGATTGTGAATATCTATATGTTTTGAGCAATTGCAAGGGCCGTGTTATATGAATTTTGATAGACTCCCTACTGTACTTGAACTTCAGCATATGACCAATGGACGTTCACTTTGATAAAGATATTTTACATTCCCCCAAACATGCCAAAATCCGAGTGTTGAAAATCGAATTTTTGGGAACTACTGAATCCGATCTCCTTTGAATATTTTTCGATGTATACTGTGTTATACAAAATAAAACAGCATAAAGCTGGTCGAAGTTCAACGTAAAATGTCGAAGATTTCAATTATTTCATATTCGTCACCTCGGTACCTCACCTTTAGATGCGATTATCAAAAAATACGGTACAAAATTTTTCGTTCATATTTTTTTCTAAGACACGTGAGAGATTAGTCTTTCATATTCCGCAATAAAAACATCTGCGTTTCTACTGCGAGATAGGGAAAATATTAATTTTTCAATTAAAAATGCGGTTTTTCGATCCCAGAATTAACAATTTTGGTCCAATCAGAAAGTTTTCAACAGTAAAGTTATTTGTCATATTTTCCCGATTTTTTAAGACCTCCGCCATCCCTGTAGCTCTTTTGCGGACTGAAATACAGTATAGCCGGTAGTAAAACCGGGAAATGTCTAAAAGCCGGCTCTGGGACATTTAACCTGGTTCCTTCAATTTCTTGTCCTTAGTACCTTATACCTTCAATATATGGCTGATATTAAAAATCTTTGAAAAAAATCGTTCATGGCTTCCTCCATCAACTCGTGATACCTGTGTTAAAGAATAATTCGATGGTCATCGCATCATGAAGGCAATCCTGCCATCGGGGAAGAAAGAGGGGGAGGAAGCTGAGGGAAGAGGAAGAGACGAAGAGGAAAAGGACACGGGAAAGATCGTCAAGATTGAGCAGTAGATCACATCATACTGCTGATGTTTCCATACTCGCGAATAAATTGAATTTCAAGTTCAAATCATCTGTGTCATGCAAAGGACATTGGAAAATACTGATGTTGTCCGTCATTGTCTTCGCTTGAATCATTCTGGTTTTTTTCACATGATGCTGCTCAAAAAAAGTGATGGTCCCTGCATGATCCGGGATAGAAATGGTAGATTAATTGATTTCTTTGAATGAAACGTTGCAGTATCCAACCGCAAGCCTGTGAACAATCAATCGACATAACTGAATCAAGGGGGATTGGAATGGAATAGAAGTGCAGCTTCATGGATCACCCCGACGGTGACAGTGGATGACATTATTGGATTATTGAAATAGGAGTGCATTTCACATCTAACGGCATGACAATCATGTTGTAAGAAACATCGGAAAATAACGCGAAGGAGTGGACGAATCGAGGATTGACTTCGTAAAAATTGACAAAAAAAGTAAATTTCGTTCCAATATTTTATTAGGTTGGCGGGAAAGTCTTTGTCACTTTTTCAAAACGTTATTTCTTGGGCAATTGAAAATCATGAGTTCAATTATACTTATCCTCATTAGTGACAATATGTGCCCAACATACCTGCAATGTATGGATCCCCTCCCTTTAGAACCCGCCCGGGCGCGAATCAAAGAATTGATTGAGATCAGACTCGAGACTTTCACGTGAATTGAAGGCCCTACCTCGAACGGCATGGGTCAGGTCTGCGAAAAGCCAGTAATCGGACGGTGCCATGTCAGGAGAATACGGGGGGAGAGGGAGAACCATCCATCCATATCCAGCCAGTTCCTGCTTGACTTGATTGGAGACCTGGTGACGAGGGCCTTTTTGTTGATTGTATACTTTCTTGTCCTTCAGCCTTGAACGATCGACTTCCAACTTCCAATTATGTAGGTGCGTGACGTACTTGACCCCGGTGATTGACATGCCCTCAGGCAGTAGCTCCGATTAGATCAACCCATCCACTCCCACCGCATTGACAGCTTGTTTTTCTTGGGGTGCAGGTCAAGTTTCGGGACAGGCTGTGGAGTCTCTCCCTTTCCAACCCGCTTGGTTCTCACATGGTTGTTATCGTAGAGGACCCACTTCTCATTCTCCGTTATGAGACGTTCCAGCCATCGATCCCCACCTCGGAAAATGAGAAAAGCATTGGAATCATCGACTCGACGGTCATGGCTGGCTTGGATCAGATCATGGGATTTGAATCGACCGAATAATTTCCTCATTCCAAGATATCTCAAGCCTTCTTTGACAGTGCGATGGTGGACTCTAAGTGCAATAGTCATTTCACGGGCACTTTGAAATGGGTTCGTTTAAGCAGCTTGCTACAAAGTCTCACAATGTAACTAACGCGGTCTCCCAGATCGACCCCATGCATTGATGGAAAAGTCGCCTTCTTCGAGGCTCTGGATCCAATTCCTGAAGGTGTTGTAGAGGGGGCATGTGTGTCATAAATATTCTTCAGTAGGGTCTCCGAATCCTTCATCGTGGTGTAGAATAGAGAGAGGTAAATCAAACCATGTCGGTAGTGGGTGTCACCAGGAACATACATCGTTACTCTACTAGAGCATGACTGAAGGAAAGGGAATGGAGAGTTGTTTACTATAAAGGCCCATCACTGATTGTTATTCACTAGGAACATGGGAAAACCAAAGTGCATTTGGGGCGAGCAGTGTAAAAACAAAACCAGTGACAAAGACGTTCCCGCCAACCTAATAAATTATTTTAATCATTTAAAAATTGTTTTCATCAATTGTTTTATTGACGTTGTATCATATCTGTTACACCGGGAGAACCAGGCGATAATTGACCGCTGGGAGACTAACTGGAAAACTACGGTATCGACACAGGGGGTCGATCTACGGTATCGATCTACGTATCTACGGTATAAACTACGGTATCTACACACGGGGTCGATCGATGGAGAGGGGGAATTCATCTAGACGTGCTGTCCAAGGAAGAGGATAACGTTATCTCGAAGGCCGGCGAAGATGAAGGGCCGATCGATAGTCAGGGAAGGACGGGCACAGAGGCTGATCAGGCTGCTGTAGGTCACGGCAGACGCTCGCACTCCAACTTCATCGATCTGCAATGTTATTTGATCTTCTTTAATACTTTGAAATCAATTATCACTATGTGCACTCTCTCAATCAAAATTTAGTCGCGACATTATGAATAGCATGATGTGAATTACGGATACGGTACTGTAAGGCTGATACAGTATGCACGGGCTACTGTACAAAGAGTAAGGCATACCCACCTCAAAGTTGACCTTCTGCTTCACTGCATCCACGTAAAGCCCTCCAGAACAGCTGATCTAAACGTACAGTAATCAATAGTGCGCCAGACACATAATTTTATGAAATTTCACAATTCGTAAATGTTGACGACACCACAGCACTCACTCCGGCGAAGTCGGTCTGGCTCGCGTCGAATGCCTTGCACACTCCCATGCTCTCCAGCACCGACTTTGCTTCGATGTCAGTCTCGATCTGGAACTTGGGCATGCTGACCTGAAACGGCGCAGGGATCAACGACCAACTATCTCGACAGACCTGTTATCTGAATCGTCAAGGATAGTGTCTTGTAGGCAATCATCTTTTTATCTTTGGTGCTTTATTCAGAGAAACTTCGCTCACCTCGACCGATTTCTGCTTCAGTTCCTTCATCGTATCCATCAGCAGCTCGACACTCAGCTGCTCTCTCCACTGCTTGTAGTCGCCTGAGATGTTCTTTAATACTGTGTCCCTAATTTAGACGATGGTAAAAAATCCATGGCAAATCGAAATTCAAGAACGTTTAGTCGGTAAAACTGAGGACATACTAGAAAATCCCTTTTAGTCCAAAGATCAAAGATCAAGTTCTCACCCTTGGGCATGACGATGAGCAGCGAGTAGACGGCGAACTCGGAGAGGGAGACGTCAGAGAAGGGGCGAACAGTCTGCAAAGATCAGAAGTCAACAATCAAAGATGACACCGAATACATTGAACTGCTTCGACTGTAAAAAATGGCCCAAATAGTAGTGCAAAATGCTTTATATTTTGTTTTGCACTCTGACGTGTCAATATCTCAATTCGTGTGACTCTTTCTGGAGAACTCGCGTTGGGCTTGTTAGCATCCAAAGAATCAGATATCAAGATCAGGCACCTCAAACGGAGGGGCGATGGCGATGTAATCCTCGTTTGATGCGAACGGCACGTGGTCAAAAGAGCCGGAGATGAATGGGATCTCAAAACAAATTAAATTGAGCTAAATGTATTTAAATTAAATTTCTTTAGTTGTCGTTCTCATCGTGTTTGAGCAGCAGTGCAAAACACTACCATTCAGATCAAAGATCACGAGAATAAATACCTCGCGATCTCCGCTCAGCCCGTGAAACGCCTTGCTCGGACCTTCCGCGAACGGATAGAGCCAGCGAGCCTGTAGAGATCAACTGTTCAATACTCCTCCTATATGGCAAGAAACGATATATTCCCTTCAAAGTCACGTATATTTTTGATCGACGATCGAAAGATCAAAGATCAACCTGCAAACGGATAGTGGAGATGAGAATGGCGCCCGTGTGTCTGGAGAAGTCAGCGGGCGACACGACGTTATCCACGTGTCCGTTTGGTCTTTCGGAGACGAAATCGTTTATTTCCTGCAACGAAAACCCTGCTAGACTAGTGTAGCCTACAGTATTGCACAAATTACTGTAGCTTAAGTCAGGTTTACTGTACCTTGGCCGTCACCTCTCCATTGGAAAAATCGTCGTTCGTAGTCGTTCGTAATCGTCGTTCGTAATCGGCATTCGTAGCGTCGGATTTGTACAAGGTCGCCAGCGTAGCAGAGAAGTGAGGTATCATCGGGAAGGCCTGAGAAAGAGATCATCGATCAACAGTATTCCCGCCCGCATTCAATACAGTATCCACAGAATACCGTATACCTCGCCGATGAAGATGGCGTTCACGAGTAGAGTGCGCACCGAGCGCACGGTCTCGCTGAGTGCTGTGGCCAGAGGAGAGAAGAAGTCGCGAGTGCCGTCCAGTGAGCCGCCTGGAAACATCGATTGGCTGGTCAGAGATCAACGATCATGTTCGAACCCTGTCCGAGTACCGAGCTCAGCTCCTGCTGGGTGTTCCCTCGCGCGCCCTCGGCCAGGATGGCACACGAGAATCCTGCGGAAGAGCATCTTAACTACGGTATGACTCTCTTCATGTTGCATGCTCTCTCGCTCCTGAACGATCAAGGTGAGTGGGCTAACAAGCATTCCTCGACGCTGCAGGACGCATCGAGCGGTATGATTTTGCGTCTTTGAGACTCTGCTGGTTTTCTACTATCGTTAGGTGGCGAGATAATTGCCATAGTTGATCACTGTTATCTCGAAGTTGATCGTTGATCTCTGGTCTCTAATCGTCGACTACCCGAGCGAAATCGGCGAGCAGACTGCATTCGACTTGAGGTCAGATGAATGGCGGAAGAAGTTGAGGGCGAATTGGTTGTACGAAGTGACCGCCTGAAAAAAAGCGAAAGATCAAAGATCAACATCGATTATTTTCTGTAAGCCTTTGACCAGAACTATTCTTGCGAATACGAAAGCACATAACTCCAACTATCTCGTCCTACTGCGGACTAAGTTTTCATACGACATAGCGTCTGGGTCTCTCGATCCCGCACGCTCTCTCGCCCTGTTTGACAAGAGAGTACGGTAGTGTCTTACCGCTTTGTCGAGGTTCCTGGCGCCTTTCCCGAATGCTTTCGCCTTTTCCTTCTGCAGATACAATTAAGTTTGATAGAGTTACAGTACAGTTGAGATACAGTTAAGTTTGAGGAGATCCATAACTTCGCTCTGTCACGCCCCTTACCCAAAGAACCAAGGTCATAAACAATTACCTCACTGGGAGGGGAGTACGGCGCATAGACCACGGGCTTCCGGTTATGCTCTTCTATCTCTTCAACCAACTTCTCATACTCCCGGCTGAAAAAAGATAATGAAGTAGAGCTACTGTAGCCATGTGTACGGTCAACCAGGGTACTGTAGAGGGTAAGTACTGTAGGAGAGGGATACAATATGAATACGGTACTCACTTCCATCGCTCCTCCTCCTCCGCCTGTCTACGACGACGCCATAGCAAGAGACCGCCTTAGTGAGTGTGGTTACAGTATGCTTCCGGTGTACGGTAATGAGGATACTTGGGATACAGTACAGGGGATACGGTAGTGAAATGGAAAGTGTACCTGTAGCAGCGGCGAGCGCACACGCAGTGAGGATTGCTATGGGCAGAGAAGAGGCGGCGAGTATGTAGCGACCGCTCCCGACCATCGTGAACGAGCGAAATGAAGGAGGAAACGACGAATGTAGAGAGTGAGCGAAAAAAATGGACTAGTTTATTGCACTAATTTTGCATTTATCTGTTTCATTGTATAAACCACTTTGTGTATGATATTTTTAACGAAATACATTATCCGCTTTTAATAGCGGAAAACTATGATAAACTCGTCTTGGGAGGTCAAATATATATCAAGAGCACGTTAGTATAGCCTTCGGTCGCTACGTGTATGTTATGCTGTGTGTTAAGGGTAATACTTGAATGCTACTGCAGAGAGTTGTAGAGAGTAAATCGTTGAAAAGGCTCGCGAGGTATGCAAGCGAAGCTCACCAGGATCACGATGTGGGAAACGCTCAAAGGATTCATTTTAGAGATGAAAGATGGCCAGTGGGTAGGGAGTGCTTCTAAAAATATATTTCTCACACTAAGACTGTTCTTTACAATTGCCCTCGCCCCCTGTGGTCATCCTTCATTGATTGAAATGGACGACGGACACTTCCGATGTGATGTGTGTTGGAAGCCCCCTCCTAGGAGGAGATTATCAACCACTTACCTTCAATCATTGTTAACTTTTTTTCGGCCTGAGCCTCCCTCACGTTTCCATTTTCTTTCTTACATTCCTTTATCAATTTTTTCTATGTATACATCGAATATTTACCATTGCAGTAAAATGAGTGCAGTTGAGCTTCGAAAGTACAACAGAGCTCGAAATCTTCTTCTACAAGCCGTTGATTGTACATTCATAAACTTTGCCACATATCAACAAAGGTGTGATGAAGGAATCATGGCAATGGCTGGAAGGCCTTGGGTAAGTAGTGGAACTTTGCCTTGTTTTTCCACAAAATATAAGACTTCACTTACAAGTCATTAAATAACATCAAATACTGATAAACAATTGTGCCATTATTATTCATTCATTTTCGGTCAATTATCGGCATTACAATCATTCATTATAGACCGATCGCAAATCGAGTGATAAGACGTATTTGTGCGATGAAACATCGGCTTCGTCTTGACTTTCAAAATGGCCGAATCGATTCCGATACGTACCACCGGTTGAAGGATGAGTCCTTGGAACATGCCTTCGAAGAAGCTTTCGAAGAATACGAGGATCTGGAAATATTTGATCAGGCGGTAGAGGATACATTCGTATTCGCCCATCCTCCTGTGCCTGATGCTGATGCCGTTCCTCCTGCTGATGCGAATTCTACTTCGGCCTTGGATGAAATCGCTCAACATCGTGAAGAGAATGATCAAAGGTCGGTTTGTTTACCACATTTTTGCTAGGTTACATTTTTTTTATTCAGTCCTTCTCTTCGCTTCTCCCGTCAGTGTGGAGTTTGCCTGGCAGATTCGCCAGTACGTCGTGTGGTTCTCATCGAATGCGGCCATTTTCTCTGTCTCGCTTGCGCAAAAGAAATGGAATTGAACGAGAAAAAATCGATGATTTGCTGTCTGCAGAATTCTGCAGAAATTCTTCGAAATTCGTGCCCGTTTTTGAGCATGCAATCTAAGAATAGATAGCGATTTAGCTTCGTCATTGAAATTGCATTTGTTGTTTTGTAAATGTTATCAATGGCAATGATAAATATTCGTTTGATATCAGCACCTAGTGAAACGCACGGGAGATGAACAAGAGTCGTTCGACAGTTCTCAATCCTACTTAACAGGGATGATGGAGAGAGGGCATGGCCAGATATTTTGGTAGCCTAGAGCGCAAAACACGAAATGTCATCTAAACAATTGTATCATCTAATAAGTCGAGATTAATGAAAGATTCGTAGATGAAAATGAAAGAACTATTATTCAGATTCGCGCTACAGGCGGTAAGGACCTCGGAGAAACGTATCCCGTTACCCCATAATTGAATTTCTTGCAACCTATATTCCTGATTAGTATTTTCTCCTATTTTTTTCTCGGATTGTCGGTCATGTTTCTTCATAGTGATTTATCAACCGAAATTTAATAAGATCAATTCTTTGTCCATTCCACTGGCGTTCAAAAAAACAAAATAGATGTAAAACAACGCGGTTTTCAAAATTTGTCATTGGGCAGCTGTGCCAGAGAAAAGAGGGAAGCGCGCCCTCTCCTGATCAAGCGAGCGCATTAATCAATGACACCAGATACCAGACGCTTGACCCCTCGCCCCTCTGCCAGCTTTACACATCTCTCGCGTTCTTTCTTTCTCTGCATATATGAGAAACAACATATATGTTGTGTCTCATATTAGTTCCAGAACTCATAGTCCACATTAAATGCGTTTTAATGCGCGAATGTTTTAACGTTTATTGATATTGCTCATTGGTATCAGTCTTATCTCATCTGCGTCACTTTTCATGATGGTCATTATTGTATATCCCACAAACTATGTTGTTCGTTCAGTCCAGTCATTACTATTTAGATCTTTGATAGTGCCAAGTGCATCCCACATGATGAGCAACAACGAGTCACTGCAGCAGCTAAACTATTTGACTTTTGACTCACTTTTTTTGAAAAAAAAACTCGATTCGTTCAACTTCCAATACAATATCCAGGTTGATGATATTCGCAGAGCTGCGGCTCTTCTGGAAGCCGTGGTAAATAGCGAGGGTGACAAGGAGGTACTATTTTTTTTCTATTTTCGTCCAACACCGACAGTTTAGAAAGTAAGTGCAGCGAAGGGAGCGAAGGGATCACTTCAAGTTTCAAGTTCACTCGAACCGGGAGTGATCAATGAAAAGTGAGTAGACCCGAACATTAAAGCTCTTCAGAAAAAAAATAACGATTGGAAGATATAATTCGTTCAGGGATGCTTCTCGTCTCAATCTTCTATACGATTTGTCGGACTATATTCAGTTCGGCATTGACTGGTCGACCAAGAGGGAGAGACGGCCTGTTGTTGAACTATATGAAGGAGATTCCGAAATCATCGCAGACGATTTCGAACCTGAGGTGAGCATCATGGCCTATTTGCATGAGAAGAAACAATAAAGCGAACATTTGAATTGCAATATTATATGAGAGGAATCGCGAGCAGTAAAATTCAAAATCAATCAATCCCTCTACAAATTTGGCACAAAATATGTGATGCTCTTTCAAACTGCGTCGTCAGAATTTTGATAACTTTCGTCATCTCCGAGATTCAGAAGGCCAAACATGGTACTATACTTTTTGGCAGTCAAATCGGGCGCATTTAAATGATCGTAACATCGTTTATATTGAAGATAGAAGGCCGTTCTTTTTTAGAAAGAAAGAGAAGATCAGTTGCTACAACTTTCATGTTGACAGTGTCATTCGCAGTGCACGCCCCGGTGCGGGGCTGTCGGTCGGACTAAAAATGTCAAAATTTTTCAAATCGGAAAAACCCACAAAAGTTATTATGCGGAAGTTATAGTCCCTATAGGTGACTAACTTTTCGCCAAAAATCAGACAAATCGTGAAGATGAAAAAAATAGAGGGTCCCAAAATGGGTTCCAGAAAGAGAAACTTCCAAAAGTGTAATTGGTTGCTATCGGGCTCAAATACATCCACAACCATCCAAAACCACATTTAAAATTGTTTCCCCAATTGTTGTAACACTGTAAATGGGCAAAAACTACAGTATGACCTCAAATTTGAAAATCAATAGCTATACCCTCATCAACCTATGGGATGGGTGCTATTGCAATAAATCGGTTCCAAGTAGTGTAGGAACATCCCTTGAAACGTGCCAAAGAAAGAGGGCACCTGTAAACATGATATTTCATGCGAGGAATCCGTGGAAAGGCGCAAAACTGTAGTTTCGGCCAAAATAGTCGTATGGTCCTGCATCATGGCTATAATTGTAGAGCATGATGAGCTGAACATTTCATATGTTGAAAGTTAGCTTCTATCATTCCAATGAAGCGCGCTAGAGAGCTTGGAAGTTGGTAGAAAACGACGATGGATGCGGGCGTGAGAGCACAAAAGGGAGGGGAGGGAGAGAGAGGTCAGAGGGCGAGAGCGCCAGACGGTTAGAGCACGCGCCCTAGGCCCGTTTCTGGCCGTCTTCCAAGCTCTCTAGCGCGCTTCATTGGAATGATAGAAGCTAACTTTCATCATATGAAATGTTCAGCTCATCATGCTCTACAATTATAGCCATGATGCAGGACCATACGACTATTTTGGCCGAAACTACAGTTTTGCGCTTTTCCACGGATTCCTCGCCAGAAATATCATGTTTACAGGTGCCCTCTTTCTTTGGCACGTTTCAAGGGATGTTCCTACACTACTTGGAACCGATTTAGTGCAATAGCACCCATCCCATAGGTTGATGAGGGTATAGCTATTGATTTTCAAATTTGAGGTCATACTGTAGTTATTGGCCATTTACAGTGTTACAATAATTGGGGAAACAATTTGAAATGTGGTTTTGGATGGTTGTGGATGTATTTGAGCCCGATAGCAACCAATTAAACTTTTGGAAGTTTCTCTTTCTGAAACCCATTTTGGGACCACCCTACTAAAGTGGGCCCTCTTTTTTTTCATCTTCACGATTTGTCTGATTTTTGGCGAAAAGTTAGTCACCTATAGGGACTATAACTTCCGCATAATAACTTTTGTGGGTTTTTCCGATTTGAAAAATTTCGACATTTTTAGTCCGACCGACCGCCCCGCACCGGGGCGTGCACTGCAAATGACACTGTCAACATGAAAGTTGTAGCAACTGATCTTCCCTTTCTTTCTAAAAAAAAGAACGGCCTTCTATCTTAAATTTAAACGGTGTTACGATCATTTAAATGCGCCCGATTTGACTGCCAAAAAGTGATAGTACCATGTTTGGCCTTCTGAATCTCGAAGATGACGAAAGTTATCAAAATTCTGACGACGCAGTTTGAAAGAGCATCACATATTTTGTGCCAAATTTGTAGAGGGATTGATTGATTTTGAATTTCACTGCCGCTGAGTAGTCGATTCTCTCGCGATTCCTCTATATGTTCAGCGAATCGAAGAGTCCGATGGCTCCTCGTCGTCGGATGAAGATATAGATGACGACGACGACATTTCCGATGATGAGTATTCTTCCACGGACGAAAACCTAGAAACTCCAAAGAAGAATGAGAGGAAAATATCAGAGAAGTCAAAGAGGGAGTCGCATGGAGATTATGAGTGCAAAGTTTGTCATATGCGCTTCAAAAACCGAGGAGGCCATCACATTCATAAGCGGACGCATTTGGGTCAGTTTAATCCATTCCACTGTGATCACTAGTTACCAGAACCAAAAGACTTCTCAGATTGTATTCCTATTTAAGAAACGGAAGAAGAACGGCGCCCGCATCAGTGTAAGGAATGCAGAAAGCGATTTAATACAGCTGGAGCGCTTAAAACTCATATGCAATCACATTTGTGTAAGTTCCTAGTCGATTTACAAATCTAGTGTAATATGTGAAAAAAAACTTGAGAGTTTGATTATAATTTTATATTTGAAGCTGACGGCGACCCGCGAAAAAGACCATACAAATGCGATCAATGTGGGAAGTATTTTAGTGGAACAACTGCACTGGCTCATCATGCGAAGTCGCATGCAGGTCTGTCTATTCCAATATTAATATATTTATCGTGCTATTTACGGTTGAAGTAATTGTTTGGTATAAATTTGGATAACGCGGACATAAGATAAGATGTCGTAATGAGGCGAAAAAGTGTGAAAAACTAAAATGGACAGAATGAATATTTAGTTTCTTGATACTAAAAAACTATATTTTCTAGAAACTGGCCATAGATCAATGATAACACCCATAATTCTGTATTTATAAGTTGATTTTGTAGTTGATCTAAAGGCAAGGAGGCCGTTTGAGTGCAAATACTGTGGTAAGAGGCTCACAAACAAGCACAGCCTGCAAATGCACAAACGGTCGCATATGCGTAAGTTTCATAAATATGTTTGCAGAAATTATTGAAAATATTGATTTTCATTGAATTTTTCACATTTTCCCCTATCCAAATGTCACTATTTTTACAGCGGAGGACGATCAACGTAAGCAGATGCTAAAGTGTGAGATATGTGGGAAATTTCTAGCTCATATACAGAGTCTGCGTTGGCACAAGAAGAATTCACATGGAGGTATATTTTCGAGATGATATTTCAGTACAATTTTGATCATTTTTGAGTCCAAATATGTGTGGAAAATTAGTAAGTTTGATATAATTTCAGAGAAGGATCCAAATGAAGTAGTGGTGAAACCATTGAAATGTGTGGAGTGCGGGAAGGCCTTCCGTCGGGAAGATTACCTAAAGCAGCATATGCAAACGCATGCGGGTGAATATTTTGATGTTTTTTTTTAATTTAACGAATTTTTTTACAAAAACTAACGCTATTATGTTAGATATTTTTAGATAATGAGGAGTCTAAGAAGTCATTCAAGTGCGATGAGTGTGAAATGCGTTTCGTGCAGCGTTTCCTCCGAACTCAACACAAGATCAAAGTTCACATGGGTAAGAAACTGACCATCTCACACAATAATTCAGCATAAATGCTGTTAAGCTGAGGACGACCCACGTAAGGAACATTACGACTGTGAAATATGCGGACAGACACTAGCCAATAGGCAATCGTTCGCCAGACATAAACGACGACATGAAAGTGAGTAGTAAGGTTGTTAAACCGTCACTAAGCCGGATGTGAATAATTTTGGAATGTGATACTTGATGTATCGAAGGCGGCATGTCACAATAGTTCGTATCCGACCTAGGGACATTCAATAATTATCATTAGTATTTGAACAAGCTCAGTAATGCTGTGAAGATACTTATTTTCTATAGATAACACATTTTCGCTCATAAATGATTTAAAGATGACGTGGCAGATCGAAAACGATTCAAGTGCAACGATTGTGGCAAATCTTTCACTGAAGCATCGACGTGTGTCATCTCGTGTGTCTTTATGTACCAAGTTATATTTGATTTTCACTTACCCTAATATCCACGATTTCCACATTTTCAGACGATGCGAACCTTAAAACTGCATTCAAATGTGACCAATGCAGTAAAGGATATGCGACGGAATGGGCTCTGGCTCGACATAAGAAAACTCACCAAGGTATATCTTTGCTGATGGTTTAAAAAATATTTCCATTTTAGTTGGCATTCCAACAGATAAATACGAGTGCAACGTTTGTGGAAAGATGCTGGTTAATAAACCGTCGCTCAGACATCATAAAAATCGACATCTCGGTAAGTTTGCTGTGAAAGTCGTTAAAGGAATTAATAAGAAGTGATATTTGTTTATTCAAAAAGAATATATTTTAGCGGATGATGATCCTCTAAAGAAGAAGTACGAGTGTGACAAGTGTGGGAAAGTTCTCTCCCATCCACAGCATCTCAAGTGGTACAAACTAACGCATCTCGGTAGGTGATCATTCGAATTATGTAACTTTATGCAACTAGAATATCACATATAATTCAGCCATATTATGACTGCAACCGATTGATTTAGGAAGTGAAATGGATGTAATAGCATGTTTATTCAGACGAAATCGATCCGGCTCGTGCAAAGCCATACAAGTGCGAGCATTGCGGATGGGCTTTCCGATTTAATTACGTGATGAAGAACCACGTCAGGAAACGACATGTGAGCCTATATTATAACTTCTTTGGGATATATTTTCCTTTTCATATTCCACAAATTCTGGGTTAATCTGGATAATTGGTAATCAGTTCGCGAATGTATGAATACATGCATGTGATCGTGCTCATGTACACGCGATGTCGCGAAACCAGTACATGCCTTCCCATTTGCATATTCCAGAGCGGCACCTCCGACGCCAGGAAGATTCATGAAAGCGGAAGCGACTCATCTTACTCTGATGATGACATGTGCGCTTGGTCGGATGACGTGGACTCTGAAGAGGAGGAGAGCTCTGAGTACATCGATTGATGTACAACAAATATTCAACTAGTTTCGATGAAGATTAACCTGCTATCCATATCCCTTTTGTCTGTGTTCTTCACTCGAAGTAATAAGCCTTTTCAAACACGATAAATTGCGCTTTCAAACTCAACTGTTGTAGCGGGGGCCTAGCTCAGTGGTAGAGCGCTCGCTTAGCATGCGAGAGGGCTGGGGTTCAATTCCCCATGCCTCCAAAAACGTTTTGGAAGGCCAAAAAGTAACTATCACTTCATGCGTAAAGACCATTTTTATCAACTCACGCATTTGGTTACAAAGATATGCTAATTGCAATGATCTTTTCGTAGTGAATCATACTCAACAGTCAACAAGATTAGCTAATCAAACGACTCAATCTAGAGCTGAGATATTAGTCAGGACATTAATCAGGAATCAGCCTTCATCAGAGGATGGTTGAGGACAAAGAGTAGAACACGTTAGAGAGGGTGGGTGATGATTATGTGAAAGTAGACGAATAAAGGAAATGATATGTACGAAAAGATCAAGTGATGCCGATCCTATTCAATTCCTCTACTCTTCCACAACAAGGATCCTCGTGTCCATCAGGAGATTGCCCTGCAATAAATTAATTTAGATGATTTTTTTATAATTTAGATGATTTTTTGAGTTAAATAAAAATGATTCCGGACCTCTTCGTCGTCCATCCACATGCGAAGAGAGCCCGAGGAAGTCTCGGTGTCGAACTGAACAAATTTATGATGAATCGGAGTTAACTGTTTGCATGTTTATGTTATTTTGCTGGGATAGTCGCAAGCCAACATAGATCTACAATTTTTTATTTTATTTATTTATTGTACACCACTAGGATGCTTCGGCAGGTGCAGAATGTGCGTGAAAGTGGGGGGAGGGAGAAGGAGGGAGGGGGGGGGGGTCGATCTTCCAAATCTTATCGCACAAGAGAGGATAGTGTCGAGGGGAGGGAGCCTCGTGAGCGGGAGGAGTGGCCGCTAGTCCAATGTATGTCTTATTGGAATCTTGTGCGACAGGAGATCGGAGAAGATCGAAGGGGTATGTGAATGGATGGGGGATCGAGAAGAGATAGAAAAGTGTGAGGGGTGGTGATAGTTGCTAAAGATTTATGATTTCTTCCTAGAGTACATAGAAGATTTGGGTGATTTAGCAAATGAATCTTAACAGTCTCTACTGACAACAGAGGATTACAAATTAAGTGGAGCTTATTTAGGAGTCTGGCTGTTCTATGTGCAAACGATGCTTTCAAATTTTCCTTACGGAAAGCGGGAATGTGGAGAACAAAGTCACTATGACGTCTGCTAATAGTCCTATACGTGTAGAAATCACTAACATGCAACTCAACTGTGTTGGCAAAAATTTTGAGAGCAAGCACTATGTCAATGACAATACGGCGAGCATAAAGAGAATGTAGAGAGTAAAGGGCTAAACGATCAGAAGAGGTACTTGCAATAAGTAGCATCCGTTAAATTGTCAAATCGGCGAAAGACGAGGCTAACTAGAGCTCAAATCAGGAATTACCTCGAAATCGTCCCATGTCGGCAGGGGAACGCCGCTGATCTTGTGCTCGTTATCCCTGGCGAAGTCCATGCCCTCCACGTATCTGCACGACTTCTCGCCATTGTTCTGAAAATTAAGTGCATTTTTAAAGGTTAAATTAATTTTCCAGTAATAATATTGTTACATGTGAATTAGGGTGGCTGAAATGGATGAACGGGTCGCTATTTAGAGGGCCTCGGCAGATCAGAGACGGATGAGACGGTTAAAGAAGGGGTAACACGAATGGATGCTTGGGAGTCCCACCACGAATATATTGCTCTCGCAATGGGAAACTGTAGACAAATTAGCCCAAGAACGAGGCGAAAATTATGTAGAGCAAGTGAAACGAACTAGCAACATACCTGCGCTGTCAATGAACTTTGCGCGTATGTAAATAGCCTCAGAGCTGTCTGTGAAACTTCGGATAAAGTGATTTAATATGGGGCTGCCAGCTTCTATTATATGCATATAGTGGCTAATTGAACTAATTTTTCATGTTACTCCTTCTTTAACCGTCCCCTCTGGCAGTCCTACCCTCTCTATTCACTCTGGAGAGAAAGACTCTCTCGCCTCTCTCTCCCTCCCCTTACGAATGACCCGTATCAGAGACTAAACAAGACGGTTAACCGTGACCCATTTCTGCCACCCTAATGTGAATTGTAAATGTGATGTTAAACAATTATTTTAACTCGTTTCTTTTATGTTTGCACTGGCGGAGAACCGAAGACGTAAAATGTAAGATTAACAAAACCTCATACCGTCGAGCAGATTTTGTCGAACACATCGATGACGATGGACTTCACTGACGACTGAAAGGGGACGTATTTATGGGTGCTTCTAGAGCTCTGAGCAGGAGCAATTTAGATGACAATGGACTGACTTAATCTCACTGATCAAAAGGGCAAGAGGAAACGCAGAGTAGCAGAGTGAAGAGTTTCATATCGTACTCACTTTCTTGTCGAGATCTTCCAGTTGGAAGTTGAGCACGGCCCGCTTGTAATCGGTAGCAACTGCAAACAAACACAATTTCAGAAATATCATAATATTCATATGCTTTCAATTAGCATTTCTCTATCGGACGTCCTTATAAGATACATCGCATTAAGTAGGGAGAGGAAAGCTATACTTTCTTACAGTGATAAACATTTGTAAAACTGTTTAAATATTTATTTAAATATTGATTGGTGATGAAACAAAATTATGCACGCACCTTCGTCCGCGTAATTGATTGTAATCTGCGTGTTGTCGGTGAGTAGGGCGGCCTACGAAAAACATTTATTAAAGAAATTTTAGAAACGGCTCGTGAATTCTAATCAAGCGCGTTATCCTCGAATGCAGTTTGTTTGCTCAAGTTCGAGCCCAGGTCCTTTACGCTTCACTTGTCCTACTTAACAATTTTCTGCTTCTCGAGGTAATGTTTCGTTGTAAGTGTTCTTTAATTGCAAATTTCACATGATATATCAGCGTGTATAGGGGGCGTGTGGGAGCAATAAGAAATACAATGTAAAAAATAAGAATAATATTTACCCGAAGTTTCAGGGCGCCCGCCGGTGCAATATCCTTTGTTTTGTCCGCTTCCACCCATTGAAAGAACGACGGCGTCTCATCTTGTTTTCCATATCCTAGTTTTATTGTTTATGGTTTTGCAATTTTTTTCGATCAAAATAGAGTTCGACGATATCGCGGTATCTGCGCAATATCCACTTTACAAAACTAACAGAGAAAAACGAAGGTACGAGGAATCGTCAGAATACAAAAACAATAAAGAAAAAAATCTCACCGCTCTTGTCAATGTAGACATCGCACCTGCGGTAGCATCCATCGAATTGGCCCTGTACGTGATAGAGACGATCGATTGAGTCTACAAAATGAATCGCATATTTTGAATTTATAAATCAAATAATCCAACATAATTAACGAAAAAAAAATATTGCCCCATTCTAGTAATATAATCAATCGGACAAGAGATAGAAAGGGTGACCGTCCTACGGGATAAAAATTGAGTGTAAATGGGCAATTTATGTAATTATCAAAACTCCTTTATACTTACTGTGTAGGCCAGCCTGAGGTCGGGCTATGGCGAAAGAGAGCGAGAGGAGCAGGGAGAGGATGGCGAGTGAGTGCATTTTTAGGAATTCTATCGACCTGCAATTGGCTTTATGCCCAATAAATATTACCAAACAAGATCACAATAATATTGCTTCATTTTGCCTAAATAACAGGCTCAAAAGAGCAGTGTTTTTGTTCGTGGATCAACAAAGCACTTTTGAAAGTGGATTTGAGTCATGTAAATTTGTTCAGTTACGCTGAGAAAAGGAGAAATAAATGATGGTCCCATGGCAGATTTTCTTTTATAACGCTATCAAAATTTAGCATACTCAAGCAAAATTGTCGCGCCATAGTTGCCGCTTCGGTGTCTCTTCCAAGGTAGGGTTGGATAGAGAGCACGCCAAATCAAGAGCAGCAGAGAAAGATAAGATTCCACACTCTGCCCTCCACACTCTGGTCCGGGTCACACTCTGTCTCTCTAAAAGTGACATACTCTCTTACACACTCTTTCTCCTCCCTATCTCACCGTATCGTCATGTGATAAAAGGGAGCGCTGAGCTGGCATCCATGGCTCGCCAAGTGCTCGAAATGTTGCGATGACCGGAGATAAGATATGGATTCGATTGGAAAATATTCTCTTCATTTTGCGTGCTCCCTCGCCCACCTGACCATGCGATAAGACATGGTCACGGGGCACCGCATACCGTTGTGAAAATTGTGTCCGTTAAACTGAATGGTCGAGCATATCTTCATTCTGGGCCATATCTCGTAACATCTGAAGGGATACAAGTGTACATGTGAGAGCGAGGAAACAGTCTCATGATATTAAAAAAGTCTACAGTCAGCTTGGCAGCAAATTCGGGTAGAGTTGATGCATTTTTTTTTACGTGTTTTCCAACTACGAAGCCGAATACAAATGTGGCAGTACAGATTACGATATAATATGCAATTGTCCATATGAGGCCGGTTGTCAAAAACAATCTTCAAAGGGGTCTGGTACAATGATTTTTCGAAAATTTGCTGAAAGGGGTTATCGAGGGTGCTGATCATCATGGTCAACTTCATTTTGCTCCAACTCGACCGATAGAGGCAGGCTGCATGTAGGCTGCACCTATATTTCGCTCCATATCTCAACAGCCGATTAATGAAATGACTTGAAACTTGCACAAATGTAAAATCAGTGTGAGACGAAGTAAGTAGACCTAAATTTACATAATTATGTATTAAGGAAAAGTCCAAAAAATAGTTTCTCGAATACAACTGAAAAGCTAAAAAAGCGAATTGTGCAGACAGATGCGCCTTGCTCAGAGGATCAATAAACGTATGCATAGTGTGATGTTTCATTAAATCATATTTTTGCTACAGTGGAATATGTGACGGTTTTTTTCAATTTCAGCAGCGGAAACTGGTCAATTGAAATGAGTTTCATCTCCACATTATATATTTCTCGACTTTTCTTGTATTCTAAATGCGCATTCTAAATGAACGCAATGAAACTGATTTCAATTGACCAGCCTCCGATGCTGAACTGTGAAAAATCCGTCAAATAGTCCACTGTAGCAAAAATATGATTTAATGAAACATCACACTATGCATACGTTTATTAATCCTCTGAGCAAGGCGCATCTGCCTGCACAATTCGCTTTTTTAGCTTTTCAGTAGTATTCGAGAAACGATTTTTTGAACTTTTCCTTAATACATAAATATGTAAATTTAGGTTTACTTACTTCGTCTCACACTAATTTTACCTTTGTGCAAGTTTCAAGTCATTTCATTAATCGGCTGTTGAGATATGGGAACGAAATATAGGTGCAGACTGCATGCAGCCTGCCTCTACCGGTCGAGTTGGAGCAAAATGAAGTTGACCATGATGATCAGCACCCTCGATAACCCCTTTCAGCAAGTTTTCGAAAAATCACTGTACCATACCCCTTTGAAGATTGTTCGATTCTTAGACAACCGGCCTCATATGAAAATTGAATTAAAATATGATATTCATCCTTGTCATTTGTTGGCTCTACCGCTGTCATTTGTGCACTCTGTCAGCTCTCAATACCTTATCAGCAAGTGCATAACTGTGGCTAAATGGCGATAGGGAGAGTGTGTACTTTGGTGACTTTGTGAGCGTGCACTCAAAGTAAAATGGTAGTCCCCAGAAGCAATTTCCCCTGTTACTTCTGCTGTATCAGAAACAGACATCCGCGTTACTTTAGGAACTACCAATTTCCGTATCTATGTATTTAGTCCTTTGAACCTTCGATTATCATTTCAACTTTCAGATCGATGAGATAGTCGATGCAGCTTCGCAAGGACTGCTTTTCGTTGAAACGACATTTCGACTCCTAACGACGGCTTAGACAACGCATTTAAGCACGGCGCCATAAAACGCATTACGGATCATCATACGCCAGGCTGATTCGGAGTCTATCGTCTAAAGCGCGCGAAAATCTGATAAGAAGCGCAGATTTCTGTTGAGATTCTTGAATCGGAAAGGAAATGAGGGGTTGAGGGACACATGATTTTTTAAAAAAATCTTGCTCTTCTCGCATGCCTCTGTTGAATTCTCAAATTTGTGAATATAAATCGTGATGAGTCATGCAGTCTGGGGTGAGTTCCCTCTCCGCTTGCTGCCACTGCTCAGATTTAGCCGAATATGATTTCGTAATTTTAATGTCGAAATATTGAAATGTTACTCCGTAGACAAACACAAATTGACAAAGTACACAATCCACTTCGGGCGCATCTTCGAGGCTAGTGAGAGAGTGAAGTGCGAATGAGCATTAGTTTTCCCCCGGCAGAGTTAGGGGACCCCAGGGAGAGGAGGGACGGCTCTCCCATCTGCCCCTGTTATTTCTTCACAGAGACAAACGAGATAGTGTGTGAGAGAAGAGAAGAAAGGAAGAGGTACGAGGAGGGGAGGGAAGGAGGGAAAAGAGAAGGGGGAGGAGGGGACCGAGAGATAGGGGAGGGGGGAGGGGGCAGAAGAATGACGGGAATGGGCCTATCATTGGGAGTGAGGAAAGATGAGCGATGGAGATAAAGCGAGCCCATTTTTCAAGCAACAACCACTGACTAGCGGAAGTCCCAATTCTAATCACTGTTGTTCCTGAGTTTAACGATATCTAACTCTAACTTTGCTTATTGGAAGCAATATGCGGAGAGCTTTCTTGGCTAACTTCAAAAGCTTCCGACCACTGAAAAAACATGGGATTTGCACAAGATCTCTTGCAAAAAGTAACGCTCCCGGGTGGGTTCGAACCACCGACCTTTCGGTTAACAGCCGAACGCGCTGCCGATTGCGCCACGGAAGCACGTGCTACCAACTGCTCGATGTCAAATGTTGCTCATACCATGCTATGCTTGATGTCCTCAATTTGCTTGCGAGTGCATGTTTTCGAGCTTGCAGCCCCACTTTGTTAACGCAGGGGAGAAAGGAGATGAGTAGAGTCCCAAATTGGCGGACCGATAGATTGGATTCCATTACATTTCGCTTCCCTCTCGGAAACTGGAAGGGCGGGTTGTGGCGAGATGGGAGAAAGAGACCCGAGGTTACTCGGCCAAATTGGTGAAGCCCAAACTGTTTTCGAAGCTTCCCACTAGCCCCTGCTAGCGCTCCTTGTTTGTAGTCTGACGTCCGAAAAAATTGCCGCGTTCCTGTCGAATTTTTAATAGCACTGCTAATTTCGTGGATATTTGAGCGCTAAATTTGAATTTAAATTATTTAATCCAGATGTCGTCATCGACGGGCTCACCCAGCTCGTCGCCGCCTCCGCCGCCGCTCTACGATCCGGTAGATCATCAAAATCGTCGAATATGACGTCATCTAAACAATGACATTCTTGGTTGCCTATTACCTTTATCCACATAATTGTTAGTCGCTAGATCGCAGAATAAGTGGGATTCAGAAAATGAGTTCATTCTATCGTGATCTCGCCGATATTGTGCCATATTTATTTGATCTTTTATAATCAGATTCTGGACGGCGTGACGCCGGATCCGTGGGACCTCGAACAGCTGCTTGAAGATGACCAGGCAAGTTTGTTTCAGCTCGTTGTAAATAAGAGGAGTTTCGCGCATGCAGGGTTAAGCACAGCGCACACTTAAGTTGTGAAGTGCGCTTCAGCGTTTTGTTCGCCTAAATGTAATCAGTCTTTCTGAAATGGATTTGCTCATTTTGTATTTTTTTTTCAAATATCACAACTAATATAAAATGCGCCTTTACATCGGCTTACTGGCTGCATTTCCCCCTCCCCGCTTATTCTAACTGGGAGAAGGTATATTTCAGTCGATGTATTGGTTCGCATTCGACAAATCACCCTATTTATTGTGTATTTCGTGTAAATTCGATTTTTTTCAAAGAAATACACATTCGGCCTGTTTAATCTGTCAGAAATGTGCGAGACAAATTTGCGTAAAAAGTTCGCGAACTTCTGATTCTCTCCATTTCGCATGCTCTCTCTCTTTCTCTAACCAGGTCGATGAAAAGTTCACGAACTTTTCGACGAACTGTGTTCGAAAATCATACTTTTCTTTTGTTTTACTTACTTTTATAAACTATTTTTGCTTTTAACTTATGATTTCTTATAATGACAACCTTCCCTTAGCTGAAATAGCTTCAGAATACAGCGTAGTGAAAGTAAAGACCGTTGGAGTATTTTTTTCGAAAATGGGTCACCACTTTCCCCACCCTGTAATGTCAAGCTATTCCATCAGAGGGAAGGTTGTTCTTATACGCAGTCATAAGTTAAGAGCAAAAATAATTGATAAAAATAAGTAAAACAAAAGAAAAGTACGAATTTCGAACGAATTAATGCCGGTTTTTAACGAACTTTTCAAGGAGCTGCGTGAAAAGTTAGAGAAAGGCGAGAGAGCACGCATTCTTGAGAGAGGGAAAAGGAAGTAAACAATCACTGCTTCCTTTTCCCTCTCTCAAGAACGCGTGCTCTCTCGCCTTTCTCTAACTTTTCACGCAGCTCCTTGAAAAGTTCACGAACTTTTCGACGAACTATGTTCGAAATTCGTACTTTTCTTTTGTTTTACTTATTTTTATCAATTATTTTTGCTTTCAACTTATGACTGCTTATAAGAACAACCTTCCCTCTGATGGAATAACTTGACATTACAGGGTGGGGAAAGTGGTGACCCATTTTCGAAAAAAATACTCCAACCCTGTTTACTTTCACTACGCTGTATTCTGAAGCTATTCCAGCTAAGGGAAGGTTGTCATTATAAGAAGTCATAAGTTAAAAGCAAAAATAGTTTATAAAAATAAGTAAAACAAAAGAAAAGTATGATTTTCGAACATAGTTCGTCGAAAAGTTCGTGAACTTTTCAACGACCTGGTTAGAGAAAGAGAGAGAGTACACGAACAGGAGAGAATCAGAAGTTCGCGAACTTTTTACGCAACTTTTTACGCAACTTTTCTCGCACATTTCTGACAGATTAAACAAGCCGATTATTATTTTTGGCAAGAAACAGTGAACTTTAAAGCGATGGTGAAACATATTAGGTGAGTCGTTATGTTGCTGTTCATTCTGCGTTATTTCTCTCCAGTCTGACGGTCGAGAGAGCCCTCGAGAGTACTCGGAATGAAGTAATGAGTGCATTCGTCTGCCCATTATTCTCTCATTTTCACAAGAGGTTTTACATCAAATTAGCGGATGCTCGCACGAGTGGATTAGCTGAAGCATTTCTCGAGTCTGACGCTCTTCCTTCGCACAGTCTCTCCATTTCTCTGATAAACGAGCGATCGAGTTCTTTTGAGAGCTCGCTACTCCTTCTTTGTTCTGCCCTAGTCAGTCCTGCATGAACTTTCCTCCCGGCCATTGCTAGACAGGTTTCTTTCAAATATCCCTCTTCCGAATAGTTATTGAATTGATCGTTGATCTCGGACCTCTGATACCATGCTCCCTGTCCACGCCATTCTCGATGCTGTCATATGGACTATTGAGAAGGCACAGGTGAGGATTTGGCTAGTAATTACTACACATTGTATGTAACATTTCTTGTTATTTTACTATTAGCAAATACAGCCGCTGAGGTCGATATTGATCTTGTAAAATACAATGCACTTTAAAGCGGCGGTGAAACATTATTGACTTGATTATGGCGATCGAACGGGCTCAGTTCAGCTATTTTCTAAGGATGAAATAAATGCGACAAAAAATAATATCCCGATAATCTAGACTATGCACAATAATTGTGCAATGATGAATATTTGTGCTATCAACGAAGCATGTTCCAAACAGTCGAGTAGAGTGTTTTCTTCGAACCGAAATAATCAAATAATTGCTATTGGGAGAGCGACTTGGACTTTGAAACAGTAGTGAAACATAACGGCTTGAATGATTCAAAGGGGCTCTGTTCCTCTAGTGCCTAATTAGGACGAAGTTTATGTGACAGTAATATGCTTACGTCCCTTGATCAAATGTATTGCATCCTACGGTAGCCGCTGCTTAGAGTTCGTAAGGCAAGTAGTCGATTCTTGATTTCTACCATTGTCGATCCGTTGGTCAGCAAAAGAAATGAAGATGCAATTACAGAATCATGAAGTATTCCTCTTCTAGGCAATCTAATAGATATGATTTACCTAATTATGCTAAATTGTCATGCAATTCCCAATTGCTTGAGCTATTATGAAAACAAAAGTCTTAGTTAGGGAATGTGGGCAGGTCCTCGTAACTCTAAACCTATTGTCTGACCCTCTTCTTTCTACGCACTCTCTCGTCGGTCGAAGGGTGCAGGAGAGATTGGAATGGAGAGAGCAAATCTCCTTAATAATAAGGAGCGTAGAATAAGAGACTTGAGAGAATAAGCCACTTTTTTTCAATGTCTTCCTTCCCTGAAGTGGGGACAGGAACAGGCGAATTCCCCCCCCCCCCCCCTTCCTCCGGGATGAGACTAGAGTGAGTGAGATCAATTCCCACCAAGCAATATATCAGAGAACAATACAACGACATTTTGTTTCTAGGATTGGTCGTCTTATCCATAACTGAATTTGTCTGGAGCGTAGTTCCCCTTTTCATCATAGCTCCATTTTCATTATCTGCAGTAAGGTCGGAGAGGGACAATACGAACAGGCGCGAATTCCCTCTCCTTCGGAATGAGACTAGAGACTAGAGTGAGCGAAAGCTATTCCCAGTAACAGGGAAGTGGCTCGTGGAGCCAATCTAACTAGAAAGGGAGAGAGCCGCGCTGAGGTGCTAATGACTCTCCCCGAGACAATAGCAGTCGGCAAAAGGATACGCTCCCGGGTGGGTTCGAACCACCGACCTTTCGGTTAACAGCCGAACGCGCTGCCGATTGCGCCACGGAAGCTCTATTACCCCGCCATCTCGCCGAACATGTCCTGATTGGGGCAGGAAGTGAGTTACGCGCGCGCGCGTGCTGTGTATTCGTTTAGGGCCCCCAGCTATCTTTCCGCCTTTCCTCACCCCATCTCAGTGAAATCCATTCCGCGCATCTCTCAGAAGATAGAGAGACGGGCGAGAGAGGCTAAACGGCTGCCTCCTTGCCTTCCCTGCATAGTGCAGCGGGGATTTATCATTGCCGCTCCCTCGGGTCTAACGGCCCTCCATCTTGGTGCTCCTTTCAAGGAATCCCCTCCTGGAAGTAGTGCGCCCCTTCTCTCCTGTTGGACCTTGTCAAAGTGATCTTTGATCTGTGATTTCTAATCCCTGACCATGCACTTACTCTCCCACTCGCACATGCCCTTCACGGCGGGGTGGACCGAGCCCAACAACAATATGGTAATCTTCTAAGAATTTGTATTATCCAAGTAGAAAAAAAACGTTCAGGGTTCATTGGTCGTTTTAAAATTTACTCGAATATTAACCGACTATGAAGCGTAACTGATTCCCTGTGATCTTGGAAGCAGCCTGTAAATCAGTTATGCTTCATGGTCGGGTAATATTCGAATAACTGTAGATATGAGTAATTCCGAGTTGGTTGCTTGTAAAATACAAACTGTTAAATAATGGCGGCATTCATTATGTTTTTAGCAAAGCGGTTGCCGAAAAATGACTTGATCCCCTTCCCTCCATTATTTACTCACTACAACGAACGCGCACCCTAATCCCCCAACTGCCGCTTCCTCTTTCCCTTAGTCCACTCCACTAGTGGGTATTAGAGTTGTGCCTTTTTCATTTCTACCATTCCTAAATATTGTGCATCGTTTGCCCTTCTCCGCTGAGCATAGTGCCAGCCGGCAATAGTGGTTCACTATGGTCCAAAACTATGGAACTATGGACGAGGAGATAGTGGTGTTGGAAGAAAATGTTCAAACTGAGCTTGCAAAGGAAGGCGAGGATGAAGAGGTATTTTATTTTAGAAAATAATTAATTAGTCATTGTTAATTAACGCTTTTCAGGTCCTCGTGCCCTCGATGCCTCGCTGGAAGCAGTACGCGCGCATCGTGCTACCGCACGTCGGTAAGTGGCCTTAGATGTTTGACCTCTGGCATTCTATGTTGTAATAGTTATGCTACTTTGGTAGGGCCCATGTCTCAAAACAACTTATATCATGTGAACATGACTGATAGGCTTGTTCACAAGTTGGAAATTGTATTGAGCGTATGGGAGGTACACAAGATTAGAAAAATGTTGTTTACTTTTGAGATCTCACCAGAGTACCATCTGCTAGTCCATTCGTAGTCGAAAGAATAATTTTTTAAATGAGTTGCATCCACTCCACCTAATGAGAGAATGTAGGAATCACGGATAACGGGCAGTTTTCCAGTCAACTCATACACTATCAGAATGATCATGAGAAGATTGTGGTTGTGATAGGTCTACGATCTTTGATCTCCCATTCAGGTCTCGTTCTCCTCTCCTTCTCCTACATCGTCGGAGGCGCGCTCGCTTTCTACAAACTGGAGAAACCGCACGAGGTTCGCCTTGTTGTTTTTCACGGAATAGGAAACACAATTTGGAATTTTGTGGCTCCGATTGCGCGTTTAAGAATTTGCACATCAAGCCCGTAAATATTTCATGAGTGCGCGGTGGAATGACCTGCAAAGTTTTTAGGTGTAAACAAATGGAGTGGGGAAATAAAATGTCGAAGATCAACGATAATTCTCAGGTTCGCGTCAGGGAACAGGGTCTGAAGGAAATAGTCGAGCACCGAGATCGGCTGCTGAACGAGATGTGGGAGCACCTGAATCAGGAGGATAAGACTGAGGGTGAGTAAATATGGAGTTAAAAACTCATGATTAAACATCATTATCTGTCCCATCACAAAGGTATGGCTGAGGCGTGAGACGCGTGGGAAACGAATAGAGCATGCTCTCATGATTAGTGAATGAACATAAGATGAGCATGAATGATAATATGAAATTCGTGAGGCTACTGAATTACTCCCTGCGAATGAAACACATCAAGTTGAACTGTATTTAGCAGGATATTATTGGTTTAGTAATTCGCAGCTTCCTACGATCAGTCCTTTATGTGATCTTGGCATTTTATTGGAGCGATGCAACACATTTGAAACATTCAAGTCAGAATACCTTAGAAGAAGAAATGTGAATTATGTTTCACAACAAATACTAAATTTTACAAAAATGCCTCAGTCTGATAGAGTGGAGTCATTTTTACAAAATAATGAATCATAAAATGAAATATATAAATATATGAATTAAAGGAGGACTAAAGCCAAAATTCAATTTTTGAAGTTTTCTTATTTACGGCCTAGACCCCTCCAACGATAAGAAGTCCCGAAATTTTCACATTGATGGCTCCATTCCGAACAGAGTTATCGCTAGTTGGCTAGGAGCCAACTCAGGGAAAGCCCAGGCAATGAGCGAGAGAGCACGTGACTTGAAGAGAGTTCCGTAACTAATTGAAACATATTTCAACCGGGCCTTTACTCTTACTTTAATCGAATATATTCACTTTATATATACACTTTAGAAGAACTGGCCCGGCTCAGCGAGACAGAATGTCTCAATTTGAACATCGTGGTCCTATTATAATACAGTTGAAAAATAATGATTAATGAGCGTAATTAAGTAATATTCCAGAGGAACTGACTCGACTCGCGGAGGCGTACGTCGACAACGTCACTCGCGTGCTCTTCGACGCATTCGACACGCACTACATCAAGTAGGAGATTTGATCTTTGATCTTTACGTCTCACTATTTCCAAATCCGAGATTTACTAACTGCCTCAAATTGTATTGGAAAAAAACCAATTAAACACACTTTTAGAACGAAACTGTTACTATCAGGTTGGTCATAAAGTTTTGCTCGATTTTGACTAAAGTGCATTCCGACATCTACAATCGTTCGTTGTTGACCAATCAACTTAGATCTTTTAATGGTTGATAGGGGCTTTTATACTCTTTTTAGCGCACTCTATCATACATCTGTCCGAACAAGGAAAATAATACGGCGGTGTACCAAACGTCTTGTGGGCGAACAACAACCTCACTATTTGACAGATCAGCATTTCATTTAGAACATAAATAGAACCCAGTTTTAACCATATTAGTAAAGTATGTTGGGCATATATCGTAATGTTCATGTTGAGATAGATCTGCCACAAAGGGCCTATTAGAAATAAGCGCGTAATCCGGATTGGGGTTTTCATGATAGGGGTCCAGATCAGATTATGACTCACTGTATCTATACCGATGGGACTCGCGAATTCAATTATTCACGAATGCAAACTACCTTAGCGGTATATGTTGTAATTCTATTTGGGAGAGGATGCGGCTCTTCTTTTAGGAACAGGGTTCTTAAGCTTTTAGTAACCCAATATTGAATGCCGAAATTCATACTTTTGGGATTTTTTCGACAGCGCTGTGGTTTTAAGAGCAGTTATTTCATGCGCAAATTAATGAACAACTCTTGCCCTCTCACTCACTAATTGGAAAGATTTTGGAGATCACTACTTTTTCTAGGGCAGGCCGTGCTTGAAATATCAGGTTGGTCATAAAGTTTTGCGCGATTTTGACTGAAGTGCATTTTTGCATCTACAATCGTTCGTTGTTGTCCAATCAACGTAGATCTTTTAGTGGTAGATAGAGGCTTTTATACTCTCTTTAGAGTACACTATCATAGATCTGTCCGATCAAGGAAAATAATACGGCGATGTACCAAATTTCATGTGGATGATCAACGACCTGACTTTTCAAAGGATTTGCTTTTCATTTAGAACGGAGATAGGACCCAATCTAAACCACAGTAGTAAAGTATGATGGGAATATATCGTACTGGTGATGTTGAGACTGACCAGCCACAAAGGGCATATTAGAAATATGCGCGTAATCCGATCTGTGGGTTTTAATGGCACTTGTCAAGGTAAGTTTTGGAGTACTATATCTATGCCGACAGTTCTTGAGATTTAAATTATTCATGATTGTGAACTACCTTTCCAGTACAAGTCAAAATTCCCTTTGGGGGATAATGGGGCTCTCCATTCACGAACATGGTTCTTCGGATTTTAGGTGCCCAATTTAGAACATCGAAATACACACTTTAGGCTTTTTTGTGCTAGACATGTGGTTTGAAGGGCGGTACTTTCCTGTTAAAATTAACGAACAACCCTTGCCCTATCGCTCACTATTTAGGAATATTGTGGAGGTCGCTACTTTTTCTAGGGTGAGCCGTGCTTGAAGACCCTCCATGTCAAGTTTTTTGACGTTTTCTTTGCAAAATAATTGAGTTACAAATATCACGTTTTTAGATGAGAGAGAAAACTGGGCTCTTAAATATTGATATAATAGAGAACCATGTAAGTAGTGATTACAGCGCCCATAGGTAGAGGTCACCTGCGTCAATCCTCGAAACAGGTAATTTGCTCGATAGAAATCTTATTTTTCTAGTGCCTGGGTTTCATTGACCTCTACGAAGCCCATTTCGAATTCGGCAGGTCTCTCTTTTTGAAACTAGTTAGTGTACGCCTAGTGCTTTTTAATAAACTTTGTGAGTCTCCATCTAAAAATTTATCTGCAAACTTTACAACACACAGCAACTTTAAATAAAATCATATTTTTTCTGAAAAATTCAAAGTTACGCTGATCTTGATTTCTCGCTTAGTAGAAATACTTGGAATATTTCAACTATATTTTTCTAAAGGTCGAACATGTCCCTAAATAACTTCATCAGGACAATACGTGGCGATTTGAGCAAAAGAAAATATACGAACTCAAACTTGGGGTCCGAAATCGCGCAAAACTTTATGACCAACCTAATACATCAATATCAGGTTTTTCGTATTTTCCTTCGAAAAACAATTTGTCGACAAAATTCACTTTTTTAGATAAGAAAGTAAAGTGAGTTCTTAAATATCGATATATTAGAAAGTACAGTAGTTAGTGATAACATCGCCCTTAGGTAGCTGTCAGCCTCGTCAATCCCCGAAACAAGAAATTTGATAAAGTAAATTTTGATTTTCATATTGAGTCCGGATTAATCCGCCTGTATTAATGAAATAATGAACTCAGCACCCCTCTGTTTTTGCTACTAGCAAGAGCACTCCTCGGGCTTCTTAATATACTTAGTGAGATTCCTCTCAAATATTGATCCATGAAGTTCCACTATTTTAAAGAAAATCTTATTTTTTTCTGAAAAGTTCACCGTCACGCTTACCTCAATTTCTTCCATATTAGACAACCTTGCCCCACTATAACCCTAATGTTGTAAACATTGAAGATGCCCCTATATAATAGTATGAGGACAATATGAGGCGATTTGAGACACACAGAATATACGAGCTCAAATTGGGCACGAAATCGGGCAAAACTGTATGACCAACATAATAGTATGGACAAATATGCATAGTTCAATATTACAACAATTTATTATTTATTAATATCAGGTTGATGCAAAAGTTTCTTCACAAATTTTCTTTTTGCGTTTTCGGGTTACCTCTTCCTTCTCTCTTGAACCATACTCATATGGGTTTTTCTATTGTATTAGTGGATGTACACTATCATTATCGCACAGTAGTTTATACTTGATCAATCAAGTAATACATACATGATAAGCCAAAATCATACAATTGAAATTTCCGTGGAACACTTTGATGGATCAGTTTACTTTTCGCAGTAATGATAACGCAACAATAACTCAATTTTTGTAAAGCATGATGACTAGACATATAGATGTGAGAAGCGCGCCGGATCATTCATAAAATCGGTGGTCCAGAGAGGCACAAAGGTCGGATTCTCGAGTTCGTCCAACTTGAAGGATTGGTTTACTCACGCTCAGCATTTCTGATGTTGAATCAAATGGTCTCACAAGGTTTGAAATCAGAACAACTTCGCAATGAAGCTGCCATAACAAGATTATGAAGATTCATTATTCCGCTCAAAAGCCGCATTTCCCAATATAAAAATTTGGAATGTTTGAAGACGAAAACGGCATATTTCGAATCACAAGTTTTCCGAGAGGTTCCGAAACTATGATTCCAATTGATCACATGTAGTAACAACCTTTATTAATTAACTTCTCTAAAGAACGGAAGTGGGAGTTTGTTGGTTTTAATTTTCAGATTGATTTTGCAGAGCACCCAAAAACGGAAATTTTGCACATTTTTCGATATCAATGCTTTTCTACCGAACAACATTCGATCGATTCGACGGAAACCAACGATTTTAGTGGCCCAATACTACCTCAAATAATCTCAGCGTGGCTTTTCACAGAAGTGAAGCATTCGCGAGAAAAATTTAAAAATGTCTTGTAAAGAAACTTTTGCATCAACCTAATACAATTATTTTTATATTCCAGTGCCGACCACATTAACACACATGAGGAGGGACATGTACAGGGTGATGACTACTGGACGTTCATCACCGCACTCTTCTTCACGACGACTCTGCTGACTACTATTGGTGCGGTATTTGATCGTTCATCTTTGGTAGCTGATCCTTGGCCTCTTCGATACTGGTCTAATCGAGATAAATTACGGCACTATCCTTCACGATGACGTTACTGACTACTATAGGTGCCATCAGTGATCTTTGCACTCTGGCCTCGAAGGAATTAGTGAGCTAAAAGGAACCAAAGGCGATTTTGAGGACAGCACTAATTAATGCTTTGGTTAATTAAACACGAATATTTATTCAGTTACGTTTCAATCAAATTTTATATTTTGGAAAAAAAATTGAGAGGATATTGAATCTGAGCGATGAAGGGAAAATCGTACAAATCAATTTTTCTCCCACGAGCTATTCTGGATGCCGGTTTCGTCATGATGCGATTCCTGGCAGATAACTGTACATTGCAGGTTACGGTAATCTCGTGCCCGTGACCTGGCAAGGTCGCATGTTCTGCATTGTCTACGCGCTGTTCGGCGTCCCGCTCATCCTCATTACGGTATCTGCAGATGATTATCGATTGATTTTCAATTTCTGATAACTCGAAAAGAGTACAGCTCACACATCTATGCCTCTAGATGTCGGTTGTTTTATGTTGCTTTTGTTATAATCAGTTTCAAATAACATAACAGTTCAAAAATGAGTTTATTCAGGTCGCTGACATCGGTAAGTATCTCTCCGAGAATATCACCTGGCTGTACAAAAGGTGAGCTCCGCAAAATGATACGCTCCCGGGTGGGTTCGAACCACCGGTTAACAGCCGAACGCGCTGCCGATTGCGCCACGGAAGCATGTTTACCTTCGAGGACTGTTGCAGATATCACTCGAAACGGGGTGGAAAGCACGAGCCGCTGCTGAATCAGGATGATAAGAAAGATGGAGATGACAAGGCGAGTTTCACAGATAATTCGCTCGATCCTATTTTTCTCCCTATAAATGTACTCGAGGACAATTTAGAAAGTGAAAAAAATACCCTCATTCAATGATCGTAATTTCTGTTCACATTTCCTGGTGTAGTGAAGCTGTCACATCTCGCTCATTTCAGATGAACGAGCTTGGCTACGTGGCGATTCCGGTGTCGCTTATAGTCGCGATTCTTCTGGGGTGAGTTCGCACGAATTCTATGAAGTGGACTAAGGATGATTTTGCATGATTCTCTACATTATACGTGATCTATCGCTGCTGGTGAGAGAGCGCGCAAAAAAGCTGGCAGTGAATTTGTTCATGCGATATCATCGCTAAAGATGACGACTGTTTTTTGATTATACTCGTCTCTTTTCTCTGAATACTGCAGAACCACATTCAATGATATGCACTTATTTCCAGATACATCTGCATCGGGGCGGTTCTTCTCTCGTCGTGGGAGAACTGGGACTTCTTCTCGGGATTCTACTTCTCATTCATTACCATGACTACGGTAGGCTCAACTATTAAACATATACTGGAATGTTTCATCTTTGAATAGTTTTGGAAGTTAAGTATCAGGTTGTAACATAAGTTTTGTCGCGTCCAATCTCTTATGCATTTTAACCTCAGAAATTCTTCGAATTAATTTAATCTCAATTTCGTTATTCATCATCAGTGAGGGCCTTCGTACTCTTTCTTACGCGCTTTACTTCAGTCCTGTCAAGGCAGTTGAGGAGGCACATTAGTCAGACAAAGTTGTACTGAGATAAGGATTAGAAATCATTTTCACGCATCAGCTCTTCTTGAAAAGGATAAATTATGCCGATTTTGTGTGATTTGCGTAAAGTACTACATATGTGCATAATTTTGAACCACTCACGGATAATGACATACGAAAATCGTTCTAGAAATGTAGACGAGTTTGTATAATGTGGATGGTTGGTGACGGTCGCGAAAACTTTCGCAAGCCGAATTTTCTTCTCAGTAGATATCCAGATCCAAATAGTGGTGGAATATAGTTCACCCAAAGTGGTCAGTGTGCAGACAAAGTTTGGGGTAGATTGGGTTCTGTTGAGATAAGTAGCTCCATTCAGAACGATGGTATGTAAATTAAACTACTGAAATCGGCACTTTGTTCATAGTCCTACCTCGCACACATGTTCAATATCTGATTTGTTGTGTCCATCCGAACCATAAACCCTTCCCTTACTAGTATCTACTTGGGATAAGTTTGGAAATAAATAGCTTTTGAATGACAATCTTTAATTCGAAACACCTAAACTTGCAAATTTTGGTAAAATTGTGCGCGAATTGAATTAATAAAAATTCAAATTTCCCACAAGTGGAGTGTTCTTTCTCTCACTTGTTTAATGATAAATTATACCTCCATGAGTGGTAATTGAACGCGCTTATGTTAGTCACTGTTGTTGCAATTCTGGATTCAGAAGAGTTGGTCAAGTTGGCTACGAATCAGCGGCTAACCTTACACTCAGTGAAGTATATCTTTGGTTCCGCTCAACATAGCACCATATCTGGCGTATATTTTGAAAGAGCATTGACGGGGTATATCACCATGCTGTAGAAGTTTTGGTTCATTATTCATCTCTGCGAACTAGCACCCGATCAAACGAATTAATAAAATCTGCACCAAATTTAAATCAGTTCATATTAATATTTTTCGCATAGCCAGCGTGCGCAGTTCAGCTCTACCCTATGGTTTGAATGTGCATGAACACCCCAAACATATACTAGGAGGTCAGGCATTGATAATGTTTGAGAAGTATCCTTCATGGAAATATTGTGAACCTCCGAAATGCGACAAAACTTATGTTACAACCTAATATGTTAATGCTGAATCGTAATTTAAAAGTTTTATCATATTTTATTGCAGTAATTACGCAACTCCCACTCTTTTTTGAGCATTTTTTATAAATTTGTTTTCTACAAGGAACCAAAGCGATCAACACTAAATCCTTAGATCAGAGCTTAAATATACAAGTGAAACGTAACACTAACAGGTCGGATTCGGCGACATCGTTCCGACGAACAAAGGCTATTTCCTCATCGATCTCTGCTATATCATCATCGGACTCGCGATCACGTACGTGTCGACTACCGTACTACGAGATTCCGTTCACGACCAAGAGATTATTGAATTTTATATTTCCAGAACGATGTGCATCGACCTCGTTGGCATTCAGTACATCCGCAAGATTCACTACTTTGGCCGAGCGATCAAAGTACAGTAACCTACAGTAATCTACATTAAAGAAGGAGTAACACGAAAAAATAGTTCAATTATCAACTATGTGTATGTAATAGAAGCAGGCAGCCCGATAATGAATCACTTTTTCCGAAGTTTCACAGACAGCTCTGCGGCTATTTACATACGCGCAAAGTTCATTGACAACGCAGGGATGTGGCTAGTTCGTTTATGTTTCACTTCCTCTACATAATTTTCGCCTCGTCTTGGGGGTAATTTGGCTACAGTTTCCTGTTGCGAGCGCAATATCTTCGTGGTGGGATTAGCTAACATCCATAACATTCGTGTTACCCCTTCTTTAATGCCCAACGTTTGAATATCGATATTCTTAAAATTATAATCTATATTTAGGTTGTTTTAGGAGAGCAAACCCTATTTTACGTAGAACTGAAAACCTGCCTCACAACTGTATTCCAAACCTACCGTAACCCAATATTCTTCTCAGGACGCCCGCTTTGCACTTGTAAACGTCGGTGGTCGCATGGTGCACGTACCGGATCTGATGAGATACGCGTCCGTGCTGCAGCAGGTATACGGTAGACATAATTACTGAGGCCTTGGTTGCTGTAGCCAGGGATACTGAAGTCACGTATACTGTAGCCGAGGGACTACAATGGATGAATACTACGAAAGTGGTATACTGTCAACAGGAAAATCTCCTGTAGTGTTGATTGAATCATTGTTGTATGAACATGAACAACTCCAACGAATTTAATCGCAATTGCTTTACTTGATTTTGAAATATATTTGAAACATATGCTGAGCAACTGGACTCATCGAGTGATTTCAATCATCGTTTTGACAATTTTCTCATGGCACTTACATTTTGCTACAATTCTTTTTTTTAAACAGAAATACGGCAAGAAGCACGCGGACACAATCATCAAGGGCGCTTACGCGCCCAAGGACATCGCTCGCATTCGATTCATCGATTACACGTGAGTATTGCATGTTTTGAACCCACAAATCGTAATTTAAAATTAAATTGAGCATAATGCAAAATGATCTAAATTGGTAGATTCGATTCGTTGATTTCATGTGAGCAATAGTATGTTTGCTTCTCTGCCCGACATAGCATATTTTTGTTCAATTTCGATATGTTTCACATCGCTCTCAAACTTCGTTCGCAGTCTACTCGTGAATTAGCTTTTCAGTTTCCCCAGAACAATTAACAATCACTTCAATGCAAGCTTCCCGATACGAACAAATTCCTGTTCAGCTACCATAATTCAATCCACCTTCCTCTCAGGAGTCTTGCCTCCTGTGAATCGATCGCCACCCTTCTCTCCAATCTCTGCGGTGGTGGATCGACGAAGTATCAGAGGGAAGACAACGACCCGGAGGAAGTATGACCCGTCGACTGACCCGCCGAATCCACCTTAATACACAACTCGTAGCCTGGTTCTTTTGTCTACACGGCTTGTCACATAATTTGCTTAGTTTCCATAAATCATGGATAAATAATTTATCGGATTGTGAACAATGAGCAGGTGGAGGATCACAAACAATAACTTGATAGGTAATCATATCATCATATATATCCTGACGTCAGGCACAATGGTCCTGCAGGAGAGTGACTTCGGTGTGGAGGGGATTGGGATCTTCGGTCTCAGATCGTCGTTAGGTCTAGGAATGGGATCTTCTTTGACTTCTCTTCTCTTCTCTTCTTTTGCTAACGATATGCAATGCAACATTATATTTTCATAGCTTCTTTAGCCTCGACGGTGATCACTTAAGTGATGATTTTGAACAATGTGTAAAAAGCATATTTTCGAGAAACATCCCATGCGATCGGCTAGAATCCACTTAATTGATTGATCTAGGTGTATGGTATAATGCTTAATTTATGATAATTTTAATGTTGCACTTTATTTTTTTAGTGGACCAATCTTTGGATATAAATCTTTCCTGAAATATATCTTTGAATTTGATAGGCGCAATAATATTGGTTTGTCAATTTCCCGTAGATTCACTCATCTGAGTTATGTTTTTTTCCCGTATCAAACGTTTTCCCGTATGCATCAGCTGCAACAACCAGGTGCGCGGTACGAAGCAACATTAAAATTGTATTTTAAAAGTGTTTTCTTCAGTCATGTCAGCTTACTGTAGATTTTACCACTACCTCAAAAAAGTCTGCGGCAAACACATCCACTTCACGCGAAGTGCCCGTGTAAATGGCTCTTTGCAACCATATGTACATGTACATGATGTGATCTGTCCAAAAGGTTTTTCGAATGCATCGGGGAAGTTGAGGACGATCAGATACGCCATAGTAGAGCTATCCCGAAACACTGCATTCAGCAATTCCTCTCGATGCTGCACTTTCTTCCACCTCTTCGCTTATCTTTGCTTATCTCATCTTTCGGTAGATCACATATATTCGTCGCTTCTCACCTACTCGTGTTTTTCTCTATTACGCACTATTAACGCTCGAACTGCTCCTTTTGTATAGTTTCGACATATTCTTCTAGTATTCCTGCATTCTTTTACATATGATGTGATATCCGATAATCCCATTAAGAGTTCGCCATTACCCACGTGCTTTATCATTCTTTCGAGAAAAAAAATAACTGCAATGTGGTTACTTCCAGCTACTTATTTTGAAGTGCCCGCCCAAGTGTACTTGTGCAGACCGCTTCAACACAATATCTTTCGGTAAGGTACATCACGTCTTTGAGAGCGGGAGAACACTGCTAGACCAGTGCCAATATTCAGGGATTCAGCCCCTCTAGTCACGACTACCAATTTCGCTTATCTTTGTTTATATCATCTTGCGGTAGATCACATATCTTCGTTCCTTCTCACCTACTCGTGTTTTTTCTCTATCAGTGAGCACGGAGTCCGTTTTAAGGTGGCGGCAAACTTCTAGACCTTATGTGTTATCAGTGAGTTTTTTCAAACAATAGTTTTTTACTTGAGCGTCGAACATCTTTGAATATCATTCAACAATCTATGCACGCCATCGACACCATATTCATCGCATACTGCGTGTATGTGCCAGTTCTCACTTCCTTGTATCAGGTTGGTCATAAAGTTTTGCGCGATTTTGACTAAAGTGCTTTGTGGCATCTACAATCGTTCATTGTTATCCAATCAACTTAGATCTTTTTGTGGTAGATAGGAGCTGTTATACTCTCTTTAGCGCACACTATCATAGATCTGTCCGATCAAGGAAAAAAATACGGTGATTCACCAAACTTCATGTGGTTGATCAACGACCTGACTATTCAAAGGATTAGATTTTCATTTAGAACGGAGACAGGACCCAATCTAAACCACATTAGTAAAGTATGATGGGCATATATCGTACTGGTGATGTTGAGACTCATATGCCACAAAGGGCCTATTAGAAATAAGCGCGTAAATCGTTTTTGGGTTTTCACTACACTTGTCAAGATAAGTTTTGGAGTACTATATCTATGCCGACAGATCTTGAGATTTCAATTATTCATGAATGTGAAATACTTTACTAGTACAAGTCATTATTTCCTTTGGGAGTGAATGGGGATCTACATTTCCGAACAGGGTTCTTCGGATTTTAGATGTCTAATTTAGAACATCGAAATACATACTTTATGCGTTTCTGTGCTAGCCATGTGGTTTGGAAGGTGGAACTTTTCTGTTTAAATTAATGAACAACCCTTGCCCTATCACTCATTGTTTAGGAATATTGTGGAGTTCGCTACTTTTTCTATGGTGAGCCCTGCTTGAAGACACTCCATATCAAGTTTTTCGACGTTTTCATTGAAAAATAATTGAGGTACAAATATCACTTTTTTAGATGAGAGAGATAACTGGGCTCTTAAATATTGATGTGATAGAAAAGCGAGTAAGTAATGATGACAGCGCCCATAGGTAGAGGTCCTCGTCAATCCTTGAAACAGGTGATTTGTTCGAAAGAACTTTGGTTTTTCTAATTGTCCGTGATTCATTGACCTGTACGAAGCCTATAACGAATTCAGCAGCTCGCTCGTTTTGATACTAGGTAGTGCACGCCGAGTGCTATTTAATACACTTTGTGAGCCTCCATCTAAAAAATTCTCTGCGAAGAACAGCAATTTTAAATAAAATATTAATTTTTCTGAAATATTCAAAGTTACGCAGACCTTGATTTCTCGAATAGTAGAGATGATCACACTAGTTCAAAGATAAAATGCTAAAGGTCGAACATGTCCCTATATATCGACATCAGGACTACAAGTGGCCATTTGAGCAAAATAAACTATACGAACTCAAAGTTGGGATCCAAAATGACCAACCTAATACATTCTGCAGATGTGGGTGATCGTGCGGGTAAGTTGAGATGTTGTTTTTTTTAAATTTTAATATTTGTCATTTTTTATACTTGTTTTTCATACTCACATATTCAGCCGAAATCGAAGTTTCGTAGCTACTACTATCGTCTCTACTTGGCCTCGGCGATAGTAATAAGAAATTGAGATTCCATTGCTGATTATCTCTCTTTTTTCCCACATAACTGGATATAGTATTGTCTTATGCCGGATTGTGACGTCATGTCAACTTTGATATATCAACCGCTATTTATATAGTACTATTTGCCATAGTCGCATGACGTCATAGTGATACATCAAAGGTGGCATGACGTCATAGTTCTCAGCCGATTCAGGATATCGTGACCGTAATATTCACCTTTCCCGAATTTCGATGGTCACTTTTTCCAATCACTAATGCGGGAGGCATGGTTGCTGACTATTTCGCGAATGTACGAGTCTAGTAAGTGCACAATTGTATTCCTTATGTTCACAATATGAACGAAAATAACTTGTAACCTGCCAAGTCAGATTAGCTCAGTCAGTATCGCTCAGTCAGTATGTTGTCCTGCAGTATCGAATTTTTTTTTAGAAAAATTAAAATAGTTTTATCTTTTAAATTTAAAAAAAAACAAAAATCTAATTAAGTAAAATTGTGCTTAAAAGCCTCTCCTTCGTCTGTACGACCGCCCAAGATCTACTCAACGCTTTTATCGCCTGTGGTCGAATGACGGCAATTTTGATGCCCACGAGGCATAATTTGGTCAGGAAATTAATTTAATTTAATTATAATTTTTTTTCAATATTTCAGATGTGGGCTCTGTATGCTTCCCTTTTCCATCGCATTCAGCTATTTGTTCAGCCTTGTCTTTTTCACTCCTATTTTGCTCCGGTTTTCTCATTTTAAGATTTTTAGACAATAGTGCGCAGTTCAGAAGCATGTCATACGCGCATATTTCAATGTTCGACTATTTCATATATTTCGCGGATTCAGACAGCCGCTTTGACTGGGTATCTTTTTCCTAAAAAAACGCAAGAATTCTGAAATTATTTGATATCTAACCCACTTAACCCACTACGTTCCTGCCAAACATTTTCCCCGTTTCCCTCACAAAGTGGATGTGCACCCAGCAATCATGAACCCAGACTATGTGAAGTAGAAAACGAGCGACGGATGGTCCAACTACTCAAAAAGCGCAACGATTCAAGTTCCCAACACATCTCTACGTACTCATCCTTCTGGCTAGTGTCGTCTTCGCCTTGAACATTCCCTCTATCGCTAATCAGGTGTCGAACTTAGCTCGAAATTCGGACAACCTTCATATTTGTGATGTCGCCTTTGATAGATCAAAGGCGTTGTGACGTCATGGTTCTCGTTCGAAGTAATGAATTTTTGTACGCAAAATGTTGAATTACTCGAAGAGGCGTTTTGTTAAAGTTCCGACTCGCTCCAATCTGTCCACGCGTTCACAGGTCACATAGGAAATGAAGCTATTATTGCCAAAATTTAGAATTATGGTGCCGAAATGATTTTCGTAACATCATAATGCTCGACTAATTTTATATTCCTAAATTTTGAGTTATAAACTTGCTTTCAGCTTGTGTTTGCAATTTCGCCGTCATCTAGTGTCATTCTTGCGTATAACCTCGCCTGGACGCTTGATGTGAGATGTACGATTTTTATTATTTTGTATCTTTTTTTAAAAATTTGAGTAGCAAAGATTAACTATTTTGAAAATATTTTGAAAATAAGCGTTTCTAAATTATGTAACGCATTTGACATATGCAGGTCTACTTCCTCCAGTTGTTCAATTAATTTTCAATATATCGATCAGACAGAAGATGCTTCAAATTGTCAATAAATGGTACGAATAGCATTTATAGAAAAATTGTTTAATATATTTGTAACAAAAAAATAATTAGACAAACACATAAACTACAACTTTTAGGTATAGCAAATCATCTCCGCGAGTGCTCTCCGTCGCTGGAACAATTCGTTCATCTTCAGTTCATTAAACCTATTCATGCGATGTAATTTGCTTCATGTATTTTATATTCTTTAACTTCCTAGCATCCGCATTGCTCCTACTTTTGGAACCCTCTTCCGTTCCAATTGGATTTACATAAAGAATTATTCGTGAGAAAATCTCTACTGTCTTCTATCCACGCTAGGCGAGGCCATTATCGTCAATGGAGGACTGTATGCATAGTTTATATTTGATGTTGACATATCTCTACAGTGTTATGACAAGCTGTCCTTAATATTTCACGAATTTCTACTCAAATTTCTGCAGCCTACTGTCGTTCTGGTAGTGCTATGAAATCACTTGAATGGCATCGCTTTAAAGTAGACAAGGGTGAAATTAATACTGAATGTATCAATAACAACTGGTCAGTGAAAACGTTTTATTCGAACGAAACAAATAACAAGATAAGGGGGTCAGAATATGGTGGTGAAAGTCAGATTATTTGTTAGCAATGTTGAGCTTGCGCTTCACGTCAACGGTGATCGTACCCTTGATGCTGTCGAACAGAGTGTTAACAAAATCGCAAGTGGCGCTGCCAATGTTGGCGCCATTGATAGAAACGATCTTGTCATCTTTCTGCATTCCCTCAACGTGAGCAAGACCGTTCGGAGTAACCTTAATAACATCAATGTTAATAATCGTGCCACGCTTAATTGATTTCTCAAATTGATGACACACGTTAATCGGTCCGCTCTTATGGTGGTGATGTGGAATTATATTATTTAAGGGGTAAGCGAAAGCAATTTGAAGATTTCGAATTTGAAAAAAAGTGATACAATGCGACAAAACTTGTTGACCAACCCAACATAAAGTTGTGCTGGAAGTGAATGCATACAATGTTACCTTTGTCACGGTAACACCCGAATTATCGCAGACGTAGAATGCTCCAATCTTGACCTTCGGGTCCCTTTTCAGTTGGAAGGTGTGCGACTGTTCAGCAGTACGCACAACCTCCACTTTAAGAGGTCCAATGATGCTCATGATGAGAGTTTTCACGAACTCGAGTGAAGTACCATTAAGGTTGACCCCGTTCACCTAAATATGCCATTGTTCAGCGATTTGATTGAATAATCATAATATTTTGTAGATGTAGAATACAATGTGAAATCAATGTACCCTGATGATTATATCGTTCTCTCTCAGCCCCTTCCTCGACATTTCGCAAGTGCTATTGATCCACTTGATGACGATGCCCGAATCGACGTGCGTGCCGTTGAATCCCAGGCCTTTGGCCGTTCGATTGAGTTCGAAAGAGAGCGTCCCATCTGTGGATGCTCTATTCGCTGCCGATGAAGCTGCCGCTGCGGATGAGGCGTCATGCAGCATCATTAAGCCAGCGACGAAGAGGTACAGCATCATGAGCATGATGATCTGAAATAATGGTCATTGCTAAAACAATATAAAATGTCTTTCATTGTTTTACTCACGCTATCGCTACTCGGCCGGTCGAAAAATCGCGTTAAATGAGCAGACGTTGATTTGAATTTCGTAATCTACTGAAAACTTTACTAACACACGATCCGCGGTTATTGTCCTCCTTTTTCGCCTTATGAGAAGCCTTCTTGCCTTCAAATGGCGCTTCGTCCTGCTCACTTCCGATGTTCGCTCTCTTGCCAGCCTCCTGCAACAAGGAATTCCGATAGCTATAGATACAGTAGAGTTGGTAATTCGGGTAGCCCGCTCTACTGTGCATACATTCTCTAGAAGATCGACCGGTCAAAGCAATGAAGATTCGAATTAAGAGCTGCTGGTAACAGCGACTAGCTTCAGTCTGATCTGTCTTTAAACTTTTTAAATTGTATCATTTTAGTTCCACTATGCATTCAGGTTTCCATGCAATTTATCGATGTGACAGACCTTGATTTTCGAATCACGCTCATCGATCGCACGCTGCAGTTCCTTCACTTGAGATGTGTGAACCTTCCGTTCTTCTTTGTGCATAACTTGAATCTTGTCCAACTGCACCATTAGTTCGCCGATGACCTTCACATAGTGTATTATTTTCACACCGCTATGGAAACTATAGAAACAGTATCAGGCAAATGCATATCCTATGATCTGATATAAAAATATGCAAATATGTTTTCTGCAAACCTTTCCGCACTCCTCCTTCTCCATTCTGAGTTTATGCACTTCGACCTCAGACTTGACAATCATTGTCATCAAGTGTTTGTTGAGCTAAACAATGCGAATTGGTTCACTCAGAAATTTTTAGGAGACGGAGGGGTTGTGTCTGCTTCGTAAAGGTTAAAAACAGGTTAAAGGTTAAAGGTCGGGCTACAAAACCCCAAACTTGAACGACAAGCAACCCGACTAATTCGCAGTGGCTCAACTCGAGGCACAATGGTCCTGTAGGAGGCTGACTTCGGTGTGGAGGGGATCGGGATCTTTGGTCTCAGAGCGTCATTAGTCCAAGGAATGGGATGGCACAATGGTCAAGGGATGGATAACCGGAATCATATGGAATATGGAATACACCATTACCTCTCTTCTTGCAGCTGATCCTGCTGCTGCCGTGGCTGCACGTTCTTCGCACTCAACGAAGGGCGTCGGATTTGCAACGAAGGAATGAGGTATGGCAATGCCTTCAGCTGGCGTGCCTGAATAAGACCGAGATTGAATACTGCAAACGCCGTTAACTCCGTGTTTATCATATATACTTCGAGAAAAACACACAAATCGAGAAAAATCGGGTAAAATCGCAAAGGCATACACAGAGGTATCATATTAACAGCGAACTGGTCAAGGTCGGAAAATTACAATAATAATTAATCCATGCCCGAGGAGCGATACATAAGTGGGAGTGGATAAGTACGACAAGGCTCCATTTTAAACCAAAGCAAAACCTGTGTGAAAACATACCATTGTTATCGATGAGGTCGAAGAGCGATTCGTCATCGGAGTCAACTTCATGATCCGATGAAAGGACGTTTACCTCGGGATAGGGGTGGAAAGTCATCTCGGGAGACGAGGAGAAGAGTAGACCAGTCGTGGGACGCGTGAACTGAATAATGAGGAAAGGACACGGGGCGAGGACGCGTCATTTGACTCCGCCTACAAGTGATGAAACTGTGGAGTTATGGAAAGAGTCTTCCCTCAGGCAAGTTTTCGTCATTTTCACTGAGCAGTAGTACCTTAGAGATGAATGATTCATCGCCCAGTGAGAGGGTGACCCTCTGATAAATGCTACAGTAAGTGAGATGCAAATGACACTGTGATGAAAGGAGGAGGCCGGAGGGGAAGTGTGCGAATATCGGCGTACTATCAAATTCAAGGATCGCCAGATTATACCTGGTTCTATGTTTTGCATGTACGTTCGCACTGTCTAGCAATCAATTACAAATCGTACTCATTTTTGAATAAGAAGGCGTTGTTGATGGTCACTATTGAATATAATCGTCGTGATCTATTGAATATCTTGAACAGTTTGATGTTTCTTGATGGAATAGGTTCTCCCACGTTGTGATATGTCTTATAGTTGTTATGGAGAAATCAATCACTGATTCAATCACTTCATCAGAGTCATAAATGGTGGAAGATGAGATGCTGGTTTTACTTCGAGGAGAAGCAGCTACACTACTCTCCACTACAGGAGCAACTGCAGTTGAGAAGGACGCACTGGCTGATATGATGAGCTCAATCATCAATGGGCATCTACAAAGACTTTACGTTAGTAAAGATGAGGTTAGTAAGAGATCATTTATATTTATCACATGTCAAAAATCAGCGAAACAATGACAGATGTGTTTGTGCTATTTTACATTATTATTTTATTCAAAAACTCAGGAAATCTCAAATCTGAAGCGAGAGCTGCTCGTCAAGGAACAAGAAAACGAGAAACTGACAAAATTGATCCATAAATTGACCCTGAAGGTGAGGATATTTTACACGGTGCGAATGGAATTGTACTTTCTAAACGAGACCTAGCGCATTTTACAGCGGTTTTCATTTTCAAAATTGACAGTTTTCATTTTCAAAATTGACAAACGGTCAGATAGAGCCTGGGATCTACGTGAGTTTTCGAATAAATGGCCCGTATTACAAGGAATTGCCGCGAGTGTAGGTTGGACTTTTTGAACGAGACCTGGTGTGATCGAAAGACGATCAAATTCAGAGGCGTTTAGCAGATATGAAACACGTAGAAGTTCTTAGAATTTGATCCTCTTTCAATCGCGTTAGGTCTCGTACAAAAACTCCAACCTACCCTCGCCGACATTCCTTGTTAGACAGCTCCCCACTATGAGCACAGACCTCCACATCACCTTTCATTTTTGAACAAAATATACGTCCTTATTGTTAGAATTATTTCCTCTTTCAAATGCGCTAGGTTAATTCCTAAAGTCCATTTCCGTTCGCGAGATCCCTTTGTAAGTTGTATAACTAGACACATAATATGTTGCAGATGCAAATCCCAGTATTTCCTGACGACTTGCTTCGGATGATTTTCTGTAATTTGACAACAAAGGAACGAATACCAATTGGCTTGACATGCAAGCGATTCAGGAAAATCGATTTTGAACTTGGAATAAAAACTTTCGACGTTGTTGAGATTGAATTTGGAACGGGCGTAAGAAGAGTTTGAAACTATCGATTAACATTGGATTATTCAGCAAATCTATGCATCTTATTGGTTAATTGCTAAACGAAATGAGATCGAACAAACGATGAATGTCCCGATTCGTGCAAATGATCAGATGCTGAAACGTTTCAAAAATGCAGAAACCAACTGGCTACATATGAAATACAACAAGACCGAAAACGAGAAAAATGAGCTGAAAATCATTGCTGAATGCCTCAAAACAGTCCAGTATTACAAATTCTCTGCAAACTTGCGCTTGCGAGATACTGAATTTCCGGAGAAGTAAGAGCCAGTTTAAAAATAAAAAAAGGTTTCCACGAGTCTCGCAGACAACAAAATGGCACCATGGGGTTATAGAGGGCTCTTTTCCGATCAGAAATCAATTGGTTTTAAATTTAATACAGGGTACGCCATAATTACGTAGACTGATTTCATTATTCTGTGACCCAGCCGCCCAATTGATATGCGCGACCCCTATATCATCATCATGGGGAGTGACCATTGGTCTCTCATTATTCAAGGTATCGTGTCAGCTAGTTAGGTTTTCCAGTAATGGCGATGTCTACTCGTCTCCAACCCTCAATATCAGTCACAAGTAGGTGTCACACGTCGGTGACATCGACGCTCATCGACTCGGCGTTCACAAATATCAGGTTGTAACAAAAGTTTTGCCCGATTTTCCGATTTTTGTTTTAAGCATACGCCGTCTTTTATTCTCAAGATATTTTCATACTGTTTCCTATATTCGTTGAGTGATTGGATACTCTTTCCATCACACATTACAGGGTGGCTGATAAATATTGCGCCACTTTTCTTGTTTCTCAATCTCCATTCTCTGTAGGCACCATTGCATCAAATTTGGTAACTATGTTGGTAAGGGACAAAAGTTATTAGCCTATAAATATTATCTGGATTGTTCAAGTATTTCAAGAGTTATCACTTCTGAAATATTTTGTTTTGGAATTGGGACTTTTCTGGGCACATAAACGTATCTGATAGTTTATGCCGCCTTACAGCAAGGAATTAGATACAGGACTCATCCATTTATTCCTAATAAGAACAACCATTTACACGTATAAATATGTGATCAATTATATTATGAGCCTCGGAACTTTCTCAGAAATGCTTTAAAATTATTTCATTATGAACGGCGCTCCATAAAAAATAATAATATTTCGAAGCCGCATTCTTCGAACACATTAGCTATTGGAATTGTTCTATTTTATGCATGATACTCCATCATTCTTTATTGTAAAAATGCATTCCATTTGCTTGGGCATATTGATTCGGAACCAGAATAAGTTGCGAAATGCTGCGAAGCGCCGCTTTTAGCGATATTTTGAGGTGCCTACTTCTACCATTAATTCAACGTTTACATTCAATTTGATGCAACAATATTTCATAACTCGACTCTGTTAATAGCTATGCAACATTATACGGCGGTATCAACATTCAGAATAAGAAATTCCGAAAAGTGAGTTTTTTGCATATGCGTGACTGCAAGTCATCAAATTTATCTCTCTCTGTTTTCAGAGACCCTATATCGCATTTGACAAGATTATCACTTAGTGGAAGGGTTACTCTTCATATTCACCTCGGTTGCAATTTCGATGGACATTGAGATCATTGTATATATCGAAAAATGTGAACGGCGCATTGAGTAAAAATGTAGACTACTTTTTGCCTCCATGCTAAGAGGCCAGTCGATACCATGAAGCCTGCGTCTAGTAATTGTTTTGCACGGTACTGATATATATTTAAACGCAATATGATGATTATCCTTTTATTTGTTTGCGAGATATTATTCAAAAGGTGGACGCAATATTTATCAGCCACCCTGTAGTATAAACCAAACCATTTGATATCATGGTCGCATTTCAAAGTTAAAGGTACTGCTTTTGATATCTGAACTACATATTTTTGGGGTCAGCACTCTACGGACATCCGTAATAATGTAAATATCAAGGTATATTTGGAAAGTGTGATGAGAAAGCATTATAAAGAAATATCTAAATAGGGATTACCACAAAAAGCGTTACAGAAACTCAGGTCATTTTTGATCTTTCGTCAAAAAGGGCTTGGTCGGAATCAGTTCCTTACACCGCATAGCCGTAGCCGTAAGTCTATCGATTTCAAATGCATTTAAACTTTAAGTACCTTCCATGGTAAGCTTACATTTCTTTTCAAGTGGGCATAAAATGATTCTATTAAAAAATGCAATATTGCATTCTCAGATACTGATATTAAAGTGTCGAAATTGATGTTTCCATAAATGCCATGTTTCCAGCATGCAAGAAAGCTCGGACTTTATATTGTTAACTGAACAAGCAACTCTTACTCTATCACTTATTGGCTTGGCCTAGTCAGGGGATAGCTTCCTTTTGAGGAGATCGACTCGAACTATGTACACCGAATTCCAATATTTTGGCTGTGATGACCATGATTCAAAATTTTAGAAAATATCAATTTTCTAGAAGCGGAAAAGGCTATGCTCCATTATTCTTTTATGGTATAAATCCCCATGGTAGTAGATGTGCATCGTGAATATTTCACTTTTGGCGAAATCGGGTTTTCTCGCATTCCCTGAACGCGGGATGTGAATCGAAGATGTGAATATAATGAACAAGTATTACCCAAATATATGCTATAAAGTTAGGTCGTGACGTTTCAAGCGAACCCTTTTAGGAGATTTAAAACTTCATGGTCGAAATCGGGCAAAACTTTTGTTACAACCTAATAGAATGCTTCCGATATCGTCATAATATACCAGCAGCTTGGTACTGATAAGGAATGTCCGGACATATAGAGACCTGGGTATGTTTCCACCACAAGGCACCGAGAGCGCATCCGAAAGATGGTGCTTCGAAACCGTACTCAGGTGGCCAAGAGTATTGATATTTCGAGCACTTCCGTTTCTGTTCTTCTCAAGTCCCGACTGACTCTTCGCCCTCACAAGTACATTAAGTTGCTCGGACTAGGTGAGCGTTAGATTAAACGTCGCCAAGAACGGAACCGTAAACTGTTGTTGCAGTTTGCCAGGTCCGCGCATTTCAGTACGTTGCTCAGCGATGTAAATATATTTACAGTCGAAAGCATGTAAAATATCCAATCCAGCATAATCACTGCCTCTGATCCTGAAGTATCTTAAAATTGTTGTGTAATCGTTGGTTAAATCATTCATCACGTCTACATCAGGGTTAGTGTTGCAATTTGCACAAAAGTCAAGTTCCTTCTCATTTTTGTCACTCCGGGAGCTAAGAACAATAAGGAGTATTACATGATGAGAATCCTGGAAGGCGCGCCAACACCACAAACTCAATCCAACTTTGACCAGGAACACTGGTCGTCTCAGCAACAATCAACTCCATTCAGAAGGCAAATTCGTTGTCGGACACCCATGCACCCGACCAAACAACTCTCACTGATTGACCCCCTAACTCCCCTGATCTTAACCCCTCGACTTCAGGGTTTAGAGGTGTAGTAGTCCAGTAGTCCAAGATGTCCTCTAACAAGAACTATACGCGAACCAAGCCCTTCTCAAAGTATGCGTCGAAATATGTGCCAATTTCATGCGGGAATCGTTAGGTGGATCTGAAATGATATTCAAGACCAGTCTCAGACCAAATAGAGGCCATATCAAACGAAGACAGTATGTTACTATTACTCATATGGTTGGTAAACTTTGCCATAAAATATATCCCTCAAGTTCGATTCCAAAGGTAGGAAACATTTGAAAACATCAGTCTACGTAATTATGGCGCACCCTGTAAATGTCTACAAGTTGCAAAATTAATTTCCAAAGTTATTGAAAATGCAGGCAAATTTAAAATACTGTAGCCATTCTAGCCATTGATTAATAAAATGGCCGCTGGATTCGGAAAAGACGGAATTTCGAGATGCACGCTGCGGTACACCACGGTGCTTAACATCGGTTTTCTTCGTTATTATTGAGTTTAATGGAATTTTAATATGAAAACATGGATTGCGCGATCTAGTTGAATACATTTTACATAAAAATATAGTCGAATTAGGCAAATAGTGCGTTGCATAATTAGTTGCGCAGAATTAGGCGAAAACCACCGTACAGTACTCAGCATGCAGTACAGTCGTTGTGAGAGTCCATGATTCTGTTTCATGGGAACCCTTTTTTAATGCGCATACTTTGGTATTGCATCTTTTCCACTAACAAAGCATTTCTTCCACTAAATCAAAAAGTATGCGAAGAATTCATGAATCATATTTGTTTTCAGTTTTTTTCATCTGCCTTTCGAATCATTTGGAGAAAGCTCAAGTGGCCATCAGTTGGCCTAGCGACTATTGTGCAGAATCTGCACATCACGCAGCTCTCGCGAGAAACTTTTTGAACAGTCTTCCAAAAATCGATAAACTCTGTCTGGACTTCAACATTTTTGGCGAACCGGTAATGCATTTTTTTCGAAAATATTTACTGTTTCTTTGTAGGAAAAGAAGGAACTGCCAAAAATTTATTCGCGAATTAAATCATATATTCCGACGTTCTCCATTCCTCAAGAACGCAGCCCTTCTGACATCATAGACGATCGTACTCTTCTACACCTTGCATCGCAAACAAACCATCTACAGGTGGACGCTGGAAAGGTTACGGCGCAATCGATAATGAACGTATTCGAAGTGATTAATGACACACTATGTATATTTTAATAAATAAAAAACATATTTGTTGATTGAAATGGGGCAAAATCAAAACTCCATTGCAGCTAGTGTGCCAAGCAGAATATAAATATATTCAAATTGAATCTAACCCGAACAAACCGGTGGTAGAGCGGCTTTTCGCGCTTGCTGAAAGCAATTTCGAAATTGATAAGCACAATTGGAAGATCACTGATCAAATTCGTCGAGCGCAGATTTCAGTTCATTGGGATCCTGATGAACTTTCTATTGCTATGCACAAGTTGGATGGTAGTGGTAATGTCATACGCGAAAAGGTTAAATGGGGGCCACATTTTTGATAATTTGATCATAATCGTGTATGCTCTGCCCTCTCCAATCCACACACTCTCTCGATATCTTTTCCTCTTCGCGCTTCCCCATACACACATTCTTCTAATTGTCTCTTTTATTTCTCTTTTCTTTCATTGATGTAGTGATTTAAGGAGCAATGGTCTGACTCTCTTCAGTTTGCACGCTCTCTCGCCGGTCAGAGAGACGAGAGAGCGTGCAAACTGAAGAGAGTCATACGATTGCTCGATTCACGCTATTCTCGTTCTATCGATTACATGTTGTCTATTCCTTATAGTTCTCTCTATTAATGTGGTTTAACTGACTGATGATGGGCTGTGGTCCGAAACATCTCACTGATAAACGCTGATGCGCTACTCCCTCCTGTCCACCCTTTTAGCTTCACGAAGAAAACAAGCAGTAATCGCGTATGCATTGTTGTATCTATGCTTCGCTTCACACTAATTTAATTTAATTTTGTCTATTTTAATTCTGGAATGGCGATAATAAACTATATTTCATAAATATGAATAACATTAAAGATTGAACGTGTGTATGTAAAATTAATAGATAATGATACAAGTTCATCAACAAAATACAACAAGTGGATCCGCACTTCGAAATACCCCCTTCAAAAACTTGGGTAACTAATGTTTCGAACGTATGTCATTAATGCGGGGTAGAGTGCAAATCGTCTCAAGGCGGACATATACAGTTGTTATTGTAAGAAATGTATTCCAGCAACAAGAATACATATATGAAACGGACCGAATATGACAGTGAGCATGTAATTACTGGTTAACAACATTGACCTTGCGCTTCACCTCAACGGTGACCGTTCCTTTAATGTTGTCGAACAGAGAATCAACGAAAATACAATCGATGTTTTTTTGTATTTACACCGTTGATCCCGACGATCATATCGTCTTTCTTTACTCCAGCAAGGTCAGCAAAACCCTTCGGAGCCACCTTAATAAAATGATATATGTATCGCTCGTTAAAATATAATTAATGACGATTAAAACATGTTTACTATTCACCTTTTCCACAGTAGCACCCTCCTTTCCGCAGGAGGTGTATTGCAGTCCAATTTCAACCTTTGCGTCCCTTGTCAGTTTGAAGGTGAGTGACTGTTCAACATTGCGAATCACTTCCATTTCGACACGACCATTGGTGCCGCGGAACACGATTAATACGAACTGGTAAGGTGTCCCGATCAGGTTCACTCCGTTGATCCTCACGATTCTGTCGCCCACTTTCAATCCCTCTCGCATCATTTCTCCCGCAGAATTCATTGAGTTTATGACAACGCCCGAATCGTAGCAAGTGCCATTGAATTCGTCCAAGTCTAAGGCGCTCAGTTCGAAAGTGAGCGTCCCATCTGACGATGCACTCTTCGCTGGCGATGGGCCATCGTGCAGCATCATGAAGCCAGCCACGAAGAGACAGAGCACCCCAAGCATGATGAGCTGGAAATATAAAGTTGTTTCAGGAAAATTTCTGATTCGTTCATTCTCATCTCAATTTCGTGAGATAACTTTAGTATGTACAACTGCTGTGCGAGGTTTTCGAGTTCATTCAAGTAGTTTACTTCTAATGTGAACAAATTTATGAAGAAGACTCAACAAACTCTATTGAACCGATATTATGATACGCAAATGCTCAAAATGCTAACCTTTAGACACTCGTCCCTGTCATCTCTCAGGATCTGCACTTCGGCAGTGGCAAGCCTAGTCTCGAGGTTTTCCCTTGGCATCTCCGCCGGAGCGTCCTGAAGAGACTGAAATTTGCAACTGGAGCATGCAATTCGGTCATAATTTCGTCTATTGGTGAAGATACGGACTCGAGCTAAACACGCACTGGAAGGAGTTTGGTTCAATTTTCGCCTTACCATAATACCTATCTTCGGAACTTCCTCTCTTCTTCTTGCTGATACAATGACTGCTCGCTCTTCACATTCATCATAGACAATCGGAGTTGTCGCCAAGGAACGAGGCACTGCGATGTCACCATTTGATGGCGGAGATGAACAAATCGTAAGATTGACTAAATAGCGAAGACTTCCCCGGGCCCTTCTCAACACTAAGTACATGAGTTCCTCATTACTAGCAATCATTATCTAACATTCGGTTACATAATCTCTCGCTAAACAGGAGGGGATAGCTTAGCGAATGTCAGTGCACATACCACGATGTGCTGATTAATTCATCATCAGTAGCGAAGATGAGGATGTGGAGTATACCAATACAGATGAAGTACAAATTTCATACCAGCGTGATCGATGAGGTCGAACAGTGATTCATCATCAGATGAGGAGACTTCAGACTCGGGATTGGCCGCCATCTCAGGAAGGAAGGAGGATGATAGAGCGGACTAGTCGGTAGAGGTGGGATGAAGAATGAATGAGATGAGAATAGTTCCCTATTGCCTCCGCCTACAAATGATGAAAATGGGCGTTATAGACGCGTATGCAGAGTTTGAATAGAGTGAGATTTTGACGAATCCTCCCACAGGCAGGGTTTCATTATTTTAGGAATATACTAATGTAAAGGGTTGATTGCCCATTGAGGGAGGGTGAGGCACTGAGAACTTCGTCAGTTCAGTAAGATGCGAATGATAGTGCGATGACTCGATCGGGTCCAGAGGGAAAAAGTGGCAATGCCGGTTTACTACCTCACTCTTGGATCGCAAACTTTTATGTGGTTATATCTGTCTTGCATGTTCTTTCGCCTTGCCGATAATAATAGTTTACTTTATATTGTGAATAGCTTGATACAGGAATCGCACTTTTTTTAAAAATTTCTGAGTTGTTCGTTGTTTCTGTATTCAAGCTATTCCACTCACGTTGTTCTACGTCTTACGATTGTATTGGCGGAAGCAAGCTCGGATTTCGCACTATTTTCATTCGAACAAAACGACTTGTTCTATTCATCTGATACGATGATCGAAGAGGAAACTACGAATGATCTTCGAGCAGAATCAGTGACAGTACTGTCCGCTACCAGAGTAAGCGGAGATGAGCGGGATGTGATTGCTGATATGAAGAGCGAAATCGAATATCTTAAGCGAGAGTTGCTCCTCAAAGAAAACGAGATTCAGAGACTGACTAAAATAATCAACAAAGTGACCTTGAACGTGAGACCGTTAATTGGAGAACTAGGCACATCCTAATTTTCAGAAAGAAATCCCTGTGATTCCTGACGACTTGCTATGGACGATATTCCGTAATATGTCTACGAAGCATAGATCACCAATTGGCTTGACGTGCAAGCGATTCAGGGAACTCGATTTTGAATTGGGAATGAAAGTGTTCGACATTATCGACATATCTTTTGCATTTGGTGTACGTATAATATGGAATTACTGAGTAATTTTGGTGATTATTTAGGATCAAAACTCTACAATCTATTTTATAACTGCTAAAGGAAAGCGCATTGAGTACGACCTTAATATGAATGTTCCCATTCATGAAAACCGCCATATCTTGAGACTATTCAAAAAATGCGAAAACGAACTTTCTTCGAGTGTTTTATGAAAAAGATGATGACGACTACGAAGCTGAGTTGGAATTTATGGCAAACTGCCTCAAAACGGTCCAGTACAGCATGTTATCAACCAATTTGCATATGGGAAACAGTGGATTTCCTGAGAAGTGAGAAGCTAGATAATAATTAAAAAATTTTTAATGAATTTCTAAACAAATTCTGTAAATTTTACGAAACTATTTTCGATTTTTTTATAATATCTTTTGTATTTCAGATTTTTCTTCAGTCTCATCAATAAACGCAATTTGGTGAATGCTCAAGTGTACATAGGTGGTACGTGTGATCATTCCCTACATCATGCTCATTTTGTAAATAATTATCTCAACAAACTTCCAAAAATCGATAAACACCGCCTGGACTTCCGCATTCTCGACATTCCGGTAATACCTAGAGTTAGTTAGCTATAATATGTCGAAAGAGGAGGTTGCGTCGTTTCTCTAACGCAATGCATAAAGTAAACTGATACGATTTGCTTATAGAAACAAGAAGAACCATCTTTAAGTCATTCGCTAATAAATGCACTCATTCCAACATTTTCCATTCCGCAAGTGCCGAAATTTCCGGATCAATTCGATGATCATATACTTATGCACATTGCATCACAAACCAACCATTTGGAGCTAGACGGTACTGGAAACGTTACAGCGCAAGGCGTACTCAACGTGTTTGAGGCAAGTCATTAGTCGAATACTTCGAGAGTATACATTTGGAAAATATGCATAATTAATACTTCTAATTACAGCAGGTAGTATGCCCAGCAGAAAATAAATATATTAATTTGAATTCGAGCAAATCAATATTTAAACGACTTGTTTCGCTCGCGGAGAACAAATTCGAAATTGATCACGACAGCGACGATGATGTGAAAATGACAGATCAATTAAGTCGATCGCAGATATCCGTCCATTTGGGCTTTGGTAGACTTTATATCAAAATGTACGAGCTGGATGAGGATGACTGTCGCATATACGAATATGTTGATTGGGAGCACAACGATTGCCATGATCTTTATCAAAATCACTTATCATAATCTTTATCAAACACCCTTGATCTCACATTGTGAGCATGAATACGTCATTGTTAACTAATATTAATAACCCTGTAACTACGTGCCTCCTCCTCGACAAAACTCCCCATAAGACCAGACGAAGACTGATGAGACCTGCATATTGGATCTTCTCATATTACGATTGCACCCCCATCCCCACATTCCCCCCTTTCCTATCGTATTTCGCCCTCAGTGTGAGGAGACTCAATTCTCCTGTATCATAATGCACAAGTAATCACTAGTAATTACCATTATTTCCTTCTTTGTTATCGAATAATTTCATGAAACACAATGAGTGCATATTGCTTCAGAAATATTTCCGGATGTGTCACTGCAATGATTCAGTGGATCACCATTTAGTTCGTGACCCAGAGACACATTTGCGCAAAAGTATAGCGTTCCTTCCATGCGAACTATCTTCCTTTCCAAAATAATATTGTGATCCGCATTTATGTCTATAAATTACGAATATGGTCTTGGCCTAGATCTGGATTCATAGCATATTGAGAGAGGATGAATGAGACCTTTCTTAAAATAACTATGTCAAAACAGAAATATACAAATGCTGGTGAGATAACGTGAACTGACCCAGAGGGCACATGCGAGAATGTCAGTATACTCCCGCACTCTAGGATCACAAGCTTTTTTCTAACAGTATATGTTCAATCCAATATATTTCATGTTCTTCCGCCTTGCCGAGAATAGATAACACATATCTAGCAATACTTTGTGGGTATTTTGATACAATAATAACAACTGTTTTTTCTTATTTCGGAAAAGTTTGCTTTCTCATTATTCAATCATTGTTCACATGTAATTAGCCGTTATAAAGTTGTAATGGAGGAATCAATATATGATTTATTCGCATGTTCCGGGACAAAGGCTTCCGTATGAAGCTCGAATTGTCTAGTTTACAATCCTCATCCCATTCACGTGTTGGCTAATAGCGATATCTTATCTCTTTTTTCACTGCTTACGTTTTCATAATCTGATCTTATGCCCAATAATATGATAAATTATAATTAATTATTAAAGCAATGATCTCGATCTCTCCATATCATACACTCTCTCGTTCACTCTGACAGACGAGAGAGCGTGGGGTTTGTAGAGAGTCAGCCGATTCCTCAATTATTAAGATGTCAGATGAGGAGATGCTGGATGAGCTTAGAGGAGAAGCGGCAACACTCATTTCTCTCACGGGAATCAATGGAGTTGACCGGGATGCAATTGCAGAGATGATGAGTACAATAATCAAAGGGCATCTAGATAAACAATGCGTCAACAAAGATCAGGTTTGTGAGGATAAAATGGGGCATTTTTAATGTGGATGTATGATAATTTGTTATTCATTTTGTATTGCCAATGCAATATTTAAAGGCAAAATTTAGGAAATCGAGAACCTGAAGCAATCGAGAACACGAATCAGAGATTGACAAAAATGATCAATAAATTGACTCTGAAGGTGAGTACTAATGAATGGAACTCCAGGCACATCATACGTTTCAGAAAGAAATGCCTGTACTTCCCGATGACTTGCTTTGGATGATATTCAGCAATCTGTCTACAAAACATCGAGCGCCAATTGGTTTGACGTGCAAGAGATTCAGGGAACTCGATTTTGAATTGGGAATGAAAATATTCGATAGCATCGAAATTGCATTTGGATTGGGCGTAAGAAAGCATGATGAGAATTTTTGTCATTTTTCATTCAGTGGAAGACTACAACGTACCGGATAGCGGCTAAAGGAAAGCGTATTTCATGCAAGCTCAACAGTAGTGTTCCGATTGAAGCGACTTACCATATCTTGAGGCTATTCAAAAATGCGCGAACGGACTATCTGGACGTATACTCTAAAAATAGAGATGGCGGGTCATACGCAGAACAACTGAACCTGATTGTCAACTGTCTCAAAACGGTTCAGTTCAACAAATTATCAACACACTTCCACATGGGAAACATTGAATCTCCAGAACGCGAAAAGTGAGATACTTTCAATTCATATAATTTTCAACACAATCCGTTTCATTTCAAGCAAGCATTAAACATGCAAGTCTTTTAAAGAATTCATAAATTGAAAATTTTTAGTTTTGTCATCAATCTTATCAATAATCGAAATTTGGAAAATGCCCAAGTTTCTATCAGTTCCACTTGCGAATATTCCCGAAAGCATTCGACTGTCGTAAGGAATTATCTGAAGAGGCTGCCGAAAATCAAAATATTCCGCTTGGACTTCGGAATGACCAACATTCCGGTAATGACTAGAGTTACGAGCAATCGTCTGCCTCTCTTCAGTTCGCACGCTATCTTGTCTCTCTGACCGGCGAGAGAGCGTCCAACCTGAAGAGAGTCAGACCATTGCTCAGAGTTAGATAAACGAGATCACACTTCCTTCATTCCACATGCTCTCTAGCCACTCATCCGGTAGAGCGGAGTGGAATGAGGAAACAGTGGAGCAATAGGTTGGATTAGAACTGTAATGGCATGCGGCTGTTGATATATCAAAGGCTGGATGACGTCATAGTTCACATCCTTCATTACGCCCACAGTTGTATTGTTTCTGGAAATTTAGAATTGTAAAGTTTTCAGAAAATTGTATTGCAGGAAAGGAAAGAGCCCCCGTTTGTTCATTTGCTAGTCCATTCACTCATTCCGACCTTTTCCATCCCTATAGAACCGAGTATAGAGGGAATTTTCGACGACCAAGCTCTTCTACACATGGCGTCACAAACAAATCATTTGGAGCTGTTTACTGGAGACGTTACTGCTCAAGGAGTTCTGAATGTATTTGAAGTATGGCATTTTAGTGTTGATTATATGATTTAAAAATTTGACTAGAACATTATATTTTATAACGTTTCGTACGCTTTTCGTAGCGAAATACTAAAAAATCTCGTTGCAGCTAGTATGTCAAGCAGACTATAAATATATTAAATTTCATACTGACAAATCAATAACAAAGCGACTTATCTCGCTTGCGGAGAGCAAATTTGAGATTGAAGAAATTTACCACCGATGTGCATTGACGGTCACAGATCAACTACGCAGAGCTCAAATATCGATCGATGAAGATTGCAATAGATTCTCTATTTTAATGTGCAAGCTGGATGAGAATGGTTATCCCTTATACGAGAGGGTCAATTGGGTGCCGCCTACTTGCTATTGATTCATTTTCCCCTACTCCATATTTCTGAATTAATGATTTACTGATCACTTATTTTGCATATTGCTTGTCTGTAACGACGAATATTTGTAAAATAAATTTCAAATTATATAATATTGACACCGCCAACACGTGATGAGAGGAACATTGAGAGTGTAGTCTATATTCTGCGGAGATTCAGGGCGAGAGCGAGAGAGGCGAGAAGAGTATTCCATCAGGTAAGCTTTCATCGTTTTCACTGAAAAAGTAACTCTGAAGTGTACTATTCATTGCCTGTTGAGAGAGGGTGAGACCATGCGAACTACGTCATTACAACAAGATGCAAATGGTAGTGAGAAGACACAAACTGGCCCTGGGGCAAGATTGAGAACGTTGGTAAACTACTACATTAACACAAGATGCACATGATAGTGAGAAGACACAAACTGGCCCTGAGGGCAAGATTGAGAATGTTGGTAAACTATTACATTAACACAAGATGCACATGATAATGAGAAGACACAGCCTGGCCCTGAGGGCAAGATTGAGAATGTTGGTAAACTACTACATTAACACAAGATGCACATGATAGTGAGAAGACACAAACTGGCCCTGAGGGCAAGATTGAGAATGTTGGTAAACTATTACATTAACACAAGATGCATATGATAGTGAGAAGACACAAACTGGCCCTGAGGGCAAGATTGAGAATGTTGGTAAACTACTACATTAACACAAGATGCACATGATAGTGAGAAGACACAAACTGGCCCTGAGGGCAAGATTGAGAATGTTGTTATACTACCACATTCTAGGATCGCAAGATGTTCTCTATCTATCTCTGTATTATTCGTTTGTCTTGTCGAGAATAGATGGTCAACTATTTGAAGTATATTGTGATAGTTTGACAGATTAATCTCAAATTGCTTATTTTATTTAATTCCTGAGTAGTTCGTTGTTTCTCTATTCAAGATGTGTGTCTCACGTTGTTCTATGTCTTGCAATTGTATGATATTGGAAGCATCAAGAATTCATTCAGCCCATCAGATACCATGGTGGAAGATGAAACAATGAATGCTTGAGCAGAATCAGAGACGCAGCAGTCCGCTGCAGGAGTAGGCAGTGTTGGACAGGATGTGCTTGAAGATATGAAGAGCGAAATCGAAAATCTGAAGCGAGAATTGCTCGTCAAAGAGAAAGAGAATCAGAGATTGACTAAAATAATCAACAAAATGACTCTGAAGGTGAGATTGTTTTTAAGTGGGAAACTAGGCATATCTTACGTTTCAGAAAGACATCCCTGTGATTCCTGACGACTTGCTTTGGATGATATTCAGCAATCTGTCTACAAAACATCGAGCGCCAATTGGTTTGACGTGCAAGAGATTCAGGGATCTCGATTTTGAATTGGGAACGAAAACGTTCGATATTATCGAAATTTCATTTGGAATTGGCGTAAGAAAACATGATAATAATTTGGAACTTTGACATTTCTCATTCAGTGGAACACGAAAACGTATCGTATAACAGCTAAAGGAAAGCGGATTGAATACTCGATAAACTTTGATGTGCCGATTCAAGCAATCTACCACATCATGAGACTGTTCAAAAATGCTAAAGCGACTTTTCTTCGTGTTTTCTATCAAAAGTCCGACAACCGTAGATCCGAAGAGGAGCTGGAAATGATTAGTAACTGTGTCAAAACAGTCCAGTTCAGCAAGTTCTCAGCTGACTTATACATGGGAAATATTAGATTTCCTGAGAAGTGAGAGTTTAAATATCGAAAAGTTTAACGGATGATAGGGTTGCAGGATCGAATTCGAACTCGAACTTCGCACTCCCTCGGGCACCCCTTCCTCTCTCTCCCCGAAGTTCGATCGAGCTAGGTCGATCTGCCAGAGGGTGCGAATCTCGCACTCCCATCGAACTTCGCACTCAACTCTCTTCCCCCTCGAACAAGGGGAAAAGAGGGAGAGGGGTGAGTGCGAAGTTCGATGGGAGTGCGAGATTCGTACCCTCTGGTATAGAGAGTGCGAGATTCGATTAGAGAGAGAGGGTTGACCTCTCGCCAGTGCGAAGTTCGAGGGAGGAAGGGATGACCCCCAGAGGGTACGAATCTCGCGAATTCGATCCTGCAACCCTAACGGATGATATTTAAAAACGTTAATATATGTTTTTTCCAGTTTTTTCTACAGTCTTATCAAAAAGCGCAATGTGGACTATGATCAAGTATCCATCATGTGCACGACTGAACATTCCGCACAATCTGAACATAATACTGCTATCGTGAGGAAGTTTATGAGCATGCTGCCTCCAATCAAAAAACTTCGCTCGGACTTCCACGTGACCAACGTTCCGGTAATGTTTAGAGTGGCATTAGGTCGGATGAGAACTATGACGTCATTCGGTGATATACCATGACATCATGATTTTCATCCGACCTAGTCATCTCAGAGAAGATAAACGACACGACGGCCTATTAAACTATACGAGAAAATTGCGGACTCGTTTCTCTAATAGCCAGCTGTCGAAGGTTATTATGATTTGTTTGCAGGAAAAGAGAGATATCTCGTTTGCTCATTCACTAATTAATTGGTTCATTCCGACTTTTTCCATTCCTCAAGAACCGGAAACTTCGTATCAGTACGACTATCAAGCACTTCAACGTATTGCAGCACATTCAAGCCATGTTGAGCTAGAAGGCACTGGAAACGTTACATCTCAAGGAGTTCTTAACGTATTTGAGGTACGTAATTTTAAAATTATATGTACGATTTTCACGGGAAAATACTACACAATTTCATTGCAGCTAGTATACCAAGCAGACAATAAATATATGCATTTTTATGCAAACAAATCAATAATAAAACGACTTAGCACGCTTGCGGAAAATAAATACGAGATTGACAAGTACCGTGGCCATGAATATGATTTGACGATCAAAGATCACATTCGTCGAGCTCAGATATCCGTCAATTTGGACGGTGACAGACTCTTCATTGAAATGTACAAGGTGGACGAATATGGGTGTCACATATGCGAAAGAGTTGATTGGGAGCAACGCAATTACTTTTGAATCATCATTTCCTTAACTGCTTTGGCATTATTGCATTAATATTTCCAATCTTAATTTCGTCCGTGAACGATATATTTCTGATCGATAATTTTGACTAATTGAATAAAAAAATATCCAATGATCCTTATTGTGTGTCAGAAAAAAATGTCCCGTTCATGAGCTCTCCGTTTATGCCGTAGCCGGGAAATAGTCTCGTGAGACCGCATTATGCATGTGGGGCTATTTGCCGGTTGTGTGATTGCAAAATGCGCTTTTCGCTCCATGCGTTTTCTCTTTAACGAAATTTACCACTTTTTATCGCGTAATAGTTCATGTTATTTTGTTCTGTGGAGAAGAACTGCCCAGCAACTGCATATACTGTAACCGGAAACAAATCTCGTCAGGCCGCATCATCTAAATTACGGCTGTATGATCGAAAAATGCGCTTTTCACTCCAGTCAGTTTTCTTTAAACGAAATTGCGCCCTTTTATCGTGTAATCATGCGTGTTCATTTATATTTTGTCGCTAAAATTGCACGCGAGCGATGCTTTAATGTTTTTGTTTGAGTGATCAGTAAAAAAAAAACAAAAATCGGAACAAAACCACGCGAGTGTGTACGCTATCGTGTATGTGTCTCGTTAGGTCACATCATATATTTGTGAAGGGCGAGCGTTTTAAGTTCCTCCGCAAGCGTAGTTTAGCTTCAAACTTGCCCACCTTCAGGGTAAAATGTTCCTCGAGCAAAATCCCTTCCAAATTTATTTGTTTATTATTTGTTATAATTTATAATTTATTTGTTTATTATTTGTTTATTACAAATTTATTATTTGTCATTCCAATAATTTGCTGAGAATATCACAAAAATGCTTAGGCGAGCTTGGGTTAGCCAAACTCCGCCCACTCGCTCTGGTTAATCCGTGGTTAGCTGTGTTTGGCCAGTGGTTAATCAGTTGGAGTGGGCGGAGCTTAGACAAAACACAGATTAAGCAGATAAATATATCTTCATTATCTCTTCAATTGCAACTGTGAAGCTGCAAATCAATGATTTCTGAGATCAAAGATCCCCTCTGGCCGCGCCCGATCCCTCTCACTGGCATTCGATGTGTCATTAGACTGACGACCGAAATAATAGTGCCAATGGATGTACCCCCTGGCGGCCCTCTCCTTTCATCAAATATGTTTTCATTGGAAAGGCGGAAATATGCTTTATTTCCTCATAATTGTGCTTCTTTCAAGTAATAAGCGTTACTCCTTATTTAAGCGTGTTTTCTTAATTTGTCATTTTTTCTCAGAATCAAGACGTTCCCAGCTATGGACTCCGATTCGCAGAAGGATCGTCTCTTATCACGACTGCGACGTTGCAGGCCTATGGTAGCGTTTAGAGTTCGTAATTCGTCGTCTCTTCATTCTGCACAGTCTCAGGAACGATCAAGCGGAGAGAGAGTGTGTAGAATGGAGAGACCGTGGTTTCATTTCTAGCGTCCCTTTACAAGTTATCCAGTATTTACAAAATACGATACAGACTTGGGTGTATCATAAAAAATTGCAAAGTATATCACTGTCTTACACAATGTGAAAAACATGAAAAGCACACTTTAGATGAGATAAACAGCTATAATATTATCAGTAACTAGCAACTAGTTCTGATTTAAGTTAACACCTTGGTAATGTTTATTTTACATCATTTTTAATACGTTCGAAGATTTAAGAAATTACAACATAATTCAGGCATCCAGATACGATGAGAATGACTCGGATGCGCTCAGAAATACGTGGATGAAGGGCATCGACCTCATGCTTACCGTCGCAGTGAACGCGGATAAACAAGTGAGCTTACTTAGCACTCGTCGGATGATAACGTTGACGTCATACCGACTTTGATATTTGAAAGGCGGAATGACGTCGAGGTTCTCATATGACCTAGTGCCAATCTGAATAGATGCGATGTACTAGGTCGGATGATCACCGTCGGATGACCTTCCGGATGATAACCAAAAAAATGGGACTCTATGAAGAAATTTCACGAAATGATTTTTGACACATGGGGAAACCACTGCGAACGTACTGGGGGAGGGTAATGTAGTAAATTATCATCTGACCTAGTGCCGCTCACATGCACAGTTGCGAGCATCTAACTCAAAATTGTACGCCATTATCTCGCTTGTTAGAGAGATCGTTAGAGAGATCAATCAACTAGAAGAGAGGCAGATTATTACTTTGTGTTACCTAACTAGTACAGCAAATAGTAAATGTGAAATAAGGATTCAAATTATTGATGACAATTTGGGTGATTGCAACTATGATTTTCCAGCAATCAAGACAAGCTCTCAATCACTACAAGCTCATGCGAAGCGAGAATAAAGTAAAAGAAAATAACAAGTTAGTTAAATATTTCGAGTAAGGTACTACAAATATTTTTAGTCTTCACAGAGGAAGAAATTTCGCCTTTCGAATGACTGGTTTTCTCTTCTGTGAGGCTGTGGAAAATTTCGTGGAACTCATGATTACCATCTCTGAAGAGAATGACGAATTAATCGATGAGCTGCATGAGTACATTCAAATGTTGGAGCAACGAGGCAATCAATCAAGATATATTATACCGAGGAGCGAGGTACGTGTTTTTCTCCCACATAATCATACTGATTTATACATGAGAATAAGGAAACTTGACTTGGACTAGTGCGCCCATAGTATGTCTTTCTATACGTAATGTTTCCTCTCCGAACTGTATGATCCTCTTCACAATTTCAGGAATTCGCGACAGATGACAACGCAGGTGCAAACGACAAATCCGCTCCGCCATCCCCGACAATCAAAGAAGAGCCGCTGGTTGGTCGATCGAACTCATACGAATCAGACTAATAATTGCAGGACAATGATGGATTCTGGAACGGTGAACTCGAGGTATTCTAATGGCCCACTCATAGTCGACAAAAGCTGAGTGGTCACTCTTCATTTCCCGAACTCTCTCACCGGTCGACCGGTCGAGAGAGTTCGGGAAATAAAGAGAGTGACCCCTCGGCTTTTTCGACTATGAATCCAGCACAAATGTCCATATAACCAACGATCCGAATACTTGCTAATTTCCAGGAAGTCAAGCAAGAAGAAATCGATCCTATGGAAGGAACAAGTTCAGGAATTAATGATGTAATGATTCACAATGTAATTATTTTAATTATATTTCATAAAGTCTTGTATAGGCATTTCGAGGGCGTTTTCTGAAAGAGAGTAATTATCAATTTATAACATTGCAATTTCCAGAAAAGCGCTATGGTTCCCAACAAGACGGTTCCCGGGCCAACTCTCAAAAGACTCAGTTCTCAACTCACATTCAGGGTAAGCAACCATTGTATGGAACTAGGTCAGATGACGTGACGTCATAGTTCACATCCGAGCTAGTGACTTTTGTACGGACCACTTTTCCGCTGTTGGAGAATAGTTAATAACGTATTATTGCAGGGAGACGATGTAAAATATGCTTGTTCACCGTCGGCGAAAGTACCGGAGCGACAATGTTCAACTGATGCAAAGAGAACGCGACTGACCGGAGTCATTCGCGATCATCAATTCGAACTGTTCCGGGACAATCTGCGGAAGGCTACGACTACAGCCGTAACCGCGGTATCATGTTAAACGTATCTTCGTTAGTGCTTGGGCTGTAGATGATCAAGCAAAACAATAACTATGATCGTCTTTACAATGTTTGTTCATAAAGCAATTCAGGCAACTGATACTCGAACAGTGGGCGAGGTATGTTCTGACTGGGCAACTAAATTTGCGCCGGTACCGCTTTCCGTTGGTCCATCTGCGTCATCACCTCGCGATGAAGTCTCCAAAGATAGTGCAAAGCAAGGTACTTCCAATAAATCATGTACATCGTGGCACTAATTATACATGGAAACTAATTTAACATAAATTTGTTGTTGATTTTATGATGCCATAGTCAGTCAAATCCTGTTTACGGTTTGAACGAATAACTAGTTTTTGCTTCTGTGAAGCGAAAACGAGTAATTAGTAATGAAGAATGAAAACAATAATATCCGGCACATCAGGGCCGCAGCACGCCGCAGCAACTGCCACTGCTGTCACATCAACATCCTTCACTTGCAAACACTGTGGAATGCTGTACCTGTCCAAGGGTCATCTGGACAGGCACAAATACAAGTGCACAGGTAACGTTCATAGTTATATCGACAATATGTACTTCCTTTTAAAGTAAAATCATGTAAAAATGCATTGTATGCACTTAATTTCTGTGTATGTTTCATGTGCGTTACTTCACTGACGAACTTATCAGCTAGCGCTCGTGAAACATGGGAAAATACCTAAAATTGTCTGATATTACCTGAAAAGGGAAATAGTTCTAGCATATATTTCGAAGATTTTTTGCAGAATATATTGCGGCTAAGCAGCAACAGAGGATATTCTGTCGATTGTGCGGCATCGTTGCAATGTCAGCCTGGGGCCTGAAGATTCACGTGATGAAATCGCACACCACAGCTGAATACAAAGGTGAGTTAGTGTGTGTGTATGTTTTAGTAACACCAATCAGGTATACATCTTAGTAACCAGGAAATTGGTTAACCAGTGATTCTCTGTTTTTGACCAGTTAGATGGCTATCCGTCGTTTAACCAGGTCCCTCACCGGTTGGTGGGGAATAGTCTACCTACTCGTTTTGAGAAATTAGAGAGATTCCTACTCACTTCAGCTGCATTCCCTGAGGGCTTCGATATGAAAAATCTAAACTCGAAATCGCGCCGAAGACAGGACCAATTCGAGGTGATACAGAACAGAGATGGCCTCGCAAAATCGTCAGGTGAACATGCTTTATAATCTAGGAAGAGAGTTTTGTATCATCCATTGCACACAAGTCGAAGAAATACAACATTTTTAATGCGGTAAGTCCGAACTAGCTTGACCCGATCATTGAAGGCGGAGTCAAAGGAGCGCGAAGGGACGTTGTACCATCTACGCTCGAGACTGCAGGGGAGATCAAGGAAGAGGAGGAGTAGCTGGCGATGCCGTTGCTACAGCCCGAGAATTCTACCTAATCCACTCATATTCGTGTATTCACTTCCCAGCACACGCCATCCCGTTTTCTTCCTTTTATTCGAAGTTCCTTCTCGTTTATTTGTATAATAAAATTTAATAAAAATTACGAAAATCAAGAAGTTTGTTTTGAGAGGCGCGGTACATCCTCTCCACTATCATTGAATGAAATTATTCGATTTTATACTAAAACATGTTAGTATAGTTAGTATAGTTGTGGCGTGGGTGGCGCAGTGGTGTGAGGCGCCGCTCGTCATACAAGGGTCCTTACAAGGGAAGGTCGCGGAGTGTCCATGGAGTTTCATAACGAGACCTAGCTCATTCGAAAGAGGAGAAAATTCTAAGAACTTCTGTTGTTTTCAAATTTGCCGAACGCTTATGTGAAAATCTGCGCTCTTTTGTGGAGCTCTGGGACTCTGGGATGTATGGGAATTTGGGGACAGGCTCAGAAATTGCCTGTTTTTGGCCTTTCGAACAGGTTCGCAACTATGAGCGCAGATTTTCACATAAGCGTTCGGTAAATTTGAAAACAACATAAGTTCTTAGAATTTTCTCATCTTTCGAATGCGCTAGGTCTCGTTATGAAACTCCATGGACACTCCGCGACCTTCCCTTGTTAGTTCGATCCCCCGCCTGGGCAGACCAAACCCTCTCCCTCCGTCGGTAAATAGGTAGTGAGTGACCTCGTTCGCGAAAGGTAACGTTCCCTAGAAGCACTTTGGACAGCAGTGATATGTAGCACTAGCAGTAGACGGCCTCACTGCACTACACCACCTAGCGTAGACGTTTACGACTATAAAATCGCTTGACTGGCTGCACCTTTACCTATACCTTTTACCTTTAGTATAGTAAGCAAACCAAACCAAACCGGCGTGGTGGCGCAGTGGTGTGAGGCGCCACTCGCTATACAAGGGACCTGAGTTCGATCCCCCGCCGAGGCAGACAAAGCCCTCTATCCCTCCGGGGTCGGTAAATTCGCAGTGACCCCGGTCGCGAAATGTATCGTTCCCTAGAAGCACCTTGGACAGCAGGGATACGTAGTCCAAACAGTAGTCGGCCTCACCGCACTACACCACCTAGCGTAATCGTCTATCGACGACTGTAAAATCGCTTGAAGTGGCTCCAAAAAAAAATAGTAAGCAAACCCCTCACTAGGACGGATGACGTCATAGTCCTCATCCGATGTAGCGCCCCTCCCAGGGCAGGTACAATCCCAGAAAATCGCAGTACTCATGTATGTCCCATGCATGAACTGGACTACACTGGTTTAGCGGAATCCACGGTTTAAAGGAGATGGATTTGTCTTAGAAGAGGGCGAGCGAGGTATGCTGACTGGAAATCCTCAGAGAATGATGTTCCAACCAAAAACGTGTCTACAGCGTGTGTAGAGGGCAGAGGGCAGAGGGGAAACGCGTGTGTCCGGCCAGGCGAAGGAGAGAGGATGGATGGAGCGGGTGTCATTAGGGAAGAGGCAGGGAAATTCTGATAAGGGGGGTGGAGAAACAGCAGAAGAGGGAGAGCGAGAGCTAGAGAAAGAGAGAGCGCGTGCGCGCGTCAGCCGTGTGCACAACAGTTTTCCCTCCATTCCTTCCGCTCACTCAACTTCGTTCGCACTTAGTTAAAATCCTTCCGACTTTAAAATCTTCCACATTTGAAATCGAGAACTTCTCAGCAATGCACTCTGATTCACGGAGGAAGGATATTCTCGTGTCCGAGCTCCGGCGATGCCGGCTTTTGGTAACGTGCATTTTATCAAGTATTTAAAAAAACAGAATTAAAAACCTTGACATTCAGACTGGAGAGAAGTACTATTTCAGATCTCTAAAGATGTTGGAAAAAGTGCCCACACAAATCATATGCCTAAAAAAGAAAAATCGGCCATTATGGAAAAATTGTGATCGCAAAAAGCTGATTTCCCAAACTCTCACGACCGGTCGACCGGTGAGAGAGTGCGGAAAATGAAGAGAGTGATCCCACAGCTTTTGCGACCATAAATGGTCCATAAAGCTCATTGCAGATGGCGAGTCAGTCGAGATATGTCGACACTGATTCTGCTGCACTTAGAGACACGTGGAGGGAGGGCATCGACCTCATGATTACAGTCTCATTGAGCTCCGATAAGGAAGTGAGTATGGTTATCTAATTATAAAGTTTTTGTTGCATTTTTGTTTAGTGTCGTTTTATAGATGTGCTTTTGTTGGTTTAGCCCGCCTGAAACATATCCTTAGTACATCACTGAGTTATGGGCGGTACGTGAGTCTATCTAACCAATCGATAAGTGAAAATAGTGTGGAATATCAGTTTGAGATCTCTCTCCTCCCTCATTGAATTGATACATTCGCACATAATTTATACAGGGTAATTTCAGAATAATGCCATCTTCGATTTGCGCGGATTTTAAGCTTGATTTTAAATATTTTTTCTCTGAGTTTTACAGACCGCACGCCAAGCTCGCGTCCGCTTCAAGGAAACACTGATTGCGGCGAGAAAACTGAGAGTGTGCCACAAGGAAATTCCATGGCGCATATCAGAGCATTGCCATGGAGAGCGGGAACGCATGCATTCAATATTCACTTACAGTTAAGGCGTTTGTTCCCCGTTTCCTCATTTGTTACTCACCTGCTCCATTATAGGCTGTGTACCGTTTGGGGGGACAGATCGGTTTCTGTCCCGTTTGGGAGGACGTATCGGCACTACACCGGATGAGAACCGTCGGATGAGAACCCACTGGATGAGAACCAAAAAATGGACACTTCTGTAGGACTTTCACAGAAGCACTTTTGGCACTGTGGAAACCTACTGTGAACATGCTGGAGAAGGGTAATTTTTGTGGTTCTCATCCGGTGGGTTCTCATCCGACGGTTCTCATCCGACCTAGTACCGACGTATCATAATCACAGTGGACGTATCAGAATTACATTGGACGTATCAGAATTACAGTGGACGTATCAGAATTACAGTGGACGATTCGTGCTTGAGATAGCTAAATATTATCATATTGACATAAGCTTACACTTCGCATTAGAATATGCGAACTTTGTTCTCTAAAAATGGTTTCTCTAACGGTGAAACCCCATAACAAGAGTAACTTTCCCATTCGTATCAATGCGTCCAATAGCTTCTACGAGCTCTAAAACTCCAACTCTGGCATTGGAAAATTCTAGGGAATCAGTTCTACTCTCTTTCTTTATGTTTACTGCGTGCTGCGTCAGGGATTTCCCCACTCTACACCTCATTTTATCCGCTGTGCTAGATTACAAAAGAAAATAAAGCACGTTACTCTCCCTATGATCACGATTAAACATGTGCGCCATTTCTTCGCGTTTATGCGTAACATTGTATTACAATTATATGTGATCTTATCTAAGTGAAATGTAATATTTGCGATGATAACTGTGTATGAATTCTGCGCATTGAAGGCGGAGTCTACGGAGCTGGAGGGAATGATGGACCGCCAACGCTCTACGCTGCAGGGCAGGAACTGCAGCAGCCCGTGAATTAGCCGTATTCATTTCAGAATTTACAATAATTGCATGCTTCCTGCTTGCGCACCGCAACATACGCCGTTTCTCCACTTCCATATTTGTTATTCACGTTTTAAAAAAAAACCAACTATGAGCAAAATTCAATGAACACATTTTACAATATGCACCGCAAGAACATAATGAATTGCTCAATCTGCTCTATATCGCATAACTTTATCTGCGTCATTTCATAAGGGCAACTCTGATTTTACATGAAGTTGTGCAAGTTATGAGGTGTCAACAGTAGATTATTTGGATTAATGTATATGATCGCCCATAGCGGATGGGGATAGGAGGTCAGAAGATGACAAATATAGGGCATCCCCATAAGTACAACACTACTGATATGACGCCTGATCACCCTGTCCATACCTTTGCGGCGAGCAAACAGAGGTGTGCCGCAGGGAAGTTCCATCACGCATGTCAATGACTATGTTTGTGGTGAGCGGGAACGCGTACATTGAGTGTTCACATAGTTAGGGTGTTTGTAACTCATTTTCGCTGTTTTCACTCACCTACTCGTCAGTACCCACTCCATTTGAAGGCCTTATGTACACATAGATTTTATATTTTTTCCGGAATCTAGAACTTCTCAACAATGAACTATTCCATTTGAAGGCGTTATGTACGCATAGATTTTATCTTTTTCCCGGAGTCAAGAACTTCAACAATGGACTATGATTCGAAGAGAAGTAATTCAATCCAGATCTGACTCAAAAGGCGATCGAGCTTTTGGAACTCATAACAGATAATGATGGAAATTCTGAGGTTCCTTTGTTCTTAAAAATGTCATTTTTAAAATAAAAATGTTTTCAGCATGTTCACAATACAGTATCGTTACTTGAAACTAAAGGTCAAGTTGTTGAAAGATCCGATAGACTGAGGTAGCGCATGATTCCAATCTCATGTAATAATAGTTTCATGATAACGATATTAAGAGTCTCCCCTCTTTCCGATTTAATATTCGGGTTTATCATTTCCTTGAAAACTGCAGTTGAATGGACGAGTGAGAGGACGACAATAAGAACGATTAAAAAGGTATGCACGGATTTTTATGCTCATTCAATTTCATATAAATATACAAATTGTATTAATCTGATTAGGACGAAAGTTTGAATGAAACAAAGTGAATGATGGATCAGAAGGTAATGTATCCGTTAGCAAAATGCTAAACCGTGGTAGCGTCTGTTATTTGGCTACGATATTGTAAATCAACATGTGGACATGTGATACACTTTCTAGGTGATCAAGCAGGAAGAACTGGTTCCTACTGAAGGCACTCGCGATGAGACGGGATTCAGTGATCGCAAATGTACCAATTACCAATTATTACCAATGTACAACTTCAGTATTTATTATTATTTATTTGCAGCTCCTCCCTAAACTTTGACCATTTTCAGGAAACTAAAAATAAAGCAGTTACGAATACTGTGGAATCTGATCCTAAATCAGATCATTATATCGTAAATATGATTGTATTTTGCCTTGTTGAATATAATCAACGCATAATTTTAGGAAAACCTCCATGCCGTGGCCCCCATTCTGCAGGACCCGAAGCTGTGGCCATCTACTATGGGTGATGGGGCTGTCGCTGATAAATTCGCATGCCCACAGTGCGGATCGGTCTACATTAATGAGCAGCAACTTAAGATACACATGAACAAGTGCTGTGGAGTGTGTGGAATGGTCTTTCACCGTGGACGGTTTGCATAAGCACTTTGGTCAATACCATCCCGGAGAGGAGAACAACGTCAATATAGCCGTAAACAATGTACAGCTCTTGCTGCCCTCTACGAAACGGGCCGCCAGAAAACGAAAATGTAACTACGAATACGCAATTTTCGATTGGCTTCTAGTTTTGAGCCAAACGTGTGAAAAATGACGTAGAATGACGAAAGTCATTTATTTCAAAGTCGCTCCTACTGTTCATTTCAGTGATGAGTACAAAGCATGTCTGCCCAAAGTGTGCAGCAAAGTTTCACAACAAGGGTGATGCAGTGGATCACTTCTTGATTGGCGACTGCCCGAAATTTCGCTTGCCTCCTCTTGCCATGAATCGAATCAGCCCGAAGAGAAGGAGAAGACAGGTGTTGCAGGAAGATGAGGAGATGCCACAGTTGCAGCCCGAGAATCCTTGTGTTGATTCTACGGAAGTCACAAATACTGTGGAAACTGATTCTGAATCCGCTCATCCCATCGTAAATATTATGACATTATGTTTTGCTGATTATAAAATACATCTAATTTTAGGAAAACTGCGATGCCGTGGTCCCCATTCTTCAGGACTCGAAGCTGCAGCCCCCACCTATATCTGAAGAGAAGGAGATGCCACAGTTGCAGCCCGAGAATCCTTGTGTTGATTCTACGGAAGTCACAAATACTGTGGAAACTGATTCTGAATCCGCTCATCCCATCGTAAATATTATGACATTATGTTCTGCTGATTATAAAATACATCTAATTTTAGGAAAACTTCGATGCCCTGGTCCCCATTCTTCATGATCCGAAGCTGCTGCCCACTACTACGGTTGATGAGGCCGTAGTTGCTGATAAATTCGCATGCCCCCAGTCCGGATCAGCCTACATTAATGAGAAGCAACTTAAGATACACATGAAAAAGTGTTGCGAATTGTGTGGAATGGTAGTTTTTGCCGTAGGTGGATTACTTAATCTCCTGGGACGATGCCATTCCGGAAATGCGCACACCGGTTTCATAACCCCAAGCAATGTACAGCCCTCGCCGCCTTCTAAGAAACGAGCCAACAGAAAACTGAAATGTATCAGTCCTTAGCTTATCGACAAACTTTTCCTTCTGCGTTGTCGGTCAAATGTGCGAAAAACACGTAGAAGAACGGAATCCATTTATTTCGAACTCGTCCCTACTCCTCATTTCAGTGACGAGTCCGAAGCATGTATGCCCAAAGTGTGCTGCGAAGTTTCACAACAAGGGTGATGCAGTGGACCACTTCTTGCGTGGTCATTGCCCGAATTTTCGATTACCTACTGAAGTCTTAAATCGCATCAGTCTGTAGACAAGAAGAAGAAGGCAAGCTATGCAGGAAGAGGAGGAGATACCGCAGCTGCAGCCAGAAAAAATATTGTCTTACAAAAAATATTGTATACATACGGTGAGCATATAGTTCCACTCCTTGTTTTGATTTTCGAATCTTATTCTTTTCGTACGGCGTGTTCATTTAGTACGGCGGTGCACTAAGCCATTCCGAAAACTTGTATCGTATAATGAAATCCATTACAATGCAACACATCCATTTTTCTTTTATGAAACTTTTATGCTGTCATTCTTGTTTGTTATTTCATTTTACTTGGAAATACTTTGCATTTTACTTGGAAATACTTTACTTGGAAATAAATGATTGTCGTGATTACTCCAATTGCATATGAGCTGGACTTCGGAATCTGGTTCTCTGAAATGAACACAATCTTCCACGACTTCTATAATATTCGATATTTTCGAAAATGTGCATTGTTAATGCTAAAAAATAATGCGTAAAACAGTGTTGGATTCATTAAGAGATACAATGCACACTTTCAGATATGATGCTACCTGGTCTAGTCTGAAGGGGATTAATGGGGGCTTCGTCCGGATGCCTAATCATTACAATATGCGAGAGATTCTTCCTATCCCGATTCAATGGAATCCAGCTCTAATTAGATGTTTCTCCTAAAGGTAACTAACTTGCAAAAGAGGGACGTTATAATCTCTACTATCAACTTGCCTTCAAGACTCTAGCCGTGGCCGCGGTCTATGTCGAGAGGAAGAAGGCAGATTCAAGATATATAATGCATGACGAAAGGAGGCCAATGGTTAGATAAATGGTACGATGGCGTGAGGGGGGAATGTTCTGTATACTGGGCGTACACTAGAGATGCCAAATCGGCGCGCGCTCTCCTCGTTTCACACGCTCTCTCACCGGTCAGACAGAGCGAGAAAGTGTGTGAAACGAGGAGAGCACGCGCCGATTTGGCATCACTAGCGTGCACTATCATGACAACACGATGAGCCAACATTGTAAGTTGTCAACTCACTTTTGGCCCGCAATCAGCTCGACCCATGCTGATGTTCCAGAAAAGTAAATGGCAGACCTAAATTAGTATCCGCTGATTATGCCGTGATTGCGGAAGTTCTCGATATGGTTCGGCCCATAGTTGTCAAGAAAAACCGGTTATGAATTTCGAACGTTTCACTCGAATTGTCGACTGGAAAATGCAAAAGTAACATGCAAAATTGCAAACTTTTCTTGTGGAGGTGCTTTGAAGTGGGCATTACTTAGGTTTTAACTGATCAGAAACAACTTGTCTTGATCAATCTTGATCATTTATTTTGATTGATTGTCTGATGAGGTGTGAGATCTGTCTGAAAAGAGAAAGTTATGCAACTAACCGAGAATCCGAGATTCTAAACTTGGCTACAATCAAATAGGTAAACCTTAGGAGTCAATGAATATCATTGAGTCTCAATTAGTCTTATGTAAATTATGACTCAAGATCAGGTCTAAACCACGGTGAAACTCACTTCTGGTTTGTATTGCCGATATCGTTCAAGAGTAAAGCGTATACTCGATTGTTGGACGAGCTAATCGAGATGGTGTAAACATCTGGAAAGGGGTGTATTGATCACGCTCATTAATTGTACGCGGATGATTGACTGGGAATTGTCTGGATCGAAAACGGGAGAGGAGATTTTTTTCTTTTCGAAAATAGGAACTTTGTGGCGGGAAGTACTCAAATTATCGCGGCAGTACAGACACGATCAATGGGGAGAGGGCGAGATATGTAGAAGAAAACGGAGAGAAGAGCAAGAGAACGAGAGAGATAGAGAGAGAGCGAGAAAAGAGAAATGCAGAGAGAGGAAAACGGACATATAAGGAGAAGAACAATGCGTGGTGTCTTGTCTTATCATGCCTTATCATTGAGTACATTTCTCCCCGGGGAGCAGAAGGAGAAAGATCCATGCCTCAGATAAGTAGACGGGAAAATATTGCAGAGAAATAAATTGCGATGAAAGTGTATTATCGACGGAGAAATATATCGACACCATTAGACGATCAATATTTAAGCGCACAATCAGAAAATCTTTGTACGGCGTCAAGGATAATATAGAAAACAATGAAAAAATACTCAAACGAATTTGAAGGGAATGGAACAATAAATACGTAATTACCAGTACTTGTAAATGAGGGCGATAACTATAGCTGCAGATGGAGAAATCAGCGTGAATATTCGAATGAATGGAAGTGGACAGTACTGGTGGGAATTATTCATAGAATAGGCGCCTGCTTAGATCGATCAAGAGGAAGACATTGCGAAACAGTCGAAGCGATAAGGGAAGATGGGGAATAGGGCACATGTCATGGTTGGTTGTCCCCTTACCATTACCTTTAGTGCCCATACTGAAAGGAAAAAGGGGAGAAAATGAAAATGTCACTAGTTAGTCACCCATCTGGAAGAGAGAAATGGAATGAGAAATTTTACAACGCAGATTGTAAATGTTACCGCCGATGGGCACAGAAGGATATTATATATTGACCACGAGACGACGAAGGCGAACTGGTTGAGGTCAGAGATGGGCGATGGGGAATAGGGAGAGTAATACATCACAAGTGAACCGCAAAAGTATACAGCTCAATCGCTGAAATTCATTGTCAATGAATTTTAACGATTGAGCTGCATACTTTTGCGGTTCCCTTGTGATGTATTACTCTCCCTATTCCCCATCGCCCTTCTCTGACTTCAACCAGTTCGCCTTCGTCGTCTCGTGGTAAATATATAATATCCTTCCGTACCCATCGGCGGTCACATTTACAATTAAATTTGCAACAGTGAACACCATAGATCGATAAAGCATGTCAAGAAGGCCATGAAACCGGAGTTGTGTGTCAATCGGACTCACCACCTCTGAGTAACAAGTAAGTGAAATCAACAACGGACAAGCTATGAGTACGCAAAATTATGCACATCATGAAAAATGGCCAAACATGAAGATCGATGGAGGACACCTAGTGGGTATCAGAAATTGTTGAACTCTGGTCTCCTTTTTCTCTGCCGGCAAGGGTGCTACTCTTAGGAGAACACACTCTCATAAATATAATCCTTCATATTTGCATTTTTTCAAGCTTGGATTTCTGAGGTCAATATATCTGTGAAATAGCTGATTTATTTGCCGATCACTTCAATTGGCCGAACCCCATTTTAAAATATTAAGAGACCGGATCGGTAAGATTGGAATACCCCCCGGACATGCGGCCCCCGGAATGAGAACCCCCACTTTGTGCATGGGTACCCCAGTCTTTAAAATTTTTGAGCAGTTTTTCACATTTCTGAATTTAAAATAATTCAAAGTGACTGAAAACCATTGATTTCTTCAAATTTCAATCCACAATTTTTTATTGACACCCTTGATCGCGCATATTTGACTGAAAATATCCAAGTCCTACTGTTATGAAAAGTGTCATGTTTTGCGAATTTCTTACTCATGTGGAAACCTACTTTACGTTATGCACAGTGCTCATCGTTTTACGATTGAAAATAAGGCGTTTAATGTGCTTGAATTTGGGTAAAATCAATGTCGCGAAAATGAAGTTTCCCAGAAAGTACTAAACCTCGATTTTCAGAACATAATTACTATTTTATAATTGTGTAGGTTTATTTTCCTCTAAATGTGCACGTTTCAAGTTCATTTGGGTGATGTAATCGAAAAATCTGAAAATTGCGATACATTCGCACCTCGGTATGAGGAAAACGGAAACTCTGAATTTGTTACTTTTTGGATGTATTCGATGTAGAATTCACTGGGCTACAATTTAGGCATAATGAGATCGTGCGCTCTTCTCCTATTCGAAGTTTAACCTCGAAAAACTGAAAAATTAGGCGATGAAATCGACTTTGCAATCGAGAAAAGAAATTAGATCAGGATCATTATTTTTTGGTTATTGGCCACCCCTAATAGAACGCAAACGAGATTTTGAGTCGATCTCATCGCGTTCGAAAAATTGGAAATTTCGATTTTTCAAATTTGGGACCTTATAATTTCTCGTTGAAAAGGGGAATCGAGTAATGGCTTGTATATTGAGTATCGTGGTACCAAGGGGTACCCATGCACAAAGTGGGGGCGCGCGGTTCTCATTCCGGGGGGCGCATGTCCGGGGGGTGGCCAATATGGTCGATTTTTACCGATCCGGCCTCTTAAGACAGTCCAAGATCATCAGCGTGAAGAGCTACGGAGAGAAGGAGGAGGATAATATTGGAGAAGGGAGAGAATTAAGGGAGGAGGATCGAGAATGACACTTCAGAAATTTATAATCGAAAACAAAGAACAATTTTGGAAAGAACTTATTGTACTTCTTGTCAACCATCAACAATAATCATATTTTTTTTTGATTATTTGATTCTTCAGTTCGAATTTTCGCTTCACAATTCGGGCTTGTAGCTGTTCTTCGTTCCGTGATATCCCAAGCGATACTCGACGGGGAATGTCTTCTTCTGAAAACAATAATACTTTAGTACTCTTCAATTTTTTAGCGACTCACTGATATATTAATTATGTAATTAGCGAAAAACATATGCAATCGGACCTTGTTAAGTATGCAATTGTACTCCATTGGAATGTCGATTCGCTCAGCGAAGAATTTGTAGTCCTTGTTGTCTATGTTTGCCTCGCAACTAAATTAATTTTTTTAAATAATATAATTTTTATTTTTTAATAGGCAAATAATACACACCTCTTGCTATAGTCTTCGTTATCACGTCTCACATAGTTATCACATAGTATTCAGCACAATTAAGGAATATGTTGATGACAAATTCACTTTCCTGAAAAACAAATTCAATTAAAATAATACAATTCGCAATCATTCATACAATTTCGTCACCGGATCCTTCGATGTAGAATAAGCCATCCTCGTCTGTTGTTGTGCCGCCCAAAGGATCGTCACCATCGATGCACGCGGCCGGATTAGTCAAAAGATGGCCTCAAAAGAATATATTATGCATTAGGTAGACACAGCAAGCTCCGCCCACTCGGCCCTTACACTTTTCCCCCCCAAAGCGAGATCAGGGGGGAACAGGCTTCAAACAGGCTTCATTCGCAACCAAATCACTAGCTCAAAAATGAAATTGGAAGCTATTTTCATCCTCTTTCGAATGAGCCTCCGCGGCAAATCCATATCTAAGTAGGTCAGCATACGAGTTTTACAAAGCAACTTAGCTTAGATAACTATAAAACTCATGCTGACCTACTTAGAGAAGGATTTTTCAGGGTCACGGAGGCTCGTTCGAAAGAGGGTGGAGAGAGCTTGCAATTCCAATTTCGATCGAGATGTTTGGTTTATAATGAAGAAATTGTCTCTACGATTTCGAAACGCGCATGGCTCGCGACTATCACCGCTTCCTCTCCTGCTTCTCCCTCCACTCTCTCCTCCGTTTCTTACCCTTCCTGAATCATGCCTGACTTAGCCCCAAAGTGTTATTGTGTGAATTTCTCTTTGAGACACCATCAAGGGCTATCGAATGAGTGGTTTGCTATGAATATAGCTGGGGAGAACATTAGTTGTTAACTTTAAAGAAGGACTGCCAGCAAAGTTGAACTGTTTACGATGTTATAACCATGACCTAGCTTTACACAACCATAAGAGTTTCAAAAAAATCAAATTCATATCTCTACTTCGAACCGAGTTATCATTAGTTGGCAGACTGCCAAGGAGGGCTTGTAGGGAAGGGACATGCGGGAATTCAAATATCTGGAAGATTTGTCAAAAACATCTTGTGGAAATCGAACCCGCAACATCCCGATCACATGGCGGCTGCTCTACCACTGAGCTATCAACCGGGGGGTGGGCGGACAAAACCGCAACGGACAAAACCGCAACGGATCGCAATTCGCTGGGGATTTGAACAAGCAACTTTGGAGTTGTTTCATTGTTATCAATATACCCTCTACTACATCACCCTGATTAGATCCTCTAACTAGACGATCTTGAGTTTCACTCCATATCTATGTTCATGGTCTACATTTAAGAATTTCAGTGAAAAATCATGGTTAGACAGACACCAAATGCCGTAACCAATTGATACTATTGTACCCCAGTAACTACAAACTCCCTATCACCTATCACCATAGTTGCCCAACACTGGCGGCGGATATGACAAGCACTTCTATGAATAGGGGTCTATGAATAGGGGGTCATGGTCAAAAATCGATAGGTAGGTCAATGGTAGGTCAAGACTAGGTACCATACCCAATCGATAGAACAGTACCCATAGATACCGTATACCACTACCGTAACCCCGATTATCGCAAACTAACTTTATTTTTTAAAAGTCTTGGTACGGTGCCCAATCGATTCTACCGTACCCAAGTCACTACAGTAACCCAGTTCCATGGGTCAGATCCAGTTCCTTGGGTCACACATTTTTCAAAAATTGTCAAGCATTTTTATAAAAACCCTAAATCCGTTATAACATGATTCTACAGTAATGAGATATACGGTAGGATGCTTTAAAATAATTTATCAATCGATTTTCAATTTTTAGAAAAAATGTTTGACCCAATGAACTGGATCTGACCCACGGAACTGGGTTACTGTAATGTCTTGAGTACTGTAGAATCGATTGAACACCTTTCCAGGACTTTTTAAAAATAAAGTTTGCTATAATCGGGGGTTACGGTAGCTGTATACGGTATCTGATAGTAATGTATTAGTGTTGCGCAAGTGATCTAAAAAGTGAAAAGTGGTCTTCCACCGCTCAGGTCAAAGTGATCGACGAGGAATGTGATCGATCACTTTGTGGGGAAAGTGATCGATCAGATTTGGAGAGATCGTTTTGAAACATAAAGCGATCGATCAGATTCAGAGAGCTTGTTTATGTTTTCGAAAGTGATCGATCTTTTTTCAAAAGATCACATTTTGAAAAATGTTCAATTAGATCAGTTTCATCGATCTAGATCATTTTTTGATCGACATGATATTGCTATTCAGATTCAGGGAGAATCCTGATAAGTTTCAGAAATGTTTAACATACATAGAGACCACAACGCGTTCTGCAAAAATCGTCGTACCAGGCGTTTTATTTGCCCAATGCATCCCTTTCAGTCTGAATAAGACCATACTGTGTCATTTAGAACTGTATTTTAACTCTGCGAAGAATGATTATCTGAAAACCTTACTCTCGGACCCTCGAGAACGCCTTTTTCGACATTTTCTTGAAAATGCTGTGCCAGGCCCTATGGACGATGGTTTTTAGAGAATCGGGCTCATAAGGAATGATTTTGATGGCATTAAAATCAATTGGAAAGGAGCGTTTTGTAGGTTAAGCATTTCTGAAACTTATCAGGATTCTCTCTGAAATATGAATAGCAAACAACATCTCGATCAAAAATGATCTAGATCGATGAAACCGATCTAATTGAACATTTTTCGAAATGTGATCTTTTGGAAAATGATCGATCACTTTCGAAAACAAAAACAAACTCTCAATATCTGATATCGATCGCTTTATGTTTCAAAACGATCTCTTCAAATCTGATCGATCACTTTCCCCCACAAAGTGATCGATCACATTCCTCGTCGATCACTTTGAGCTGACCAGTCGAACTTTTTGAACTGAAATATCGGGAAGATTTAGATCGCCAGCGCAACACTATAATGTATGATCCATTGGGTACGGTATCTAGTCTTGACCTACCGAACGATTTTTGACCATGACCCGGGTTCATGGGTGCTAAGTGCTTGTCACTTTTCGTGACAAGCACTTTGCACCCATGAGGGGATCATGGGGGTCGCCGGAGGCGTGGGCAACTATGCCTATCACCGTTCATGGTCCATAATTGATAATTTCAGAGGAAAATTGTGGCTAGGAAAACACCTAATGCCGCGACCATTCTACATTCGTGTTAAAGGGGTATAGTAGTTACTGGGATACAATAGTATCAATTGGTTACGGCATTTGGTGTCTGTCTAACCATGATTTTCCACTGAAATTCTTAAATGTAGACCATGAACATAGATATGGAGTGAAACTCAAGATCGTCTAGTTAGAGGATCTAATGAGGGTGATGTAGTAGAGGTCATACTAATAACAATGCAACAACTCCCAAGTTGCTTGATCAAATCTCCAGCAAACGGCGATCCGTTGCGGTTTTGTCCGCCCCCCATCAACCGATGGTTGTCTTCTCTGCAAGCTCGCGCTATGATCTTTGGAGTGTGGGCTAGATCATGGTTAAGACAGCGTCAAACGTTTAACTTTGCTGACACTCCTTCTTTAAGAGATCTTTTGAAGTTATTTTTCAACAAGACAGTGAGGGAGAGAACCATCATTCTAAGAGACGCGGGATGAGAGCGATCTAAACACATTGTCTTATGAAGAAAAATTGTGTCAAGTGATTCGGGAAACCTAAAGGTATAACCAGTGTTCTCCCCCCAGCTATATTCATTGCAACTCATTCGATAGCCCACGATAAACTGCACACACTGAGAAAATGTTCGAGAAAAATAGCCTTAATTGTAGCATCGTTTAAACCGTGGATGACGTGAAATAGATCGGTAGAGCTCGATAAATGATTGGGGGGGTCACTCGCTCTCTCAAAGTGAATGCTGCTGAGATTCGACCAGGTGCATGAAGCCTCAAAGTGAAATTCTCACAATAACACTTTAGGGTTAAGTCAGGCATGCCTTAGGAAGCCCAAAACTGATGATCACCCATTTCACGATATGCTCCTCATTCCCTGGCTCAGCTCGATTCTCTCTCGAGAGGCGTGATATTGCAAAATCTGAGGAGGGGGAGGCGAATTCGCAATCCGACTTCGAATTGCCAACCCTAATATGCATAATATAAAATCTATAATGTGTGCTCACAAAATGATTTGTCAACCCCATTATTGATTACTGATGACGATGCACTCGAAACCTGAAAGACCCCCTCTGAAAAGAAAACAAAATGGCTGGCATAAACTCAGCTATTTCAATCGTGAAAATTTTAGCATTCGGTTGCATTTTGATAGTATGCTGCAAACACACATTTCTGATATTTGCAATGTAACCATTTAAGTCCGTTTTGCCGCTGGAGTTATGCCAAAATCTTAAATGTAAGACAAAATCTTACAATGATCTGGTTGACCATATTCCTTCTCCCACAGTTGTACAACTGCTCCTTCCATGTTGATGACGAATTCCAGATCTCTTTCTGCAGGCAACTCACGCGGCCACGCACGCGAACCTCAATTTAAAAAAAAAAAATTTCGAAATATTGTTTCGCAACTCATCATCACCACTAGTATTAGTCAGTATCGGGTACTTGATAATGTTGTCCTTCGAACATAAGCAAGAATTAGGGAAAATTCCCGACTCACTTTTGGGAACACGAAACATACAGCATACAAGAAGCAGAGAAGGAGGAGGAGAATCGACCGCATCCGAGAGGAGAAAAGGGAGAGAGTGAAGGGGAGGTGGGGGAAGAATTGAAGGGAGGAGGGGAAATGTCACGTAGCAGAGTCAATTTCAATTTCGTCTTATTGGAAATTATCAGGTTGTTGCGAAAGTCTTGCTCCCTTTTGTCGTTTTCATATTCCAGACTCTTCTGACTTTTGATTTTATTTTAGGATTATGATATTTTTCTTAGTTAACTAAGGCACCAATACTCTTCATATCGCACTTTACCTCAGACTTTTCCTATAGTTTAGGAAGACACAGCTTGAAGTCAAATTCTGACATCTGAGGACATGGATATGACTTTTCCTTTGATCATAACTCCCTAAGAAAACGTGATATGTTCATACCAGTGCCAAAGGTATAAACATATAAGAGAATAAATCACAATAAAACACTCACACATATTCAGCGCCAAAAACGTTACTTCCGACTTGTGCCTGATTTGGGATCGACCATGAACAAGGTTCATCCAAAAATGGTTTCACCCCTCTCACTTTTGATTACGTAGTCTTGGCCATCCAAATTGCTCTTAACTATAATATTCATATAGTTATCTTTTCAAAATTTGAGCTTGTGACTGATTCAGTTTTGTTCCTAATAGATATGCCTTCGTGAGCGGTGGTATTAAAATTTTGATATCGAAATCGTTACTTTTATCGAATTTTCCTTTCTCACGCACATTGGATGATGAAACTTTCGTGCTCATTTTAACAAGCAACCTCTCCCCTGTAATTACATTTATGGATTCCTTTCGTAAATCAATAGTATTTATTTGGCGATTCAATAATTTCAGTCCCAGATTTCGTAATTTGTACAGTGTTTCGGTCAAATTCAATATTCGAAAAAATCAAAATTTCTTTACGATGAGAAACACTTATCCATAATAGTTATGGTACTTTATTGTACCTATGACAGCCGAAGGAAGCGCACTTGTTTTAGAATCAACAGCTTTGGTTCTCAAAGCAAGACATCGAAATGTGTTGGCTCATCGGCCTTGATTAAATTCAATTTCCGAACCGTCTTAGTCTCGAAATGATGAACAAAGAGCTGACTTCAACACATTTTTTGGTAGAATATATAATGTACTTTTACAATAGCGACATAAGTTTATGACATGCTCAATCGCGATAATTTTGCACCACTTCGAAGAAATGTGAAAATTCGAATCACAATTTCAGGATTTTGGATGCTGACTTAAGACATAGATTTACATCGTGATTCAAATCGACCATGGTAGAATAACAAAGAAGCATCCCCTTATACATGACTATAATATCAGACATTGGGGTTTTCAACGAAGAGAAATTGATAAGTTCAAATGTACCGTCCAAAAAGGAGCAAGACTTTCGCAACAACCTAATATAATAATCGTCTTGGGAATAGTCAAATCTGCACGTAATTAGTACAAGAAAGTGTAAACGAAAAGGGTCGCAATAGCTTCTATGCGCAAAATGGATGCATTTGTGTATCCTGTCAAGAGTATAATACTCTTGTAGTCAGTAGGTCAAAGATCATTCACTCTGGCTCGCTATTCCCGTCCCCTTATCTCAGATATCATCTATCTTCCCCCGCTCTCCCTTCCCTCACCGTCTGTTCTCTCCGCTCTCCCCGATGTTCTAATGGCGCAATGCGCTGAGCCGTGGGTATAAGAACCCCGGCGATTTCACATTCATCGCTTCACTTGCCCTGTCTACTCAGATAAAGTTCCATTAACGTGACCCTACTTTTCTGAGTTTGACAGTACACCGACCACTAAGGTCCAAGCCGGTAGACTACCCGAGCTGGAATTAGTATATATCCATTCGGGAGAGTACGCGATTAGAAAGAGAGATAGAGTCGTAAGTGAGTGCGCACTTTTTGAATTTGCTGCAACTTTTTGCCCAGTGAAGACATCATTCTGCCACTAAGGTTAGGGACCACAAGGGGTGTAGCCAAAATGAAGCTATTCCATCCTAACTATGCTCAAACTGCCCGCTGGTGTCCAAATAAGATCATGCTTTTGGCCGTTTGTCGATATCTTTTCTCAGAATCGCACTAGGGCTCATAAAGTACTTGAAAAGGTGTCAACGTAGAGCGGCCGAAAATCGAGACGAGAGAGAGAGGGGCGGAGCCAATTCCGACCCATCCCCAGTCAAATCGCCAAAAATTTGGGCATAGCTTCGCCCTTCCCCGGTTGTGCCTCACCCTAGCAAGGTGAAGCGTCAGAATGACGCACTCGCGCCCTTTCGTATGGGCAGGAGCTCACGAGCCGGGTGAGAGAGATGGGCTAAGAACGCGCTCGGACTCCGCCCTCTTGCAACTCTTTTCCGCGCGTCCTCTCTATTAGAAAATTCTGCTCGGAAAGGAAGCACACTCTTCATGCTCAATCAAATCACTCGCTCAAAGTCGAATTTAGAAGCTCTTTCCATCCTCTTTCGATTAAGCCTCCGTGACCTTGGAAAATCCTTCTCTGAGTATATATTTATCTACGCTCGGCGGCGCAACGAAAGACGAATAATTACTTATGTGTTATGATACAAGAGAGTTGACTCTCCTCACACTGAGGTCGAATACGATAGGAAGGGAGGAATGGGGGGGAAGGAGGTGCAATCGTAAAATGCGAAGATCCAATCGGCTGGTCTCATCTGTCTTCGTCTGTTCTGATGGGGAGTTTTATCGAGGAGGAGGCACTCGAGGTAGACCAGGTAGACTCTGCTCCGAGATCCAGCGTCAGGGGATCTCTAAAGGGGGGAGGGGGTGAGAATGAAGGAATGTGGTAAGGTAGTGGAAGGAGGGAATACTATTGGAAAATATATTTCCGAAAACCAAATTCTAGAGTTATCAATCTCTTCTTGAAGACAGGGATGCTGGGGGATGACAATACATGGGTGGGGAGAGCGTTTAAAATCCTAGCAACTCTACGAGAAAAACAATGATATCGAGGTGTGGATCTGGTTTTCTCAATATAGATTCCAAAGTTGTTGGTCCTTTCTCTTAGGGGAGCAAACAGGAAAAATTTACTTCTATCGAGTATGGTGTCTCCATACATGATCCTACGGGCCAGGACTAGATCATAAGTGACTCTCCTCTCAAAAAGCGCTTGAAGACCGAGGAAGGACAGACGTTGAGAGTAGGAGGGAAGACCAAGAGGATATGATGGAGATGGAAAGCATCTATAGTATAGAATACGAGTGAATTTCTCTTGTATTTTCTCAAGCTTCTGACTCTGTTTCTTGATATGAGGGTTCCAGAAGGGGCAAGCGAATTCAATGTGAGGGAGAACACGGTAGTACGGTAGTACCTAACCTTACGGAGAAGTGCCTATCCGTTACAAAATCAGAGATCCAATTTAGAAGGTTACCATTAATACCATAATGCAAGCATTTAGAGATAAGCTTGGGAAAGGGGACGGTGTCAAATGCACGAGAGAAGTCGAGGTAAATAACATCAGTTTGCTCTTTACGGGAATGAGCGAAGGTCCAGTCATTTTCACAGTCTACGAGGTTGGTAAGAACAGAGGCACCGGATCGAAAACCATGTTGGTAATTAGGAATGATATTGGAGCGGTAAAGGTAAGGGGCAAGCTTATGCTTGACAAGGCGTTCCATTGTTTTAGAGGCGGGAGACAGTATGGAGATAGGGCGATAAGAGTCGGGTACTTGGGGATTCTTGTTTGGTTTGGGGATTGGGGTAATGAGTGAGAATTTCCATAGTGATGGGACAGTGCCGGTTTCCATACTAATATTGAAAATACCGCACAGGGGGAGGGAGAGGGCATGTGCACATTTACGAAATACAATCTGAGGAATGTTATCATGGCCCGTAGAGCATGATGGTGAGAGCTGCTTTAAAGCCTTATACACGTCATGGGGGAAGAAAGATACATTTCTTAGATATGAGGAAAAGGGGTGGGAGGGAATGGATGGTAATAATCCGTCATCAAGTGTGAAGTGGGATGCAAATCGGGATGCAAGGGAATTTGCTATGTCTAAGGTACTAGTTGCGATATTTCCAGAGGAATCAATAAGTTGTTTGGGGATGGATGGCTTCGGTTGGGTAAGGGTACGGATGTGACGGTAGAGATCTTTAGTGTTTTTTAGTTTTTTATGTTCGCAAAATTGGTTCCATTTTTTAATTTGGAATAATAGATCTCTACTGCACTTCTCGTATTGAAGGCGAATTGAGAGTAAATTATACTTTGTGAACAGAGAATTTCGGTGTTTAATTAGCTTTCGGATATGAGGGGGATAAGAATGGGTAGCAGGCTTAGGGCAGTGATACGGTACGAAAAGATGAATCGCGTGGTGGATTACAGAGACAAAGTTAGAATACATGTTCTCAGGGTCAGGAGCTTGTGAAAATGTTGTAAACCAGTCGAAGGTGAGAAGGAAGGACGAGAGGTGGTCATAGTTGGCGCGAGCGAAATCTCTAACTAACGATTGAGCGGGAGGGAGGCATCTTGAATCAATTGAGAAGGATATACCAAAATGATCGGATGTAGGAAAGGAGGGAATTACAGAGGGGTTGTGTACTATGGATGAATCACTAGCAAGTAGCCAATCAATGCATCGATCTATCCTAGTGGGACTACGGATTAGATGGCTGAGGTCGGAAGTAGAAACGAAGGAGTGAAGTGATTGTTCTGTGGCCGGAATGGCACTGGAAATGATGTCGCTATTGAAATCTCCTATGAATATGATTGGGTGGGGACTGGTGGTAAGAAGGTCTGAGTAGGTCAGCATACAAGTTTTATAGTGAAAGACGGCAATGCGCACTATAAAACTATTATTTTGACCTACTCAGAGAAGAGGTGTGCAAGAGCACGGACGCTCAATCGAAAGAGGATGAAAAGAGCTTCTGAAATCATTTTTGAGCGAGTGATTTGGTTGAGAATGAAGACTGTGCTCCGCCGATCTCACTTTCTCGAGCGAAACTGTCCTCGCCGAGTGGGCGGAGTTTGTGGTGTCTAACTAAGGTAGCATGTGCCAAATTCATTGGAGATTTTGGCCATGGTATTGCGGTATGACGCAATAGCCTAATCATTGCGTAGTGATGACGCAATAAAAATTTACTTTTTCAAAACGGCTTTATTCTTACATATTTTTTCCTACTGGCCACACTTTCTGTGGTTGGAGATATGTCTGAGGACTATCCAGAAAATTTTTTTGAAGTTACTGCGTGGTCGCACATTGGCTGCAGACTTGCTGCAAAATGGAGGTCGAAAATACAGATCTCGGCTCCTAGATAAGCTAGAGACTCGTTCAAAGCGTCAAAATGATCGTAATCACAATTCCACATGATCCTGAGAATATGAAAACACTAGGTCAACATTTGCCCCCAGGGCACCAAAAAAACACTTTTTTTGCATTCTCATTATTTGGACATTCATAACTTTCTGGGCATATTATTCACCTGAGTTGCCTTTTCAAGTATTATTTTTAGGGTTTCAATTTTCAGGTAGTTTGGGCTCATTTTCGGGTATGTTTCAGGTGCGCTACATTGCGTACGAGCAATGTAGAACATGACCCAAAATTACCTGAAAATTGAAACCCTAATTATTTTGTTGATTTGGTTTGTGTGTGTGTCATATCTCATATTCAAATCGTTTTGCCTGGTGTGACTCTCCCTTTGAATATTCATTGAAACTTAACGCGAAAACAATTAATTGCTGTCATTTTTTTCCAATTATTCCCACTCGTTAGGGTATCATTTTCTTTCTGATTTTGTCGTTGAATTCTCGTTTCAATAAACTCGCCACTTGATATTGCAATTCATGTTACCATCCTATTTTTTTCAATATGCGAGATTGTACGGGAAACGAATAAACTGAGACCGGAGGGGAGTAGGTCGGATGAGCACTATGACGCCATACCTCATTTGATCTATCAAAGGCGGCATGACGTCATAGTTCTCATCTGACCTATTGCTAGAATTACGAACTCTACGCTACCCGCGAATTCGTCCGGATGCGACTCGTGGAGCAGCGCGCAGATCAGCAAGAGAAAGGGTTGATTGATGAGAGGTGGTGTAGTGGAGCGCATACTAGTAACAATGCAACAACTCCCAAGATCCTACGTCGAATTCCCAGCACAGCAAGTCAACTCAGAAAAAAAGCTCATTTGCGTTGCAGAGCGAATTTCGGATCGATCGCGCCCTCTCACTGTAGCTATTTAGCTACCTCCGAGTCGGTTGGTGGAAATTCATCCCCCAATTTTGGTAAGACAAGACACATGAAAATATTCAACTTGTGAAACGTATCTGGATTCATTAATTTGCGCGTATCTTCGAGCAAATCTGAAAATTCGATCGTCATTTTTGTATGAAACTCAGTTAAAATCAATGCAAACTAAAACTGGTACACTCATAAACCGAAATTGGATCTTCTATTTTGATTGAAACACACAAACAAAACCTGCAGAAAGGCTTAAATCGGCTGTTTTGCCAACTGCAGAGCTATTAACTCCGATGGGAGTTAAGATATGGACATGGCGATTGAGCAGAAAGTTGACTAAACCCCTTCCGCACAATCTGATGGAGCCGAATTGTCAATTTCGATCTCAGTCAGCGGTGGCATGAGCAAACGTTCGGAAAATTCAGCATTTTACATCGCTTTCTTTGTCTCCCTTCCATTGTTCCGCCGATCCCATTGTCCGCAATGAAAGGTATTAACTCTGCCACGCAAATGAAATTTTTTTCTGAGTTGTCTTGCTGTACCCAGCGAACTGTGATCCGTTTACGTGTTTCCGTTTTCGTTTTGTCCGCCCCCCGTACCTATGGGTGAATAACTGCACGCAAAAAAGTCTAAGAAATCGGAGGTGGTAATAAAAGTTTGCATTTACAGATCATTCAGTAAATATTATGCTATGCTTGTACAACACGGATTCGGAGCATATATCGTCAAGATCCAAACTGTTCCGTTCAAGTGATGTATGTGAAACCTATCTGTTCTGAACTGTGGTATTGATTGCTTTCGTAATATTCACAAAATTCAGATCAAAAGTGTATTCAATTATGTTTCATCGCTATGTCTTTAGTTCAGGAAAAAAACATTCAGAATGATGTTGCGCCAGCGTTGCCTTGAAATGAAATAATCTCAATCCAGTCCACCCGTATTCCTCGAGAGAGGTGGGGCGTGATCTTTGAACTATCATGCATATCGATCTGTGCATCTTCGTCGAGTCCGCGGAGTTCAACTTTTCCTAAACGTTAAACTCCTCTGACATTTATTTTTTTCATTTTCAACGAATGAGCCAATAACGGGGATCCAAGAGTGTTGTGCATCGAGAAGAGTAGTTGAATAACCCTGTCTGGAATGGGGAAAGAATATTGTTATTGTTTTTGAACATCACGGGCAAAGCGCAACATAAACGTTCAACTACCTTTCGGAATTTTTCACGGAGTAATTGAAACATAACCATTTCCCAATTTAATATTTTCCATAATTGGTTGGAAATAGAAAACAATATAGAAGTATTTTTAAAATTCATTACTGAAAATAATTAGAATTTATATCACTGGTTTTACTCCTCCGTTCTGCCAATGCTCCGGCAGCCGATGTTTTGTATCAACAACGAGATTGACAAAGAAAACGAAATCCGCTTGAAGAGTGAAAGAGAGATCGAATCGTTCCTGAGATCACAACTTATTTTTTTAAAAAGGTAACGAAAGCGGTAGTGATAATCACGAAAACAATACAAGCTTCTGAATAACACGTGCATCACTAGTCAGTGGATGAAAAAAGCACCCCCCCCCCCCGGGAACATTTTTGAAAAAGTTGTTACCGTTTTCGCTCGTATTATGATTGCAGAATACCCTAAACAGACGATTTCGAAAAATATAGGTCATTGGTTCCAGAGCCGTCTTTTAGGGATGTTCCGGGTTTGCACCTGGCTATACTCTATTTCATCTCCCATATGAGCGGGAGAGTTCGTTTTGGTCTTAAAATGTGCGGAAAAATATTTGCAGAAACTTTCCTGTGGAGACGAATTCGCGAGTATGTGCTTGGCATGACAAATTGTTTAGTAATTTTGCATTTTTAATATATAAATGCTCACAAACTCGTCAACAAAAGAAAATTTCCCACTTCTACATCACTCCAATACATGTTTGGAAAAGTTAATAAATGACAAAAATGAAAATTTTTTTTGACTTTTTCTTCAGTATGCCATGTTTGAGTGAAAAATGCAAAAAAAGGCCTACCTTGAATTTTGCTTTTAATATTTTTATATCAAGTAAGATCACTTATTCTTTCATAGTCTGCATTAGAAATCTGTATCATTAAAAAGTCTGCATTAAAAAAGCGATGAACTCACTCAAACAATCCATAAAAGTTCGATAGAAAAAATATTTATTTTTTGAACAAAAAAACGTTTTTCAAGCGCATAGTGTTTCATTGTTATCCAATCGTCTTACTCACAACAGGAAAGTTTCTGGAAATATTTTTCCGCGCATTTTAGGACCAAAAAACAACTCTACCGCTTATCTGGGAGCTGAAATAGAGTATAGCCAGGTGCAAAACCGGAAAATTCCGAAAAGCCGGTTCTGGGACCAATGGCCTATATTTTTCGAAATCATCTATCTAGGGTATTCTCCCTTCATAATAGGAGCCACAACGGCAACAACTTTTTTTCGAAAATGTTCCCGCACACATCCACTGGCTCGTGATACACGTGATAAATGTTAAAATATATTTTTAATATTTGATTTTTTTTTTATTTTCGACTAAACAATTTGGCACGATCGCGGACGCTGAAGCAAAATCAATAAAGAAAACAGAGTGAAACATATTGGATCGTGTATGTGCGTTTTTGGATAGAGGTAAAACACAGAGATTATGTTGAACAAGTCTAATTTATTTCATGGATTTTAAAAGAGAGTAATAGCATGCAGATCGAACTGAAAATAATAATGAATTTATCTCTTGATCACATAGCGAGCTTTCGTCAGGCACGGAGAGTGAAGTGAAGCCGGAATTCGTGTAATTGCATCCTCATTTACTCGCTCATCCCTAGCGAAGATGTCGCGAGAAATAACTATATTATATAAATATATTTTGCAGAATGACGAAATTCATTATCACGAAGACTAATCCCTAAACTGGTTGAAAGAGCATGGAGAATGAAGATATGATTACCTGGATATCAAACTATAGATGTATGCATCACTTGTCGTAGCATCGTAGGCGTGGGTTAGAGGAGGCAAACGGTAATGACCGCAAACGAGTGTATCTTCAGAGAATCGAGCTTGCTCAGAGTCACGGATGATGGGTATTTGCGACTTCGCTTCGGAATATTAGCAATAGTTCTTCAAATTTCCAATTTAATAAAATGTTTATCGACAGCACCTTTCAACTAATACAAGTGGTTTCTAGACACACGTTAAGAGAATTTGAAAAGAATTATGGGAAGCTAGCGTACCACAACGAAGCGATAGCTACGGGGAACTTGTTGAACCGGTAATTGGGACGAGGAAGCTTATAATTCAAGTGTGAAGTCCAATGGTTTATTTTTAAGAAATCTTACAGGAATATGCTGTGTGAGTAGTGAGCACGATACTATGGTATATGGATTCCCTGGTTATGCATTACAATGAACTGTTCGATCGCGTAAGCAATACCCTCGTTCAATGCCATCATCAGCTTCTCCCTCAGTGTTTTCCTCGATGGATACGAGGGAAGATCGAGTCGATTGAAGCAGGTATGTGCACGAGGAAGAGAGAAGGACTCGCCACGTCGAGAGATGTGAATCTGAGAGAAATTGGGGTGTGCATGAGCGAAGAAATCGAGTCCTCTCAATACCAGCGACGAACTGCAACGAGATTATACGAATTAATTTTCTGGACTTCAAAATTAGGATGACGAATGGAATCAAGAAGGGGATGACGATCAAAAAATCTCATCTGTGGCAACTGCAACCGGTTTGCATTGCTTATTTTTTCAACTGTATCCCAGAACCAGCGAATGACGACGTGTTTCTCGCATCCATTTGGGAGACACCATCGAATAGGCCTATCAATGTTAAAAATCTCACTTTTATCGTCCGATTTGTATAATTGGTTATTTTAAACCTTTACCATACTCGACATATCGCTCAGCAGTTGGTCTCAATATACCACGTGTTCGAGATTTGAAGTGTGTGAACAATTGTGTTTCGGCACTATACTTTGTAGCCTCGCCAATTCCACGTCGGGCGATGTATAACAGTTACAGTTTTCAAGAAGTTTAACTCGAAGTCGATGCAACAAATAATCAATTTTGCTTGTACCACAACGAGTCGGAGCCATAGTTGCCCACGCGGTTTGAGGGGAGCAGTGCGAAACGACGTATAGGGGGTCAGGGTCAAAAATCAATTAGTAGGTCAATGGTAGGTCAAGACTAGGTACCGTTCCCAATCGATAGTACAGTACCTCCAGATACCGTATACCACTACCGTAACCCGCTATTATCGCAAACTAACTTTATTTTTTAAAAGTCCTGGTACCGTGTCTAATCGATTCTACAGTACGCAAGTAACTACCGTAACCCAGTTCCTTGGGTCAGATCCAGTTCCTTGAGTCAAACATTTTTCTAAAAATTTAAAATCGATCGTTAAATTTCTCCAAAGTATCCTACCGTATATCTCATTACTGTAGAATAATTTTGTAATCGATTTAGGATTTTTAGAAAAATGTTTGACATTTTTAGAAAAATCCTTGACCCAGGGAACTGGGTTACGGTAGTCACTTGCGTACTGTAGAATCGAATAGACACGGTATCAGGACTTTTTAAAAATAAAGTTAGATTGCGATTATAGCGGGTTACGGTAGTGGTATACGGTATCTGGGGGTACTGTACTATCGATTGGGTACGGTACCTAGTCTTGACCTACCATTGACCTACTAATAGATTTTTGACCATGACCTATACGTCGTTCAGCACTGCTCCCCTCAAATCGAGGGGTCATGGTGTGAAAACACCTCGCCGCCAGTGTTGGGCAACTATGGTCGGAGCACATATCGCTGTGTTTCAAGATGAAAAGTTCAAGTGTTGTATGTGAAACATATCTTTTCTGCGCTAGATTAATTTTGCAATATTCACGAAATCCAGAACGAACGATTATTTAATTGTGCTTCATCGCTACATTATCAAATGCAGAATGCAATTTAGAGCAATTTTTTCCCGACTCCGACACAATGATAATCTCAAACCACTCCTGTCTCCGTGGGTAGCTCGCCTGAGGCGGAGTCCACTTACCGTTTGCATCACATTTACAATCCATCTGAAAATTTTCACATTGAACGTTAGTGCAACTCGGGTATGCAAAAAAATGATCTTACCATTTATCTTCCAAAAATTTAAATAAATACATGTGACTTAAAAACACGCGTGAAGGGAGAAATCTGTGACAATTACATCAACCTAGCTTCACATCTTCACAAGAAAGCTGTAGCTACGTAGTATCAGCGTACCGGTTATTTGGTCAGGGTAGTACACCAATTATTTTTGAAGAAAGCATGTGGTTAATTTCAGCTCAGGGGATTATGCACTGCATTATCCTACATTTTCCCTACTCAATCGCGTAAGCAATCCCCTCATTCAACGCCATCATCAACTTCTTCCTCAGTGTTTTCCTCGATGGATAATATGGAAGATCGAGTCGATTGAAGCAGGTGTGTGCACGGGGAAGAGAGAAGGATTCGCCCCATCGTTCGATTGTGAATCTGCGAGGAATCGGAAGTGTGGCCCAGGAAACTGATTACGGTATTTCATTCCTATTTATAGTTTTCGGAATTCAAAAAAGGTATGTTTCACAATCGGCATATAACTTATTGTTTGATACAGTTTTCAATTGGTCCCTTCGACTGTGGCAACAATATAGATATTGTAACACACTACATGAATAATTACTCACTTTTTGAGTCCCGTCGATCCTCTCAGTGCGCGGAATCCCTCGTATGGGACGCTTGCCGTTCCAGTGACGAACTATAAAATAGAAATGACAAACCCTAATACGTTTTCCACTTTTGACCAATACTCATAATTCTTCGTTGGAATAATTGATATCAACAATCATTAGTACCTGTAGCAGCTTCAATCGATCAGCGTTGCTCATTTCCTCGACTGTATCCCAGAACCATCGAATGACGACGTGATGTTCGCTGTATCCGCCCTAAAAAGTCGAGAATCAAATATTGAACGCACAGTTAACATTTCAAGCCCGAAATAAAAATAGAGAATCGAATTTCTATGAAATCAGAGATCAATTGAGATTTAAGGTAATTTATCACCTTGTACTCAGTCCAAGTCTGCCAGTCATCAAGGTCGACCTTCAAAATCACAATGTATTCAGTGTATTTTTTTCGAAATCAAACAAGAGCGAACATATTTAGTTGAGTTTCAGGAGCTCTTTAATCCGGAAATATTTTGAAAATTATAGTTTTATCGTCATGCTTTGCTCAAAAATCATAAAATATAATTTAATATAAGGTCAGAATGACAATTACCTCTACTGATCCCGCCAGCACCAATTCGAGTTGCTCAACGCTGAAGACGCGAAGAAAATCGCGATGGATGATCTGAAGTGTTTCAGATCTGGTAGAGGCCGTTGTTGTTTTGTGATGACGTAATCAACTCTCTCACCTGATGTAATCCCCTCAACAACGCTCGCGCCTGTGGCTGTATTCCCCGCTCGACACGCCACCGAAGCATCAACCTGTTATTGTTATTGTTATTGATAGTGTTGTTGTTATTATTATTGTTATTTATCGTGTGAATTCGTTAGTTTTCGCTTAGTAACTCACTGTATGAACTCCTCCTTGTTAGCGTCGGTCACAGCCAATTCCTTTCCATTGGGCAACAATTCCTTCTCGGTTACCTGCAAATATTGTTATTAATTTATTTGACCTCTGGAATGTCCAATCGAACCACTACGGTAGCCGATAATGGTCACTACTGTTGGAGTAACGCGTATGGTCCATTGCGTGACCTTACGAACTCCTAGGTTACGGTAGTCGATTGGCACTAACCTCTCCGGCGATTTCCTGCGTAGCTGAGAAAGTGAAACCGTGCTCCTCGCTGATCTTATTCTCTCTGGAGAATTATATATTGTTTCAATAAAGTCCATAACTTTCTCAGAAATAAGTGTTCTTGTTTAAAGGTCCTCCGAAAGCCAAAAATTACCCCCTCTTATTATTGTTTTAAACGTTGCTATTCAGTGAGAAAAATGTGCCAGCAACAAAGAAATTGAACGAAAATAGCCCCAGGGCTCGTAATTAGCGATAATGTGTGAAATATCGAATGGATTGAACCGCACGATCGTGGTAGGATAGAGACAATTTCAAATAGTGATTACTGTAGTAGTATTCATAGCTGCCCAGAAATGGAGGCGAGAGTGAGAGGGGGCGGCGCACAAGGCATGCATAGGGGGTCATTGTGAAAATCGATAGTAGGTCATGGGTAGGTCAAGACTAAGTACCATAACCAATCGATAGTACAGTACACCTAGATACCGTATACCGCTACAGTAACCCTAATTATTGAAAACTAACTTTATTTAAAAAAAGTCAAGATATCGTAACCAATCGATCCTACTGTACCCATACCGTAACCCAGTGTATAGTACCCTTGCTACCGTAATCCACACCACTGCGGTCAATCGTAAACTGACTTTTGTCCCAAAATGTTTTCCATTGAGTTGATTCTTGCTCTATAAGGTACCTAATCGATCGTACAGTAACCCCAGATACCGTATACCGCTACCGTAACCTACCGTAACCTACCGTAACCCCGATAATCGATGATTAACTTTATTTTCAGAAAATCAAGATACCGTACCCAATCGATAGTACAGCACCCACAGATACCGTATACCGCTACCGTAACCTACCGTAGCCTACCGTAACCCCGATAATCGATGATTAATTGTATTCACAGAAATTCGAGATACTGTACGCAATCGATAGTACAGTACCCCCATATACCGTATACTGGTACCGTAACCTACCGTAGCCTACCGTAACCTCGATAATCGTGAATTAACTTTATTTTCAGAAAGTCGAGATACTGTACGCAATCGATAGTACAGTACCCCAGATACCGTATACCGCTACCTTAACCTACCGTAACCCCGAATATCGCGAACTGGCTTTTTTCCAAAACTAATTCAATTGAGTTGATTCGTTGTATACCGTGTCCAGTGTACAGTACCCCTCGCTACCGTAATACACACCACTGTGGTCAATCGTTAACTGACTTTTTTCAAAACTTTTTTTAATTGAGTGGATCTTAGTGTACCCCGTACCGATTGTACAATACCCCTCCGAAAGCAAACACATATCCCGTTTTTTTATTAATTTAAACGTTGCTATTCAGTAAGAAACAGTGATTTGTGTTCGACTTTGGCTTGTGGTATTATGAGAAATTATCTGAGTGAGTGAACATTTTTGTGAAGACCCTTGGCAAAGTGAAAAAATCGAAATCGCCCAAAACATGTAATACTCTACGAAGCCTGCTCACCCACCACTTATTTAGTGTTCTAAATCATTCCCAGCGAAGTGCGCCTAACTTTAGAGGTGCTACCGTAATACAACGATTTTTATCATTTCATCATCGATTAGAACGGCGCATATTCTAAAACATCCGACGCTGCCTGCCTATTATACCACCCAAGTTTCATTTCCATCTGATTCAAACCCGTCGGGAAAAATCGAAAAGTCGAAAAGAATTTTGAATTTTAGTTCGTTCAGATGGGTGGGAATGAGCCATTTTTATTTCAGTGTTGCATACAGCACCCATGATACATTCTAAAATAAATATATGGAAAAAATAAGAAGGTCGGTTTTTGAGATATTGACGAAAAACGACAAAATCTCAGAATAAAGTCAGTTTTTGATGAGCTCAGCGGCCTACCGTACCCCATCCAACATGAAGTGCTTGATGAGGGAAATCAATTACCATTATTAGAATTTCGGTATTCCTTCGCGCGCGCGGGAGAGCAGGTTTTTAAAAGCTACCGTAATTATACATGGTTACGGTAGCTTTTAAATACCTGCGCTCCCGCGCGCACGAAGGAATTTCGAAATGCTGCAAGTGCTAATCGATTTAGTTTATCGAGTACTGCATCCAGGATGGGGTACAGTAGGTTATCGAGCTTATCACAAACTGGCTTTATTCTAAGATTTAGTAGTTTTTAGTCAATATCTCAAAAACCGACCTTTTTATTTTTTCCATATTTTTTTTATTTTAGAATGTATCATTGGTGCTCTATATAACACTGAAATAAAATTTGCTCATACCCACCCATCTAAACGAACTAAAATTTAAAATTCAAAATTTTTTTCGACTTTTCGATTTTTCTCGATGGGGTTGAATCAGATCGAAATGAAACTTGAGTGGTATAATGTGTAGTCAGCGGCAGATCTTTTAGAATATGCGCCGTTTAAATCGATGACGAAATAATATAAATCGTGGGATTACGGTAGCACCTCTAAAGTTATGCGCACTTCGTTCGGAATGATCTAGAACACTAAATAAGTGGTGGGTAAGCAGGCTTCGTCGCATACTACATGTATACAAATTTTGGGCGTTTTCGATTTGTTCACTTTGCCAAGGGTCTTCACAAATAGGTTCACTCACTCAGATAGTTTCTCATATACGTTTGAGTGCAGTGCGGAGGTACCTATGCCGTCGTTATCGATAATAAAATAGAGATATGACAGTTGCTTTTCTCGAGATAAGGCATAAAGATGCGTTCGTAGAACTGAGGAGAGCGAACTGATAATACGAGCAATAATTCCTGTTCGGAGTGGGGGGTTGGGGGAGAGTCCCTAAGAGTGCGTTCAGTTGTGGCCGACGCGGGGCTTATCAATGACTCCATATGACAGGAAGAATACGCTCATTGTTTGCTTGCTCCAGTTTTACGCCGCTACTAGAGACCAATCCCGAAAATAGCAAAGATTAAAATGATACTATTAATAATATATCAATCATAAGTTTTGCAAAAACAAAGAATTTCAAAAAAAAGCACAAAATAAATCATTTAATTATAGCATACAGTAGCGTGTATAGTGCATTTGAGTACGGTATAATTAAACGAGATCGTAATTATGATTCTACGAAAATCGAAAGAAAGAAAGAAAGGAATATAGTTGGAAAAAGGTGCATGATAACCGCGGGATACGGTGACATAATTACCATATTTCGAGACACTTTAAAAAGACGACATTGACCAAGAGAGTATGTTATAGTCCACGGTATATGGTATCTGGGGGTACTGTACTATCGATTGCGTACAGTATCTCGACTTTCTGTAAATAAAGTTAATAGTCGATTATCGGGGTTACGGCAGACTACGGTAGGTTACGGTAGCGGTATACGATATCTGTGGGTACTGTACTATCGATTGGGTACTGTATCTTGATTTTCTAAAAATAAAGTTAATTCACGATTATCGGGGTCACGGTAAGCTACGGTAGGTTACGGTAGCGATATACGGTATCTGTGGGTCCTGTACTATCGATTGGGTACGGTATCTCGACTTTCTGTGAATAAAGTTAATCATCGATTATCGGGGTTACAGTAGGTTACGGTAGCGGTATACGGTATCTGGAGTTACTGTACGATCGATTGTGTACGGTATAGAGCAAGAATCAACTCAATGGAAAACGAAAAAAAAGTCAGTTTACGATTGACCGCAGTGGTGTGGATTACGGTAGCAAGGGTACTGTACACTGGGTTACGGTATGGGGACAGTAGGATCGATTGGGTACGTTACCTTGACTTTCTGAAAATAAAGTTAGTTCGCAATAATCTGGGTTACGGTAGCGTCATACGGTATCCTGGGTACTGTACGATCGATCGGGTACTGTACTTAGTCTTGATCTACCATGACACAATTATCGACCATCAACCTAAAATACATCCCTTGTCCAGCACCCCCATTGTGCTCGATCTACTGTATGATACTGTAAAATTTTTGAAATTGCGCGCTAGGGCTTGCGGTTCAATTACAAGCCGCGAATTTGAAAAAAAATCGATGATTTCGGAGGACCTTTAAACAATTGTTCATTCAAATCAATTGGGTTTCAGTGGTTTCGTAAAATTGTAAGAGATTGGTTACATCAATGAGAGAGTGGTGTCGTGAGTAAAAACAATATGTAATTCGAATTCATTTTCTCGTCATTGCTAGCATTTTTTCCGTCATAATAAATTATGATGATGCGTACCGTATCCACTTGAGCGATCGGCAGAACTCTGCATCCACCGATTCGAGATCTTCAAGGGTTATTGGCCTGAAAATGTTTTGTATATCAAAGACAACTACTTTCAGCAGCACTTGGATTCATACGTTTAGTACATTCAGAACTCACAATTCCAGTAACATCTTGTAGAATGTTCTCGTGAAGAATGTGTCGATGAGACATCGATGGACGAGAGCGAGACCGAGCACGCGACCAGCCAATTCCATCCTGGAATGAATCCTAGCGCTACATTGTTTTGTTCACGTAGTTCGTTCAGCGCTAATGTTACAAAACCAAATACGTTGAGTTTCAATGGTTAGTGAAGATCATGCGACTTCTTGAAAGCAGCAATAACTTGAACGTTCCGTTTGAAAAATATAAAAAAAAATGAATTATTTCATATTGTCCGTTATTTACAGTTCCCACAACATATCTGCATTCTAATGTGCTAGTGGGATGGAATGTATGATGATTAATTATCGGTGATGATTATGTGAAATGTTTCGTTTAATTCATAATTCTATACCATGATTGACTGTTGTCGACGAATGCGCTCATAGGCGAAATTCCGACAATGTATCGATCGGGCGCGGTGTATCTGCAATACATGGAGGGTTGCTACTGCAGCAAAGAATACTACACTATCAGCTATGCAAATGCGATAAACTCACTCAAACAATCCATAGTACGGGTTGAACAACTCTCTTGATAGCAGGAAGAATAACTCGCGCGAGGGACCACCATAGTCGAGTCTGGAATTCAAGAATCAACTTCGGATGTAGAGCGGTAGTGGAAATAGAGATAAAATGTCAGCAATTCTTACCCATCCTCATCATCGAACGAAATGGTAAGCTTAGCCCTCCTCAGTTGGTTCACATCAGCCGCCAAAATCTGAGGATTAGAAATGATTATAGAAAGATCAAAAATCACGTCTCACCTGATCATACGCGTCGTGTAGCAGTGACTCGCGAGAGAAGCGCAATCTGCGATTTTTTTTTTGTTTTCGGAAACAGCGTTTAACCAACCTCAATTTGGATGGTCCGGCACCATAACCACTGCGCTGTAGGGATGCATAGAAGTGGGCTACCTGAAAATATAAATTATTTGTATTATTGAAATATTTATAATATTTATAACTATAGAATTATAATTCAGAATCCTGAAATTAATTCCAAGACTTGCCTTCTCGTCTATTTCCTCCTGATCAGGGCGTCCCATATTCGAGGAGGATGAAGTGGAGGGACCCTGAATATGGGGATTACGGTGACACTGTGAGATTGTGCTGATGGCTTCTACCGTTTTTGTGCCAAATTGAGATTGTAATGATTCAATAATAATTAATTGTTATTAACAATGAAGCGGTAGAGCAATCAATTGGGTGCACTTTGCAGATTACTTTCTGATATGAGTGAAACATTTCAAAACTTTTTTTTTATTATTTTGGTGTTTTTCATAATATCACGAATATCCCAAGAAAAATGATGATCTCTGATCTTTCGCCTCACTTTCCCACTATCATCTCCTGTCTCCAGCAGGGACAGCGCCGTTGCTACGTCGATATCGTTGACGAGTCGAGCCAAACCGGCGTCGCCCCATCTGAGAGTGATATTTGATCCATGGTTTCTTGAAATTATGCCTATATAAGATAACTGTTAATTCTAACTATTTTTGCTGCAGAAACCTCTACAGATAAAGGATCAAACCTCTCTAGAATCCTCAGTTTCCTTCTCAGTCGGCTCGCAAGTTCCGGCCTTCTTCTTTCAACCGCAGCAGCGATTTCATCAGTGCGCGTCGATGAAAGGATGTTGTTGCCGTTTTGGTCGCGAATCTAATAAGGCTAATTTTGATCTCTTGGTATACTTAACTCAATCACTTCCACCACTCTCGACAAATTTTACAAAACCATTGAAACATATCGTGTATCGCTTCTATGAATCGAACCAAACGGGACATTTCTCGAATCTGACTGAAAAATTGTGAATCATATTGTTTAGCAATGAATAGCTCCTTCTCACCCCGTCCTTCTGCCTTGGCGGCGCACTTCTCGTCCTTCGCTGATGTCTTCTGGAAAATTATTCATCACTGTCTATCTTATCCATTATTTATTGAATGATCATACATATGATAAGGATCGATAAATGATGCTATTAAGGTAACAACAAATACACTAACGTGCAGGAGGAGGAGAGAAGGGGCAGTCTCGGGTCGAGGAGAGTCGTGCATCGCGAGGAGTGATTAATGAATACCGTCTGAACAGTTGAAATAGTAATGTTTTCGGCACTAGGTCGAATGGGAACTATGATTTCATGCCGCCTTTAATATACCAAACGCGGCATAACATCATAGTTGGCATCCGTGTCATTTTTTTAGCCCAATTATACATCATTAATTGTGATAACAATGGTTAAAAGCAATGTATAAGTGAATTATTGTTTCAAAACCACACGGGGGAACATAATCAAGGATGAGTTCAGAAACTTCCTTTAAAATCTAAGTGAAACATAACCAAATTCAGAAATATTATAGTAAATCATTCTTTCTTGTCCAACGGTCATATATCACAATAAAAATTGGAATTACGCACCGGATTGCCTCCCACGCTCTGCCAATGCTCTGGCAGGCGCTGGGTCGTATCAGCAAATAGGTTGACGAATTGGACGAAATCCGCGTTTTGCTCGAAGAGAGCCAGAGAGATGGAGTCGTTTCTGAAAATATTTAAATTGCAACCATACTGAACCGTATAAGTAGACCGGTCAATTTTTTTAAAAATTCATTTCAATGGCAGTACGGTTTGTGATTTTTGAGGAATCAATGGCAGGCTTATCATTTTGGCTGAGGTGATTCTCCAATTAAAAAATCCTTGAAACATAATTCAAACCGGCAGTAAAAGAACGGGTCGAAAAGTTATGAAAATGAGAATTACTCCGATCATTATTAGTAGCATCATGTTTTCTCACTTTCTTATGCGATGGATGATGTGCTTGACGACGCGCGAGGAATGGTAGAGGCGCAGGGCCTGCTGTAATTGTATTTTTGAAGGGTACTTTCACTATCATTTGGCGCAATGTGCCTCTAAATGAATACCATTTACCTGATTCGCATGAAGCAGCACCATAAAGTCCTCCCTCTTCAGGAATCGCATCGCAATCGGTTCATCCGAATTCATGGCACTGTTGATCGTTCGCCGACTCGGGTGGTAGCTGAAATTAGTAATTATTTCAAATTGTTGAAACGCTATTTAGTTGTATCTCATAACGAAAAAAGAATGAAAATCGATCGAGATCAAGCATATTGCTAACATTTTCGATGGTGTTGAAGTCGCATCTACTCTCTTAGCTGGATTCTCGTCCTCTGCTTCTACGGGCACCTGAAACTCGCAGTGGAAAGTCAAACGTATTCCACGTTTTCCGGATTAGGCTCCATAGAGTCGCATAGCCCTTCCGCTTGGAGTTTCCCATGTATTACCTACCTCCGGTCTCCGCCAACTCGTCTTCTTCCTCTTGTGATCAATGTAGAATATCCGTCCGTGCCAATCGACGCGGCATTCCCATCCATCCGGAAGCGGCGCGTCAAGCCGAGCACGGATGAGTGAGAGCGCGGACTGGTTGCTGAGATGTTAATGTTTAATTTAAATGATTTATTGAAACCGCATTAATTGTATGAAAAGAGAGGCTGATGGTATGAATGTGCATTAAAATAGTAGACATATGAGAATCGCTAAATTAGCTGAGATAATGTGTGGCCTCACGTGTTATTTTTTTCAAGAAACGGAGAAGAAGCCAAAATTGCAATAATTCAAACAAAATCATTATCATGGCGTCAGTGAAGCATATTGCATTCCTTACGCGCCGATCAGTTTCGGAATTAGCATGTGGACCGAAGTAAACAATTTTTACGTGGAAAATATCTATAATGAGAGAGGAAAAACATTCCCTTATTACCCCTATTCCTAAGCCGGGCAAAGATAGCAAACTACCCTCCTCATATAGACCCATCTCTATCATCTCTCCTGCTGCTAAGACCATGGAACGTCTCATCAAAGACCACCTCAATAGTCACCTTTCTCGCTTCAATATTCTCCCGTCCAATCAGCATGGTTTCCGCTCTGGTGCTAGTGTTGTTTCTCATTTATTGACTTGTCATAATGATTGGACAAATTCTCACTCTAAAAAGCTTATAACTGATGTAGTTTACATTGATTTCACTCGTGCTTTTGATGTTGTTCCCTACCCTAAATTAATAGCTCGATTATCTCATTACGGTATCCATGGTAATCTGCTATCATGGATTGACTCCTTCCTTTCCAATCGCACTTTCTCCGTTCGTTTGCCCTCCGCCACTAGCGACCACTTCCCCATTCTCTCCGGAGTACCACAAGGTAGCGTCCTAGGTCCTATTCTCTTCTCCATCTATCTAGCTGACCTTTCTCGTCTCTTATCCAAATTTCACAACGTATTCGTCCAATGTTATGCTGATGATGTTAAGTTGTATATCTCCTACAATAAGTCTACCAAATCTTCAATTACCTCCGAATTTCAATCTGCCCTGGATTGTCTCTTTGAATGGACCCAACTCAACCAATTGTCCCTATCTGCTTCTAAATGCTCTCATCTTCGTATTGGCTCCAAACAATCCTCCCCTCGCTACAATATTAATTCCATTCAGTTACCCCTCGTTAATAACGTCCGTGATCTAGGTGTCCAAGTCCGCTCTGACCTCAAGAATTCTTGTTCTATTAAAACCCGTGCTCAGAAAGCCACTTCTAAGTTATTCCTGCTCCTGAAAGCCCTCCCATTCAACTGCCCCACCATCCTTCTTCGTAGTTACAAAGCGTATGTCCTTCCCCTCCTTGACTTTGCATCCCCCTTTTGGGATCCACATTACATATCTGACATGAGACTCTTGAAAAAGTTCAACATATTTTCACTCGGCAAGTATTCTATCGTTGATTCCCCTCCCCTTCCTATCCTCTTTCCCTACCTTCTTATTCGGATCGCTTGAAAACTCTTGGCCTGCGCCCGCTTACTAAGAGAAGAGTCATAGGAAATCTTTGTATGACTCATATGATTATGACTGGTTCTAATATCGTCCCTCGTTCATCATTCTACGTCTACAAACCCCAGCGAGACCGTACCTCTTCTTTTGGTATTAACATTGAAACGACAACTAGCACCGCCAGATTCCACTCTTTCCCTGTTCGAACCTCCCGATGGTATTCTCAACTTCCCGATGTTATTCCACTGCCCCCAACATCCGAGTATTTAAGCGCCGACTGGAAAGCCACCCCATAATCGCTGACCTCTCTCATCTTTAATGGCTCAGGAGAGTCCCCCCCCCACCTGCAATCATTAATTAATTATGTGTTTCATGGTATCGTCGCGCCTCGGGCGTAGATAAATTATTATTATTAGAAGGAATGAAGAAAGATGCTGACCTCCCACTGGAGATTCCACTGGAACTGGCTGATTCCGATGACGAAGAGGATGCGATGGAGGAATGCATGGAGGAGAGGGAGGATGAAGAGGACGATGAGGGCGCCTTGGGCTGCGATTAACATTCATCAATTGTATTTCCACAAACTATGTATTTTTCAGAGCGCAATCTTCATGTTCATAGAACAATTGTTAGTGATTAAACAAAAAAATGTTAGTGGTGAGGATGAAAAAAAAACATTTTAAGATCAATCAGTCACATCGGCTCACACATCTTCAAATGGCTCTTGAGGGACTTTGGGAATGAACTGCCATGATATGCTCAGAAAACCTCAGGAACGTTGCTCGCTCTCGGTGACGCTGCCGGTGAGCGTGCTTGCTGCTGGCGATCCTCACGGATGCTCCGCGCAGTAGCAAAAGAGTTCCCTAGATCCCCCACTGGAGAGGACGGAGCTGAACGGAGTGGAGCTGTGGGCGTTACTGCAAATTGGAATTGTTCATAAATATCATCACACTTTGATCCTAACAATTTCGCGCTGCAAAAGCCACTTAATGGACTGTTTCTCCTTAGGCATGCTACCACAATACCGAACCTTCTTCGGGGAGCACTCGAAAGTTGACAAAAGAGTGTACTTAGCCTGCTGCATTCGGCAATTGCCGTACTACCCTACGTCCACTTATGTTGCAGTGCTCCAGAATTTTTACGGCACCTTTCTCGGGTAGCACCCTGAAGTGAACCAGCAGTGAGACGCGCTGGTTGGCGTAGAGACGACGGTGCGAAAGAGGAGTGCGGATGGCAACGGAGAGGTCTCTCAAATGGAATATTATTTTTTACTATATAAATTTGATCACAAAAACCAAAACAACATTGTCCAATCGTTCATGTGCAATTGAATAACTACTGTTGAAACATAAATTGAATTCTGTTTTTTTGGCCAGTTCTACTGAAACGGTCTCGCTGACTCCCTCGGCCAACAATGCACAGTAAACGCGTCGCGCGGAAATTCGGAATAATATCGGCGTAATATCCTTACGCGTTCGGAATAATATCCTTACGCGTTGCGTATTTAAATGGGCCGATTTCTTCCTTTCAATGCAGCATCGCAGTGAAATCCGATTCGATTCATCCCATTTCCCCATTTTCCTTTTCTGACTAGCGCTTCTCATGTAATGCGATATGTGTCATCGTCTCATCCCTACTAAGCCCATTAGAGGGCCGCGCGGCGTCTTCCTTGCTTTTCCTGAATCCCGTTTCACTTCCAAAATCAGAATGCGCATCACTTCTTAGAACAAGCCTACAAACTTCCCAAGATTTGCTGAGCGGGCCAATTTGTGCGCTATTTGACTGTTTGTTTGTCAGATCAGAAATGTATAAACTTCTAAACCAAATTATGAGAGATAATTAGAGTTGTTAGAGCAATAAAGTAAAACTAACTGCTTAGCTGCAGCAAGGAAGTCTGCGACCGGCACAACTCCCTCGATCGGGCAGGAGGAGCTGCTGCTGCGGCTGTCGGATGGCTGCTGCAGGTGCTGCGAGGGCTGCTGATGCTGTTCGATGACGCGTATGTGAAGGTCGTCCGTGGAAGAGGGCAGGTCGAGGTTCTGCAATGGAGAATAGAGTTATCGGATAAACTGTACAGTTGAAAGATTGCCCTGATCGCATTCAGTACGGAGAGAGAGAGAATAGGAATCGAAAATGGTGAGACGAAAGCAATAGGTTTCAGTCGTACGATATTCGCTTTGGTGAAACTAAAGTAGCAATTATAGAGGGAGTTTCTCTGGTAAAAAAAATAAATAAATTCTAATAAGATCATTTAATGAATGGTAAGAGGAGCCGCCTATCAGCTCTCTGGATTACGAGAATCTTTGCACTCGCATAGCATAGATGTAAAATATCAGGAAAGAGGGATAATGGAAGCGTAAACATGATTTAGTGGAAATAAATATGTTTCGCATTGAAGATATTGGTTTTGATGAAACTGTTAGAGCAATGTTTGGTCGCTCTCTTTTCCGCAAATTAATTAAAATAATACAAGTAAAGGCGTGCTCAAGGTACGATCATGGCTCACATCCCAATCACTAGACAATCTCGTCCCAGTGACGGCATGCCATGACAATGCTAAGTTTGCATGTGTGTCTGAGAAAAATAATGATACTGCAACTAAAAGGGCTGAGTGGATGAACTCGGTTTCACTAATAGGAAATTCGCTTTCATGAGATGTCGAAGCAATGGACACAGCACGAAGTGGTTAAATAACCAATTTACTATCATCCCAAGGTGTGGCCTCCCCCCAATCCCTGAATCACGAGACAACCTCTCCCTCCAGGGACGTCTGCTCCTGTTTTTATCGCCTATCTGGGATGGGATGGCGCGTCAGGAGGGAGTCTCTTCACTTTTCCTGCTCTCTAGCAGCGCCGTGTAGCGAGAGAGCAGGCGAAATGGAGAGAGTATCGGTGGCATCCCGCCACCCTAGACGGGCAAATACACATAGTCATCCATCATTGCAGGAAGGATGGGCGAATCATGGGGGGAAGACACCTAGGAGATGAGGGGATAAGAAATGATCGGAAAGGAGGGGAATTCTGGAGTTGGGTACATTTACTAAAATTCGAACGATTTCACAATTAATGTTATAGCAGCCATAAGCACCTAGGAGATGAGGGGAGAAGGAATGACAGGAGAAGAGAAATTCACGATTCGGAATCACGCTCAAATTAAATTGCATTTCTAGTTTCTTTAAAATGGGTTCACAACTGATACAATGGACGCCAAGAAAGGATGACACCTAGGAGATGAGGGGATAACAAATGGATGCGAAGAGGGGAATTCTGGAAATGATCGGATGTTCAATTAAAATTATGTTACTAGCTTCCTGTGAAAGGACTTCTCAACTGATGTTAAAGAAGCCATAAGATAAGGCCATCTAGAAGATGTTGGGGAGAAAATGAGCTGGGGAGACTTCTGGAAGGCTTTCGAATGTCTAAGAAGGGACACGCCCTTCACAAGTATCTGACTTTCAAAAGAAGCACGCATCATCGCGCACCTCGAATAGGGTGAGCCAAGGAGAGAAGTTCTCGTCATTCTACCCACTCTCTCGTTGGACTGACATATGCGAGTTATAGAGGATGACAACACTTAGATAAACCAACACTATCTCATCCTCTGGAAGATGCATTTTAATGAAAATAGGAGGCGATTTTCGAAGCTATAGCTATCAGAATTAAAATGGTACACTCCATGTGATGCCCCATTGCAAAGAATAACTTCTTTCAACGCCCAGAGAAGCCAATACTATTTCAGCCTCTGAGGGATTTATTGTCCGGCGGCACAATGAAAGAGGTGATGAATACCGCCTCCTTTGACCGGCCGCAGCCGGTAAAATTCGACTGCATTGCAGACATAGATAAATGGCTATAGTGGGCAGGAAAAAAACAGCCATGAGGAACAGTAGAGGAACGACGAGATGATCTCCGCATTTTTTGCACGCACGCCGTGCGAGACCGTTGGAAAATTGGTCTCAGAATGATGAATTCTAGAGAAAAGGGCTTCCCCAAGTCAAGATTATGCCCTCTCAAGTAGATGATGGCATATGCGAATAGCACGTGGTCAGTTTTTCCTTCAGAGTGAGAGGGAAAACAATTTAGACTGAGGTGAGGATATGTTTCACATTGACAAAAAAATCTCGGTTGGCACATTACAGGCAATCACTGTTCCACTTGATTGGCATCAAAAAATATTTAAAAAAAACAAAGATAAAGAGCGCACATGCTCGCACACATATTTTTCATTGAAAGAAGGAGAGGGCTTCACCAAATCTAGATTGCGCCCTCACAAAATGATTGCATGAGTGAACGTCTGAAGAGTGCGAGGGTGGAATCGATGATATCAGAATGTGAGCAAATATTTTAGAACAATGGAGATATGTTTCATTTAGATCAGAAAAACTTGGGTTGAGCGCATAGTTGCCCACGCCGGCGGCGACCCCCATGACCCCCTATTCATGCTTCAGCACTGCTCCCCTCGATTTGAGGTTAGCAGTGCTGAACGACGTAGGGGGTCATGGTCAAAAAAAAGTTGGTAGGTCAAGACTTGTTACCGTACCCAATCGATCATACAGTACCACCAGATACAGTATACCACTACCGTAACCCCCGATTATCGCAAACTAACTTTATTTTTAAAAAGTCCTGGCACCGTGCCCAATCGATTGTACAGTACCCAAGTCGCCACCGTAACCCAGTTCCATGGGTCAGATTCAGTTCCTTGGGTCAAACAATTTTTTAAAATTTTCAAACATTTTTCTAAAAATCCTAAATAAATTATAAAATGATTCTACAGTAACGAGAGGCATGGTAGGATAATTAAAAATTATTTTACTATCGATTTTAAATTTTTAGAAAAATGTTTGACCCAAGGAACTGGATCTGACCCATGAAACTGGGTTACGGTAGAGAGTTGGGTACTGTACAATCGATTGGACACGGCACCAGGAATTTTTAAAAATAAAGGTTGCGATAATCGGGGGTTACGGTAGTTGTATACTGTATCTGGTGGTACTGTATGATCGATTGGGTACGGTAACAAGTCTTGACCTACCATTGACCTACCAACCTTTTTTGACCATGACCCCTATACGTCGTTCAGCACTGCTCCCCTCAAATCGAGGGGAGCAGTGCTGAACCATGAATAGGGGGTCATGGTCTGAAAACACCTCGCCGCCAGTGTTGGGCAACTATGGTTGAGCGCTATCGAGCAATGGTTGCGCAGGACAGAATGAATAAAAATCAATTACTATATAGTATAGTATATACCGATTCAGGAAGGCTGACTATTCATAGTACTACACTCTTCGGTGGATGTCTGTAGCATGTGTGGGCAATATTTCGACCACGAGACTTCGGGAAGCAGGAGAAGGAGGACAGTGAAAGTGGAAACCCAAAAGTAAGAAAAAAATATCCTAATTTGGCACACTGGATTTTTAAACGAGAATGGGAAAGATAGAAAATGTTGAAAATGTATGAAAAATTTCGAAAACGATAGTGCCACCCTTTTCAAAGTAGAATAGGAGTGAATGTCCCTTCTCCTACACGAGTAGTCCTCGACGAGCCATTCTTCCTCCCTGCCCTAGTCTGACTCTCTTCATTTCCCCCACTCTCTCGCTTTCTCTGACTTTTCTGACAGCACGCAAAGTAAAGAAGCTCATTCTTCCTCCCTCTTCCCTACTCATTCAATCATCCCGAGCCAAGAGAGGGGCTTGACTTAGCACGCTCGAGCGAGTGCCTCACTGAGACAAGAGGCTCATGGAGCAGGAACTTCTTTCGGTTCCTTGTTCTGTGCAGAAAGTCATAACATCAAAGCGTCAAAACAATACGTTCTGACGTACAAAAGGAAAGGGACGAGGGCAAAGAAGAGTATTCGTCTGAATCTCTCCAAATCACATGCTCTATCGCTTTCTATAACCGGCGAGAGAGTGAGTGATGTGAGGAGAGTCAGACTATTGCTCGCAAAGAATGTGAGCACAATTGGGTTGTTTGTGAGTCGGAACGCTAACAAGCGAAGTGCGTGACTTTTGAAATCTAGTTGAAAAGCCAACATGGGGACAGGGAATAGAGTATTGCGTTGTCTTGGGAAGGAGCAACAAATCAAAGTGAAAACGAACAGACGCATTGTTCGCAAGTGCATGCTCAGTTTAGGGACAGGAAAAAAATCCCTCCCTTTCTGGCTGGTCTTGTCTGACCGGTAAGATGGCATGCACTATGAAGACAGACTTTACTTAAGCCATTGTGCAGTTCCTGAGAGGAACGCATGAACAGTCCACATCCAAAAACAGGCAGAGAAAGCAATAGAACGGGCCAAATAATGAGTGAGAGTTTCAGGAATCTAACTTCTAACAATAGTTCTAGCGTCCGCAAGCTGTCATCTGACATTTCCCTGCTTTCAATCGTCAATTTCCTCATCTCCTTTCCCATCTGTCTCTCTCGATTTTGCACGCTCTCTCACTCACTCTAACAGATAAGAAAGTGCAGAACAGGACAATGCTTAGATGAGGATTGTCAGAATATCCTTTTTTTCCCGCTCTCTCGCAGGTTAGAGAGGGCGAGAGAGCACGCGAAGTGCAGAGAGTCAGAGAGGGGCTAGAGGTGTTAGAGGAAGCGAGAGAGCATGGAAAATGCAGAGAGTCTGACATCGAAAAGAAATCCCTAGAGAGAGCGCATCGACTCACGATGAGAAACATGCTCACAGGGGCTGATTGAGCGGAAGCAGATTGGCTGTGACTGAAGGGAGGGAACTCCTGGGGGAGAAGGAATACTCAGTGGGTTCTCAAGAGAGGATAGGCTAATCCGGGAAACGAAAACGAATGCAAAAAGATGTGACAGTACCTAGAATGAATGTGTGATAGTCAGTTTAAAAAGACAGCCAATTTGCAATGATTCTAGTTGGCCAAAGTTAATGGTGGTTGGGTAATGGAGGTTAATGTTTCTTTAATAATACAAATGCCAAACGACGTGAATAGGCACAATTTCATGGAGGCATTGAACTGACACAAAAATATTTCAATTAGCTCTCTAAGAGTACCCCCCCCCCCCCCACCTCCATCATTAATTACTTACGGTCGCGGTCATAAGTTTCCGGGCATGTTCTGCATCGTATTACTCAGGAAATACACACGTCTGAAAATTGGCATGCTTGGTTCCTGCTCGCCAAAGGGAACGTTCCTTTTTTGCTTTTCTATGTGCACTTTCTCGTATGTCATTCAGATCTAATGAACTAATGAATGGAGAGATACGGAACACTCTCCAGGAAAAGGAAAAGATTGATTTTCAACTAAAGTTTGAAAATTGGCACACTGCCTCCCCATTGATAATGCATAGACAAGTATGTTTCAAGATTAGAAGAAATGCCGAGGACATTGAAATCGAACAATGCTTCCTTAATGTTGCATAAATTAAGCAATTCCATAAATTAAGATCAATGGCGCGCCGCGGTGAAGTTGAGAGGTTTGTTGATTCGAGGAGCAAAGAGTGCGCAGCGACGAGTCATATTTGAGCAAAGATTAATGGAGCCCGAGAACAGTTCGCAACCGGGAAATAGAATGAGAATGAGAATTCGAAAATTCGCTCATTAGTATCTTCATTCCGCTCGATCTCTCACGATATTGAAGTGAGAAAGCAGGTAAAATGAAAGGACACTTTTTTTGAAAATTTCTAAGATCGACCAAAGTGTGTTTCATTAATAATAAAAACGAAAAGCGAAGACGCACCGTTTCAGACAGATATCGAGTTTAAAAAACTAAAAAAGTTTTAAAAAAATCTGTCGATACCAGTGGGAATGAGAACAGAAACCGGGAAATCTCATGCGATCTAGAGAGGGATAAACCTAACTTTGTGCATGCTCTCTCTCTAGCTGTATACATCAACATAGTGCGGGATATGTAGAGACAATACTGTTCATGCGGTCACCACAGCGTCTCATGTTTCCCCATATATGTTCCATTAATAGCTGATAAACCCAAGGCGATAATTGTTAGCAATTATCACACATTTTTTCCAAATATTAAACAAACAATTGTATCACAAATATTTAAAAAAACAATGTTATGATATGCAGAAGTGCTGACGCAGTTTCCCTGAGGAACGCAACAGCGTAAGGAATTATCTCAAGGTTAATTCCACAAAAGCACTATTTTATTCGAGATAATAATGCCGTATAATTTAAGTTCGCAATCTGGAAATATAGTTCGAGAAATAATCTGGTTTGTGTCCAGGGTGCTTCCCTCTGCAACGCACATCTTGTCCAATGGAGTGAATTAAACAGTCTACAGACTTCATGGCTGACTCAATTTCTATTCAGATGAGTTTCAAGAGTATGTGATATTCCAAAGGTAGTGGCATTGATCAATAGTCCTCGGATCAGTATTCGAAAACAAACCTAAAATGAAATTTCGAATATGGTTCGCTGGCTCCATTGTTCCATGGTATGGTGACTAGCATAACCTAAATCCCAAAGAACGCAAGATAAAGCACCATTTTGCCATAGTTGACCCAAAATTGATGGAGACAGAGGGAAGTATCAGTTCGCAACCGGCAAACGGCACGCGAATTCAAGTGAGAGAAGCACTTTCTCAATTCTGCCCGATCCCTAGCTTGCTAGAGATTGTGAGAGAGTTCACATAATGGAGAGGTTGAGTTTAGTGCCAGCCTGATTGATGACCTCTGGGCGCCCTCTGAGACTTGCCAGACATTTTCGCGACTTGGCCTTCTCGTACTTTATTGTTCTGCACTATCCTTCTCTTCTCTTTTATCCTCGTTTATCCTATCTTATAGCTCTCTCTTATTAAATAATACTTTTGATCCAGGTGTGCTTCAAGAAAATAAAATAAAAAATACGAAAGCTGTGAAACTGATCAGTTGCTTTGAAGTAGTGTATTGATGAAAAGAAACAATTCATATTTGAAATTGCTTCACAGACTCTGCTGTTCTATGCTATGGTGACTAACATAACCTAATCCCTAAAGAGCGCAAGACAAAGCACTATGGAACCTTAGTTGACCAAAGATTGATGAAGCCGGGCGGAAGTATCAGTTCCCATCCTACAAACAAATTACGGACAACAATTGTTGACCCAGATATGTTTCAAGAATATAAGAAATTTCGAAAGCAATGAACCTGAACAGTTTCTTGCAGAGAGCAATGTGAAAGGGAAAAAAACAGTTCGCTGACTCCACTGTTCCATTCTATGGTAGCTGACATAACGGGGGGGGGGGTGACAACTGCACAACGGACAACTGCACAACAAATCGCCGTTCGCTTGCGGTTCGATGTAGCGATTGGTGAGTTCCTTCATTGTTACCAGTATGTGCTACCATACATTCGCATATATAAATCTTGTTACCAGGCGATCAACGTATAGGGGGTCATGGAAATGCACATTCCATTACCCCCTATACGCTGATTTGCAGTGAAACTCATGATCGCCTGGTAACAAGATTTATATATGTAAATGTAGGGTAGCACATACTGGTAACAATTAAGGAACTCACCAATCGCTACATCGAACCGCAAGCGAACGGCGATTTGTTGTGCAGTTGTCCGTTGTGCAGTTGTCACCCCCCCCCCCCCCCCCGACATAACATAGTCAAAGAGCGCCAGATAAAGCACCATTGAGCCACAGTTGACACACGATTGATGGAACCGGACGGAAGTATCCGTTCGCAACAAGGAAATGGCAAGCGAACTAAAGTGAGATAAATTCTCTGTTCGACGTGTTTCAAGAAAATAAGAAATTCCGAATGCTGTGACCCTGATCTGTTTTTTGCAGTTATACAGTAAAAAAACATATTTGGAAAGTGCTCGCTGATTCCCCTGTTCCATTCTATGGAAGCTGGCATAACATCGTCCCTAAAGTGAGCAAGATAAAGCACCATTGCGCCATAGTTGACCCAAGATTGATGGAGCCAGAGGGAAGGATCAGTTCGCAACAGGGAAATGGCAGGCGAACTTGGGTGAAGGAGATATTGTCTCAGTTGTACCCGATCCCTAGGTTGCTAGACTGTGCGAGAGATGTAGAGAGTTGGTTTAGTGCCAGCCTGATTGATGACCTCAACGCGCCCTCTGAGACTCGCCAGTCATTTTCGCGACTTGGCCTTCTCGTTTTTTTATTGTTCTGTCTTAATAAGACAGAGAGAGTGAGGGAGAGAGAGAAACACATAGTCTGACATCAATAAATGTGACAAACAGCTCGAATAAAAGAAGAGTACCAAATGTTTCCAACTGCCGCTCGTCGAAGAGAGAGACGCAAGAGAAGATGATGCTGAAGATACCAAAGATCAATGATGTTGTAGAATTCCTCGGCAACACATTAATCACCGTCGAAGTGCGGCAAGGGAAAAGTTGGTGGGCACTTTGGTTTGATCACAACGAGCAGTGGACGATGGGATGGTAAACGAAAGTTGCATGGCACAACCGTATGAATGAGGTAGATAAGGGGTATTGGGAAATGCCAGGAGGGAATGTCGTCATCGAGTTTGCGATATTGCGAAATAATATGCCCTATTGACGAAGCCCACCAAAAATAGAGACGAAAAGTGCGCCTAAACTAGGCTGACACCTACTTCAATCTCTGACGAGAGCACTTGAGAGGCCTATTTCTATCTATCGTACATGCGAAATATGTAGGAAAGCAGAAGTTTCGGAACATGGGATTCATCTTTAGAATTCGTTGAATGCTGCTTGTATTGGTCGGATAAACGAAGATAACACAGGTATCAGAAATAAATTTCTGACCTGTAGATAAGGTGATTCTCAGAGGCCGATGAGATGATGGCAGACCCGTACAGACGATATCTTAACAATTAATGTATTTATTTACACAAATATTTTTTTATAAAACAGAGTCAAGAAGACTGCGTGAGGACTGGACTGGGGTGGTAATGAATTTCGAAGAACTGTCGGTCTGCCGCCGGCAAAATAAAGGCATCACAAGCCGTCACAATTAGCTGTTCTCTTCAGTCTTCTCTATCTTCCTCTCTGCTTTTTCTCTGTCTCTCTCACCTTCGCGCACTCTCTCGTTCTCTTTTACAGCGCATAGTGCGGGTAAAATAAAGAGCAACAACAGAAAGCGGCGCCACTCGAAATTAGACCACTCTCTGTCCCTTCCAATTCTGGGCGCGTTATCGTCCGTTAGAGAATGCGAGAGAGTGTGGGAAAGAAAGAGAATCAGAGACAGTTAGAGCACATAAGAGAACAGAGGAACGAAGAGAGACATAGGTGGTTAGAGAAAATTAGAGAGCGCGGGAAATGGAGAGAGACAGAGGCGAAATTGACCTAAAATTGCGTTGTTTTCTCCCGCGAGACTCGAATGAATTAGCTGATTTTCGGCAGTGGTCCAGATGACAGAGATAGAGGGAGAGAGATAGAGGGAAGCACCAGAATAGCAGTAGGGAAGGCATTGGACGACAGGGCTCTCCCCATTCTGCGCCCTCTCTCTCGCAAGTCTAATCGGTGAGAGTGTTCTCCCGAAGCCATTTCTGGACGAGAATGACAAGCAAGGCGAATTTAGAATCTGATTCTCGATTGAATTTGGAAGCAAATAGTATTGTCAGGAAAGGACGAGTAGACTGTCTCAGTCTGTGTTCAGGGTAATGTGTTTCTACACAGGACAATGCCAATAATCGAGGTAACGGTTTCAAGAGAAGTAAAAAGTTCTGCGTGAAACCCACATCGATCAAACTTGAATTGTTTCGGAAAAAAGTCAAAAACTACAAGAAATGATGCAAAATATAGAGCACAACCACCCCCAGTTTTGGTCGCTTTTGCCGGGCACCTCCTCAAATATTCATAGCGTATGCGTAGGGAACAAAAAGCATGCGAGTCATTCTCGCCAATAAAACCTATTTCCGATCACCTGTGAGGCGCACTCGAGGTACGGTAGACGCGTGGACGACCGGCGAGCGGGCACGCGCCAGTCCCGTGAGACCGTCGTAGTATCTGCAGGAGGTTACGGTAGCGGTTTTGCTATAGATAAATGGTTTACCTAAAGAGGCAGGGACATTTTAAAAATGTGTTTCACGAAGGTGATATCAACAGGAGATATGACTGGTTTGTAACAGTTTTGGGAATGGTTATTAAAAATAATTGTAGAAAATAATTGAGAACATAAAGATTCAATTCGCCGTATTTGTCAATAAACAATATTGAGGGACCGCTCATCGAGCTGTGACATCCATGCGTTGTCAAGTGTTGTCCGAGGGGGGGGGCCTCGAGAGGTAGGGGAGAATAGGCAAGTGTAACCGTTTGCATTTCATATCTTGAACCCTTCATTCTACGCCCAAATCAAGAAAGACGAAATGAATAATACAGCGGAGAGGCACACGAAGAAAGCAGAGTGTAAACAACGTATTGTTCGCTTCTCTCTGCGTTTAGCGAAACAACATGAGGAGGGAAAATATAGATGCTACTGAGAAACTATCAACAGCTAACGAAATATTTGAATTTCACTATTGAAAATTTTCTAAATTAGCATGTTTTCGTAATCGTTTTTTTTTATAATGGACATTAATAATATAGAAGAGACACAAAATAAAGCATGTACAACGTATTGTTCGCTTTTCTCCCCATGCCTCGTGTCACGACGAATAGAGGAGAAGTGTCATCCCTCAAGGGAGATCAACCTCCTCCTCCCCCCCTCCCACTCCCCCCTCTCCTCCCCTCCCCTCGATGTTCGCCCGCCCCCGGAAAACACTTGAGACCAGGGTTGACAAAACGGAGCAGGCCATTCCATCCAGCTTCAGAAGTTTGCCTCACTGTAGGAGACATGAAAATACATGTAGACATCACTTCACGAGAACACGTGGCTGTTTCATCACTGCATGGGGATCGAAATCAATTATTAATGGGTTATTCGACAATGCTAAAAAACCGTTGCCTCAAAGCCAGCTTTGAATTCTGCACGCTTTGTTGTCTCATAGTCGCTTACACATACAACTTATACAAAATAATCCTCGAAACTCTTCCTTTGCCTCGCCCACTTTATCTAATTAGCCCGGATCTAATTAGTGCACCATTTGAAAGAAGCGGACAGACAAGGAAATGGGCAGAGGCAAGAGAGGAAGACAGATGAGACACCTGGAGGACGTACGAAGCACTTTCGAGAGGAACTTTCCGGCATGCACAGAAGCACAAGATTGAGAAACATTAGTGAACAAGTTTCCCAAACATCTACTGCTGAAGGACCGGATCAACAATACATTTATGAAGGAACAGCTTAACATAACTTAATTAATTTTGCCTTTACCTGAACACGAAATTCGGCCCACTCGACTTCTCTAAGTGCACCGTGGTGAGGTTCCAGAGCAGAGTGCCTTAAATATAATTATTTGTTTTTTTCATTTTCAAAAAAATACCAGAAGCGGATCCGACGAGTTTGTAGTCGATAAACTTCGTGCTCGCGTGTTCGGCTGAAATTCTATGTTGTTATTTTAAATTTAGTTTTTATTTAAAAAAATAAAAATAATAATTTACATTTGTCGAAGAGCCCGATCCAGTCCATGAGATTTACGGAAGACGCATCGAATCGCCACGAGACGCGAATCGTCTGAATTATAATAAATAAATAATTAATAATTATAATATAAATAGTGTGCATTTTTAGTGTGCATTTTTTGTTGAAATCGATGCATCCGCGACACTGTTTGTATACACAGCATTTGTCATTTCTACTATTGATGAAACACACATTCACCAAAATATTCGAACATGTATCTCTCGTCCGTCTGACCGGCGAGAGAGCCTACGACATGAAGAAAATCTTTCATCCCTAGTCCACACAATTGTGTATTATTATTCTTTTATAAAAGTTTTAAAAAAATATTTGTTTCAAAAATAGTGAACAGGTGAATTTTCTTGGGAAATTGCGAAATTACTGAAACCTAATCGAAAGATGATTCGGGAATTTTTTAGATGTTCGAAACACCCGTCTATCCATCGGATTTGGATGGATTCACAAAGAAAGCTGCCAACCTGGCTCCTGCCCTCTCCCACGAAGATCTCCGACCGATCGATGAAGATACCTTCATCAGACTGCGGCGCTCCTGATGATGTCATCTTTGATGATGATGATGATATATCTCTCTATGGCTCTCGCTCACTCTCTCTCTCATTCTCCCAGTCTCTCGTCTACATGTTATCAGGTATGCATGTTGTTAGCACTCAGTAGAAATTGGAAAAAAAGTGCAGATAAATTAGCTAACCCGCTCCTCCTCCTTCCGTTCCCGATGATACTACAGGTGAGGATGCCAACACTCTGCCCATCTCCTCGCGCGCAAGTCGGAGAATGATCATCTGTAATTTTTATATTGTTAAGCAATGCACAGATTTAGAGTTGATCAAAAGATACGCCTATGATACATATTATGCAGTAATGTGCAGTACATTGTACGATTGCATTTAGAGAGAATGCGGACAGGGGGGGGGGAAAGAGTCATATCAGTGAATGTGTGCATGCGGACGAACAACATGATGCGTTTATGCAGTTCGATTGACCGAGTAATGAAGAATAGCAAAATGACAAGAATAACACAATCCCTCAGGGACCACTAATGGACCGAGAAACAACTCCTTCTTGAGAAAGCTAACGAATGATGGGTAGTTCAATGAAACAACGATGTTGAGTAAAAGGACTACACCAAAAATGGAGCTGATGGAAGTGACATGGCAGCGCGAAAATGCCACAACTAAGAATAACTCGCGCGCGTTCTTATTTCGTCACAGAGTCGGAAATAGCAGGAAAGAGTCGTTCCCGTTCTTTGGCACTAACAAAACCAAGTGATAATAATATCAGGAAATAGTAAATAAGTCTGCACTAACTGACAGATGCTGTTCTTCGCGTAGTACTCCTTATAAGCGCAAAAAATAAAATAATATGGACCGATCTTAGAATGAGTCTTATATTATAGCTCATGGCGGACACTAACATAACCAAGTTCTAATGATATCCAAGGAATAATAAATAGACCTGTACTTTGGTTAGCAAACGCTGTACTGGATGACGCGCTCATGAGGTGCGCGATAATTAAATGAATAAAAAAAAAATGCCTAATGTTTTTACCAGCTCTTCGTTCTCATCATCAATGGTAGGCAAAAAGTAGCAAGAAATGACTCTCTTCATTCTGATTTCCCTCTCAATGCACCGTCGGATGGGAAATATGACGTCATCATATATCAGAGGAGGCATGATATTGTAGTTCTCATCCGACATAGAGTCATCTCAATGATACCATGGAGATAGAATGCTGAATGAAGAGCTTCTATTCTCACAAAGCCCCATTTCTGGTCTAGGGTCGAGAATAGGCTTGCTTTCTTTAGAATGCGACTCGGAAATGGTCCCGGGAGCAAAGCAATGACTGCATTGTAAACGCCAATAGGGTTGTCTATCTCTCTCTCTAGCTTTCTATCTTTCGCTAGATAAAATGAGAGAGAGAGAGAGGAGATAGCGATCACAAAATGAAGCATTAGAAATGCCTACAGTCTTACTGAAGAGATCTATACTTGGGCGATTTATCTCAGCAAGTCATTATTATCAGCGAGAAAAAAAACCGCTAACCAGAACGGCTCACTTTAATGAGAATGGCGAATTCAAGCAAACACTATAATAGAAGATCGCAGAGCGTAATGAGCTATGGTCTCCTGCTGACAGTCTTACTCGAAAGAGGAGTTGTATGCTTTGGAAATATCTCACTCGACCCATCATCACAAGCCTTGTTATGGGACCACGAGACTGTCGCGGACCATAACACTGCACGGATGGGTTCGCAAGAAATTACCGTTGTGCAATTAACATAACAATGAGATATCACGAAGATTGACGATCGGCATTTCTTGCGAAGCCTTAATAGATTTCGTAATGCGGGTTGCCGCCTTCTCACTGCACTAGATCGGATGATAACATACCGGATGAACCAAAAAAATGGACCATTCTGTTGAAATTTCATAGTGTTTCCAAACTGTCAAAAAAATGATTCTGTGAAAGTTCTACGGAAGGGTCCATTTTTTGCCTATCATCCACAAGACTACAATCCGGCGGTGATCGTCCGACCTAGTGCCCTCTTAACTTCCCATACTCTCTCGCTGCTCCACCGTCTAGAGAGTAGGGTAAATGCCGAGAAGGCGCCCCGAATCACGAACAGTAGTGATAACATACGATGCCACAACATATGGAAGAATGGTATGCTTATCTACAGCACAACAGGGGTATTTCGCATGAAGAATAAGAACGCTAGATGCATCCGCTGGAGGCTCGATAACGAACAGAATTATCATCATAACAACGGATAAGGCGAACGAATCTCACCAGGCATGGCCGCGAGGGTAGGTTGGAGATTTAGAACGAAACCTAGCGGGATCGATAGAGGATCGAATTCTAAGAACTTCTATGTTTTTCATATCTGCTGAGGGCCTCTGTGAACGGCTGGGCTGTAGAGGGATTTCTGAACATAGCCTGAGAAATTGACGTTTTAGCACCTTTCCCCACTATGAGCGCAGACATCCACAGAGCCCCTCAGCAGACATGAAAAACGTAGAAGTTCTTAGAATTTGATCCTCTATCGATCCCGCTAGGTCTCGTTCTAAAACTCCAACCTACCCTCGCGGCCATTCCTTGTCAGATCGCTAACATGTTTAGCGTTGTTTTCGAGGGGTTTAGGGGGCTCCCTCCGGGGCATGAGCTCTATCGTGCTAACCAAAGATTGCGACACTAGGAGCTTCTTGAATCCTTGCAATAATATTGAATTAGTATGATGGACACAGAAATGACAAACGAAACTGTCACAATGAGGGGAAGGAAATGACGTGAAAGCCACAAGGAAGAAATAACCGACGAAACCTGGCACGGATGTTCGTTGTTTTAAAGAAGTCTAGGCTCTAAATGGTCCACACTTCACCAGACACAGCAAATAATACACACCTAAGCATATTTGTCTCTCATTTACCACTCTGTAGCCACTCGACCGGTTGTGAAATAAAAAAGTGATTACTCGAACACGAACTCTAAAATACTACCGATGAGGGAAAGAGATGAGCGAGCGATAAGCTGAGCGCTTTTCTCGATATTGCTTTTCGTAGCTACGGAAATCTCAGGGGCAATCATAGAGAAGCCCGAGAGTTTCTTCCGCCTTTTCCCTTATTTTGCAGTCTGTTAGACAGAGCGAGAGAGCATGCACAATGAAGAGACCGAAATGGAGAAAATGGAGAGTTTCTGCCCCTCCATCACTAAGCCATCATTTATCTCTTGGTCCGGTCGCGCAGCCGGCATTTAGACACTTCGGTGGTGTGATTAGAGGTTCAGTGAGACGAGAAAGCGTGGGAAATGGAGAGAGCGCGGGCTCTTCAAGCACATTTCTACTATAAGGCGGTTCGGGAGGAATAGGCTTGAAATAGTGCCAGTTTAAGCCACGCGAAGTGATAAATCAGTTGCGGAATTCACTTCCGCTTATACCAACTAAAATATTAAGTAAATACTCACAATAAGAAAATATTGCACAATTTCGGGATCGGTTGAAAAATGAGTTTCACAATGCTTACAAATACGCTGCGAGGAGATGATTCGTTGATATCAGCATACTATGTAGTATCAATACGATTAACGTTACGAAAGCAAGCATTGTTATGGGAACTGTAAGCAAACTGAATAAGCGAAACCAAAAGCAAACGCGAAACCAGCATTGTGAATATCAACAATTGTACCGTGCAAAATTGGAAAAGTAAATCCTGTAATTCCCAGTGCTTGTCTAGTTTCTGCAGCTGTAGGACAAAGCGTGCTAATGGGGAGGGGGCGCAATTGTGGAATTTGAGGAAGAGAGTGGAGGAAGTTTGTCTCAGAGGGAAGTGGAGGCAGAGAGAGAGAGAGAGAGAAGATGGAAGAGGAAGAGAGAAGAGTGGCTATGAAACATTCATTTGAGAAGGACTGACTGTTTTTGTGGGTCCTGATGAGAAATACCATAGTAGGCTTCATTAAGGCTTCATTAGAAGCTCACTTTGATCTTGGGAGATCAAAGATCAAAGTGAGCTTCTAATGAAGCCTTAATGCGATCTGAAGCAATGCTGCACGACAATATACGAAAATATTTCAGAAGCAATAGTCCCTAAGAACGAGCACTTTCGGGTAATTGGAACATACTTACTAATTGGTCTAGGACTTTGGAGGTGGTTCTTGCAGAAAGAATGCGGTTTTGCACTTGTTGAGAGGAAATGAAGACAAATAATTAGGGAATACGACTGAGCAGAATACCATATATCAACGATCAATGATCGATGCATCTTAGTTTAAATGGAGTTTTCGAACTTACTTCGAAGGCTTACTATCCAAAGAGGCAGCGAAATTCCGACAAGAAGGGCATTTGCCCAGAGGGAGATGCCTCAAGTTCGTATCAAACATCAATCAAAACAGCCTGTTTCCACTTGTCAAAACAATAACATAGGAAAGGGATCGAGGCAAAAACATGACCCCGATTCTTCGAAGATGCCTCTGAGAATTCCCTCCGCTCCCAGAGTCGAGCTGATCTCTTACCCTCTCAATTTCGCACGCTATCTCGCCTAATCTAACCGACGAGAGAGTGTGGCAAATGAAGAGAGCCAGCGCGCCCTTCCCCTGGGTGCGCTTCGTCTTTGTCTCTTTCTGTGTGTGTTGTCCCCTCCTTTTCTCCTTATTCGATGACTCTCTCGATTTGGCGTGCTCTCTCGGTCTGTCTGACGAGAGATATAGCGTGATGAATTTAGAGTCTGACTTGACTTCCAATTCCTTGTCAGCTAGGGCCCCAATGGGGGAAATTGAAGATGTGATTTTAGCAGCCCCGGGTCTCAAATTGCACAAATTGGTTAGCAATTGGGGAAGCGATTCCGTGGGATCTGACGGGGGAAATGGACATTGGAAATCGGGGAATACTGTAGATGAGTTCGAGAAAACACACTGTTCTTCCCATTCTATCACTTTGGCTTTAATGAATGAACGATTTCGTGTTAACTATTTTTGGCGAGACCCCCGGGAATGATTAATGAACGAGTAAAATACCAAGCATATCCTTCAAGCGAAACATATCCAAATTCAAGAAAAAAACCTTGAAAAAATTGCCTGTGAAACTCAACCATCTCACTCACCATTTTCGCTGCACAGCATTTAGAATCTTCACTACTCAACTGAGCGCAGACAGGATTGGGATACAAGTTAATGCAAATTCAGTTGGTTGCTTCGAAGGGCGCCGATATCATTGCTGAAATATTAACAAATTAAAATATGATCTGCACTTTACTACCTTTACGTGCACTTTCGAAATCAACTCATTCAAATGATATTCTGAATATTAATCAATTCATTTCGGTCACCTCCTCCATTCACTCTCCTCCTTCACCCCTCCGACGATCGGTCGAGTTCAGTTTTTGTTCCCAATTTTCACGTTTTGATTCGATTTGTTGTATTTTATATTACTATAATTTGTTTAGATGACGTCATAAACCCTACTATTGCTACTGATGATGCTGGCGAGCTGTTCGAGTGAATCGAGTGAGTGCTCGTAACTTTTGTAAAAAAATACTTGAAAACACACAAAAAAATAGAAATATAGGAACAATTTTGATGCTAAAATTTGAACTGGAGATTAGCAGTATTCTGTGTGAGTGTGAGTGAAGTTGCCCCGCACTCAAAATAATACACTAACCAATGATTCTAGAGTGCCGAAGCAAAATCTTCAAAGTCACCAGAGAAGAAGATCTATATGAGGTTTGCCGAACCAAATATTAAAACGCTGTCTCCGTTAGAATGTCAGATCCTGGAGGCAAAGTGGCACAATGACTCAAACTTATCGCTAGGAGTTCAAACTTTGGTGGTAGAGTCCTTAGGGTCAAAGAAAACTTTCCAGAAATTTTGACCTACCATTTGCATATTTAATGAAAACCGTCATTTTTGATATTGACCCTTTGTGTTATATACCATTCGAAAGAGCATCAAAAGTTATGCCAGAATCCAATTTTGCGAAGAAATTGATCAAAATATGTTCGGGAAACATGCAATTATGTGAGGATAAACAGCTATTTGAAATTTCGATAGTTTAGGAAAACATGTTCCAATCATTTCTGGTTTCTGAAAACGTTATCTCAGATGTAAAATGTTATGAGGAATTCAGAAAAAAAATATGCCGAAGACGAGCGAGGTACCCCAAATATAGTTTTTCTCGAAAAGCTGAGGGGTTCTGAAAGGTGGGTTCCATTCCACTCGAGTGCAAACATTTTTGCAGGCATTAATTGAACACATTTTGAAACGGAAACAATTTTCAATGACTTATTTTAGATATCGAAGAATAGTGGTAGCTAGATATCACGTGGAAATGCATGCAAAAATGTTTGTACTCGAGCGGAATCGAACCCACGTTTCAGAACACCCTCAGTTTTTCGAGAAAAAACTCTATTTGGGGTACCTCACTCGTCGTCGGCATATTTTTTTCTGAATTCATCATAACATTTTACATCTGAGTTAACGTTTTCAGAAACCAGAAATGATTGGAACATGTTTTCCTAAACTACAGGGTGCGAGAAAAGTATGGTGACAAAATCAATTTCACCCTACTCGATGTACACTGTTTCAAATTATCTCTATTTTCTACATTGTGTTCCTTAGATATTTAGCTAATTAACGCATAAATTACATAGATATATTCCTACTTGCTTGTGAGTATTAACTTATCAAAGAAATGATGCATAAAAAATTGCATTTTTACGATACTAAATACGACGTGTTCTTTGTTGCCCCATTAGAACAACTATAGAGATGAAGCAGTCAACCCATTTTTTCTGATTAGTGCAACACTATATCAGTCGAAATATGTGACCCATTTACTTCGGGGGTTAGGTTCTACACCAGAAACAGTTTTTAAATGGATTTCTTAGAAACGGCCCTCGAAAAAAATTTGTTGTACTCAGAAGTTGCATTCAATAATCTCGAAAGTTATAATATTCGCGTTATATTTAATATGATATTTAACCACTCAGGAGCGTAAGTTTGCATTGAGTTTCCTTTGGGATTGCGAACCTGATTCTTTAGAGTGTTCGAAATTATCCCAACTGGCCATATCAGCGATATTTTACCATATCTGATTTCCATACTACGACCACGTTTTTATTCAATTTGATACATCCAAAATTCACAATACGACCCCGTAATATGTGAAACAAAGTTATGTTAAGAAATATGCATGCAGAATATGAAAACTGAAAATGTCACTTTTCAAGTTTTGTGTCATCATCAAAGTATGCGCTCGATAAGTTGATATTTTTCCGATATCTAATAAGATAGCTCTAGGTTAGCAAGAGTAATCTAATGCTGAATGGTTTCTCTATTTAATCAAGCTAAAATAGATAGGTAATACTTATCCGAATTTTTGGAGTTATCATTTGTACGAAAAATGAGCTGCGGGTCAAGGCATCATAAATTCCAAGTTGAATTTCGCGCAGCTCTAAGAGCCTGAGATCCTAGGTGGGAAACTAAGATGCATATCTTGGAGCTATTATGCTCAGGTATATTGAGGCCCAACCTGGATGCATGATGATTGCGAGCTCATGAGATATTACATATAATATTTGTCACCATACTTTTCTCGCACCCTGTATAGAAATTTCAAATAGCTGTTTATCCTCACATAATTTCATGTTTCCCGAACATATTTTGATCAATTTCTTCGCAAAATTGGATTCTGGCATAACTTTTGATGCTCTTTCGAATGGTATATAACACAAAGGGTCAATATCAAAAATTACGGTTTTCATAAAATATGCAAATGGTAGGTCAAAATTTCTGGAAAAGTTTTCTTTGACCCTAAGGACTCTACCACCAAAGTTTGAACTCCTAGCGATAAGTTTGAGTCATTGTGCCACCCTATGCTCCGATCTTACAGAGACAGCGTTTTAATTTAATATACAATAATTGTCGAAATTTCAGCCATTCCTGACAAGGATCGAGGGAGGGCAAGAGCATTACAGCTGCTACCTGGGAACTATGCTGTGAGACTGGCACTAGAAAGGATGAGAACGTCGACGCCATGCATCATTTTATATAACAGAGACGGCATGACGTCATAGTTCTAATCTAATCTAATGAGATGAGGATGATTTGACTACGAATGTATGTTTATTCAGTGCGTTACTTTTCCTGTTAGAGTGTGAAAGAGCCCGCTAAATGAAGAAAGTCATTTCTAGTAAGGCCAGCAATATCTTTTTCTATTAGGTTTCTGAGATTCTACTTTTTCTCTCATCTTAATTTAAAATTACATGAAGGGCTACTTAGACAGTTAGTATAAAAGAGGAATTCGATAGGGGATTACACGCAACTATTTTTTTCTTTTCTTATTTCGTTTTTATAAATGCAAGCGCAATTCAATGTCCATCTAATCAAGGGATGAATCATGATATGCCTACTCAAAAAGAAAGTAAATTCAAACTTAAGAAGCGGAAATCCAAAAAAGAGAGACTTGAAGTGGAAGCGGATGTCCGGAGGAGCAAGATGTGAACCAGTAACGGGCGAATTCTTCGAAACAGACAATCAAGACAAGGGCAAGCTAACGGATTTCATTACGTGCAGAAATGGTGAGCTTAGCATAAGTTGAATGCAGATTATGTGTACAAAGCCGTTTCGATTAGTTAAACGCTGGCAATTTTTAACTAACTTATATCTAATTGTTTACATCTAAGAATCGTATTACACATAATTCCTTTAGATATTATGCCTTCCACTTGGCAAACAGCCAATGAAGTCGATAAGTGCGAACACGATATCGATTGCGCGGAGGTATCACCAATTCGTTATTAAAATTACGAATTAATATTTAATTTCAGCCAATTCGACAGCCAGGTAGCGAGAAATAGTCTCGCTCTCTCCATATCATACACTCTCTAGCTCACCCCTGATTGACGAGACGATTCCTCCAGGTAGCGGTGACGCAGGATGCACAGCTGGCTATGGATTGCAATTGCAGTATATGCTCGATAAACAAAATAGATCGTTAGTTGCTTTGGAATTGTAATAATAAGAAACAATATAACAGAAAATAATTAAAAATGTATGGACAATTGCAGTTCATGGCTCGACGCTCATTCGGCGAAGCCAAATAATATGAATAAGATGAATCATAAGCGCTACCAAGCAGTTTTGACTGATGGAAATGTCTCAACGAACGACTCATTTGTGCTCCGATTTCGATGTATTCGAAAGAAAATCGAGAAATACTACAGTGATTCATATTGCGATACTAATGAAGAAAAGTGCATGATGGTGGGATGTGCATATTTAGAAATTTTAATACTATTCTTACATGATATTGTAGAATGATTAAACGTTACAAATATGTTTAAACAACAAATTATAGATCAAATATCTGAAATTTCCAGCCACTGAAGGACTGTGCACCGATAAAATGCGATTCAACAGAAGGCCCCTACGGTCTTTTGTGAGTAAATTTAATTCATATTTTGTGACATGACGATTTAAAATATATTATGTGATGAAGAAGGTTGCTTGAATTAGCATAATTAAGAAAATACTCTTACCCCACTTCATCGAAATAAATATTGTCTGAAAACTACATAGCGTATTGTTTCAGAGTGAGAACTGATCCAACTGAAGATTGGGACGAAGTGAAATCAGCAAGATGCGATTCGAGCAAATTCGTTGTGATTCTGAGTAACGACTCGTCGATTGAGAAGTCTTCCGTGCAGATGAAATGCGTTAGGAAGAGTACGATATCATGTTCTTTGAACTCTAACCACATCTTTATGCAATCGTTGCCAATCACTCAACGCCGCTGAGGAACAGTTTAGTTGGATCAGGAGATGACACATTGCAGGGGGAGGGGGTATTTGAAGAGCAGAGGGTTGGTTTGGCGAAGTGGCATGCGCGCTACAATCGCTTTTGAATGTAATTGAATCCCATACGAATCGACATTTGTTCCCGGATTGTCCCCTCTGCGAGATGCCCATTATTGTGGCGAATATATTATTGTTGGAGGGGTCGAGTGGCCGAAAATAACGGGGAGGTGTCTAGAAATTAGTGTAGGTGTGGGCAAATATCGAAGAAGTACCTTTTTTATTGTTTCTCTTGATAGCTATTTTTATTCCAGAATGCACACTCTGCAAGAGTCCTTTTACTGTGAGACCAGAGGCGAAAGTGTTACTTAGCAAGTGGAATCAGTGCGCAACATTTACAGTGAGTTGCATTTTTTCGCATGCTATTTAATTTGATTAAAAGTATTTCCATATTTAGTGCGGGAATAACTCTCGGATGAACGTGAATAATAGATATGAAGAAGGTGAACTTGAATGCAGTCTCAATAGTATTAACCATGATCTCAAGTGGACTATTAAGAATGATACATCAACTGATGTTATATCAGTAACGTGCGAATGTGGGTTTTGCATTGTTTTTTTCTATGAAACATCAGGAGATCATAATTAAAATACAGTTTACTGAATTTGAGCCGACTTTACAAACATTTTTTAGATAATTGTAATCTCATTTCTCCACTTGTAAGCAAATGTGAGGATACGAACACACAATGTGAAGAGGTTTTAGTTTTTTTTTTCATTTATAATTGTTCTCTTCAATTTCAGTTTAGAACATTTTCCATCGACAATCCTCTACAGTGTCGCCGAAAGTTGTAATACGACCCTACGGATTCTGCGCTTCCGAATGTAAGCCACTCACAATTTGCATTTATTTTGAGAACCCTACAGGTTGAACTTGTCAAGGCATCTTGCAACAAAACGGACGGAACTTGGATCGCTGATACGAAACTGGGCGAACATCAGATTATACCCAACAACAGCAATGTTTACTGTCATGAAGGTCATTTTCCGTAAAAAAAAGTTTCATAAAAAAGTATAACTCAGCAATTTTTTGAGGACATACATCGATTTTTCCCTGATTGCGAACCCGAAAAAGGATTTTTCTTCAAAGATGTGAGCTTTTGAATTATTATTTATTTTCAAAACTATTCACACTCGCATTTCAGTATCGTCCAAACGGTACTGATAATTTTGTCTGCACACCACCAGCAGCTTTCTGGTACGTTGCGTTAACTTATTTTTGCAACCTATGGTAACTAAAATCTGAGCAGTGTGTCCACGCTGTTATGTACACTGTACGGCTCACTGATATATTTGAATAATGATTAGTGGGTAATTTGTGTGTGTATTTTCTCAATAAGTTAGGGGGTACTATGGAGTACAAAAAACAGAAGAAGCACATTCATCGGATAGTTCCCCTATTACAATTCGTATTAGGTTGGTCCATAAGTCTTTTCCCTTTTGGGGTGTTCAATCCGATTTCACCTAAAATTGTTCCAGTAAAAGAGAATTGTCTGACTCTAAGGCATTATGTAAGGATACGCTCGCACTTCATTATCATACATTAGAATTGGATCATGGCTTTAGGGTTTCCGAAAAAAAAAACGTTTGATTCCAAATAAAGTTTCGTTGATTTTTTTCCATTTTGTTTGATCAGCTAGCATTCAGTGGAGAAAAATTGATGTGCCAATTCTTGTGCATGAATGGAAAGCCCGTTAGTTTCTCAAACATATGTAGGGACATGTGCTTACTTTGCGACATTCCCAAATACAGGCATAGAAATTCAAACACGAGCGATGCAATGCTGCTCCAACGATCCTAACTCCTGATCCAAGGATCAAAGATCTTGGCTTCAATGTAGGGGCGCTACATTCAATCACTATTGGGGCACACTATTGTAAAAATATTTAAGCGCATGTCTCATTCATTTTTCAATGGAACACTATTTTGAAAAAAATCTTCAAACAGCGAAAATAGTCAAAAATTCAATTTCTGGACTGTTCGAAAAGTTCCGATCTCCTGAAGAAAGAGGCTTTCCCGAATTTTGCCCTTTTAATATATTATAGGTGAAAGGTAGCTTGAACTTTTAACATCAAAATGTCGAATCATATCTCGATGCGGAAAACGAAGATAATTCGAAAATGGTCATTTCCATAGCCAAAAATCCATGTTGTAACATTGAGTTATGGAGATTTTGAAACTACTGTTGCTACATTCACCAAAACGTGAATGTAAACTCAATATAGATGTAACTTCATGGATATGTAGAATTGGGTGCCTATGTCTGTTGGTTCGAACATATCGTGGATCAAACGCACTATCGTTATGTTAAGCAGTAATGAACTTTTTTAAAGTAACACCTGTTTGACCCTATCGTTCACGGGATGACTGGGTTCAAGGGGGGTGACAAAATGGCAACGACATAACGGCAAGCGACAAAACGGCAACGGAGCATAACTCAGTGGAGAGTTGTCCTAGAACATCGGGAATGGTCTGTATCACATCAGCATATTTTCTACGTAATTATCAATAACATGATCTTTGATCTTTTGGAGGTTGACGACAAAACGGCAACGAGCCATAGCACCACCCTAAATGATCCCTCAACACTCGGGAAAGTACCAATCGAAAGCTAATGACTTGCACTATCCACTTGACATTTGATCTGATATTTGATCTTTGACGAACTGGCGACAAAACGGCAGCAAACCATACAACGATTCAGAATCATCCCACATCTTTCAGATCGACACCAATCGATAGCTAATCACATGTCCTGTTCATTCGACATCTGATCTTTCATTTGTGATCAACTGGCGACAAAACGGTAACAAGTCATATCTCCGTTAACTCGAGTTTCTGGATGATTTGGAGTAGTGTTTTGCTCGTTGCCGTTTTGTCGCTAATTGGCTAAAGATCAAAGATCAGGTGTCGAATGAATAGAGGATACCATTAGCTATCGATTAGTGCCGAACTGAGCGCTGTGGGATGATTCTGAACCGTTGTTGTATGCTCGTTGCCGTTTTGTCGTCAGTTGGTCAAAGATCAAAAGATCAGGTGTCGAATGTATAGGGCAGGTCATAAGCTTTCAATTGGTGCCTTCCTAGAGCTGAGGGATCATTTAATGTGGTGATATGGATCGTTGCCGTTTTGTCGTCAACCTCCAAAAGATCAAAGATCATGTTATTGATAATTACGTAGAAAATATGCTGATGTGTTACAGACCATTCCCGATGTTCTAGGACAACTCTCCACTGAGTTATGCTCCGTTGCCGTTTTGTCGCTTGCCGTTATGTCGTTGCAGTTTTGTCGTAAATAAGCCGTGTTGCCGTTTTGTCGTTGCCGTTTTGTCACCCCCCCCCCCCGGGTTCAATAGCGTTCTGAGAACTACGAATACCATGCTATACAATGATGGCGTGATGGTAGTCACATGCCAGATTTCCGTTGAGCACAAGTCAAAACAATAGTAACTTTATTTTCGCATCTCGGTGCATTTGGATTTCCCTTATGGTAGCAATACAGAGAATATAGGCTTGACCCAATGTGCGCTAAACAGAGTATCGATGCACTCACTGAATGCATCAAACCTCATAAGAATCGGTTGAAAGTAAGGGCTGGCAAATCCAAAAATATTTATCTTTGGAAAAGGGAAAAGACTTATGGACCAACCTGATATATTACTGATATCAATTACCAGATAGTCCATTATACATCTTCCCATAGTCTACATTTTGCAGGTGGCGCGATCGGACAGGTCATAAATGGTCCGAGATGAATGAAAGTGTCCGTACTGGAGTGCCGGGGAGGGAAAATAATAGCGAATGGAGTAAAATATCCATACGATTTCCAGGCGATCTGTCGAGAGCGAGGTCAGTTTCGTATATTGTAATTATATTTTGTTGATCACCACTCAGTAAAATAATGCTGAGTGTTCTATACGAGGTCGTGTTGCAATGTTGCAACGTCTCTCCCTCGCCTGATTTCCACCTCCCTCACCCAGGAGAAATCCTGGGTGATGTATCAGGCTGGTGCATGTTTTGGCGCGTCCTACGTCATAGGCATTCTGAGCTCAAAAATTCTTTGTATTAAATTCAACACTGTGTCGTAATTATAATTCAATGAGTGTGTTCATACGCTATTTTAAGCGCTCTGCTCCAGTCCTGTCAAGTCAGTCTGTACCGACATCAGGATTAGTGATTCATTTCACTCATCAGCGCATATTGTAGAACATGAATTATGCCGATCTAATGCAATATGCATAAAGGCAGATACATGGGTGTAATTTTGAACCGGTAACGGTCAGATACAGTTTTGCGCACCGAATTTTCTTATAGATGGGCATTGAGATTCAAATTGTAGTTTAATATAATTCACCAAATGTGTTCAGCTTACAAATACATTGTGGGTTAGACTGAATTCGGCTGGGATAAGCTGCTTCGTACAGACCGTTTGTATGGAAATCATGCTTCCAAAATTTGCACTTTTTTTCAAATTCCTGCTTCGCACACAATTTTAATATCGGATTTATTGTGATCATCTGAACCCTCGACCCTTCCCTTGTAATCTCCTATTTTGGATAATTTCAGAAATCAATAGTTTTTGGATGGCGAACTGGAATTCAAAGCACCTAAACTCGGATTTTTGGCAAAATTGCACCAAAATGAATTTCTAAAAAAATTAAATTTTCCACAATACGAGCATGATTTGCCTAACATATTTCATGCGAAATTAAAGGCCCATGAATGATAAGTGGAAAGCACTTATGTTGAGCTCAGTTGTTACAACGTTGAATTCAGGAGATTTGGCCAAGTTGTCTGTGAATCAGTGGCTTCGCATAGATTCAGTTAACTATATCTTTGAATACACTCAACAGAACACCATAGCTGGCATATATTTAGAAAGAGCACTCAAGGTGCTCATCAGCACAGTGCTGAAGATTGAAGGATTGTTCGTCTCTGCGAACTAGCACTCGGTCAAACAAATTTTTTAAAAAAGTTGCACGAAAGTCAAATCAGTTCATATTGATATTTTCTCCTCATGCGGAGTGGATAATTCAGTTACATCCTATGGTTGCAATATACATGCACACCCCTAACATATTCCAGGAGATCAAGCGACATAAACAATTGAGAAGCAAAATCGATGGAAAAATTATAAGCCTCCAAAATGCGACAAAACTTATGCACCAACCTAATAGATGGTGTAACGTTGCAACGTGACCACGTATAGCCTAGTGTTCATCGTTTGGCAAGCTCTTAATGTATACTATAACTAAATGCTTCAGTCATGAAGCCGAAGCCAGCATATTCTATGATACTTCATGACATTCCTTTATCTTTTATGATGATTTATTGTAGTGTTCCATTCAGGAAATTGTGTGTTTCAGTGATTAAAGCAAAGCCAGCGGAGAGCAAATTGGGTGTGTACTTGGGCGTTTCTTTCTCCGTCCTTATCCTGATCGCAATTGTCATAACAGTGATTATACTGCATGTAACCGGCAATGGATGGCCGCATCAATTGTAAGTTGGGCAATTATTCTGATGTTGTGTCAGATAAAACGGTAGAAAATGCATAGTATAAAGGTTGCACATTTTGAGTATGTAGACATCTACATGTATATGTTACATCATTATGAGTCGAATGCGACGTGCTAGGCGTTGAAGTTTTATCCATATTTCAAACTGTTAATTTATACCCAACAATATATGTAATTTCGCCATCGGAAACACATTTCTGATCATAACTATTCCTCACAACAGTTGGCATTACGATGATAACGCTCTACCCTAAGTATCGCCATGATAAACTTCATATCCGCCTGATTTCAGTATCCGCGAGAAGATGCGCAACAAAAAGGCAAAGTCGAGGGCGTTCGGTCCATCGTCCAAAGTGTCGCGGGGCTCAACGAATTCACTCAATTCGGATGGTCAGCCTGGGAATTCCAAAGGAACAACACGGTTTGTTGGGTGGTCAGGTCAACATTTCACCATAATTTGTTCTCAAATTTTATAGATTTATTAAAATAATGGTAACTATTGTTATTCAATTATTATTATAGGCAAGTTTCGATGACCGAAAGGAAGAAAAAGGCGGTCGCGGCCAAGAGGAAGACGGTCGTTGTCTAAAGTCCTTGCAGTGATGTTTGACCCCGAAAGAGTAGATAAATCAAATTCTTTGAATGCTTGCAAAGCCCACAGGACGAATCAATTTGAATGAGATATAGAATAAAGGCACCATACTCGTTAACCTCTCATCGCATCTTATCATTAAAAAGGATGTAAAAAGGACAGCTCCCACGTGCATGGTTGTAATATATCTCTAATAGAGAGAAAGCTCTCTTCAAGTCGCGTGCTCTCTCGCTCGCTACATTGAGGGTCACTTGGCGCTCGGCCAACTAATCGTAACTTGCTTAGATATTCAAATTTTGATTTTGGATACCAGCGACGCTTTTGTGAGTGACACAACAGTCCTCGCAGATGTCATTTTTGTCATTTTTGCGGACATTAATTATATTTCCGTACTGTCTCCACCAGTGTTCGAGAAACGATATCACGCTCTCTTGGTTTTACTCTCTCACCGACCGGCCGGTCGAGAGAGTGTGTAGAATGAAGAGAGCGTGGTATCGTTTCTCTAACTCTAGACTCGATACTCTGCGCTCTGACACCGCTTCCCTCAATAATCAGAAGATTGGATCAATTGATTTCACCGAGCACCATGAAAATCCATTAAATGACAATAGCTTACTGTAGGGCGATCAATAGACCGAAGATATGATAAACGTGACTAATACTAGAGTAAAAACAATTTCTGCCCTTTGCGAGGTCAACGCGCACTTTTCAATCCAATTCATTCAAATGAGTCATTGTCCGAAATTGATCAATTAATTGCATTGTCCTCCTCTCCATTCACTCCCTTCCTTCTCCTCAGCGCCGATCGGTCGAGGTCTGCATTTCTGTCCAATTTTCGATAAATTTCTTTAAATGTTGCTGAATTAGACAGTATTTTGTAATAATTGCTTAATACAATTGTATTTAGATGACGCCACCAACTATTATCTTGCTGCTGATGATGCTGGCGAGCAGTTCGTGCGGATCGAGTGAGAATTAAAAAAATAGCAAAATAGGGAAAGTTGTAACAAATATGTTTTTTTTAAATTCAATTATTTAGCAGCATATTATCACAATTGATGGACAGCTTAAGAACCTAACAATTTCTTGTTTTAAATTCCTATTCATTCTTCACTTATTTTTTACAGTGCGTCGAAAAGAAGGTCTTTTCAACATTACTGGTGACGAAATGGCATACGAGGTTTCTTATACTATTTACAAAAAAGGAAATGCTCAAATTCAGCCATTTGTCGAGACAGCTCCAGACGGGAAGCATGAACTATTTCACTGCTATAGCGGAGTTCCCAGGCGAGTTCGAATATTACGTATACAAACGAAACATAAATAATATCAGGTTGTAACATAAGTTTTGTCGCGTCCTATCTCTTAAGCATTCTAACCTCAGAAATTCTTCGAATTAATTTAATCTCAATATCGTTATTCATATTCAGTGAGGGCCTTCGTACCCTTTCTTACGCACTTTACTTCAGTCCTGTCAAGACAGTTAGGGAGGCACAGTAGCCAGACAAAGTTGTAGTGAGATTAGGATTACAAATAATTTTAACGTATCATGTCTTCTTGAAAAGGAGGAATTATGTCGATTTAACGTGATTGGAGTAAAGTACTATATATGAGCATCATTTTGAACCACTCACGAATAATGACAAACGAAAAGCTTTCTAGAAATTTAAACACGTTTGCATAATGTGGATGGTAGGTGACGATCGGGAAAACTTTTGCAAGCCGAATTTTCTTCTCAATAGATATCGAGATCCAAATAGTTTTGGAATATAATTCACCCAAAGTGTTTAGTATACAGTTAAAGTTTGGGGTCGATTGGGTTCTGTTCAGATAAGTGTCTCGATACAGAACGACGGTATGTAAATGAAACTACTGAAATTTGCACTTTGTTAAAATTCCTACCTCACACACATGTTCAATATCTGATTTATTGTGCCCATCCGAACCATCAACCCTTCCTTTACCATTATCTATTTGGGATAATTTTGTAAGTCAATAGCTTTTGAATGACAATCTTGAATTCGAAACACCTAAACTTGCATTTCTGGCAAAATTGTGCGCGAATTGAATTAATGATCATTTCAAATTTCCCGCAAGTAGATTAGTATCTGCCGCACATGTTTAATGATAAATTAGACCCCCATGAGTGGTAATTGGAACGCACTTATGTTAGTCAATGTTGTTGTAATTTTGGTTTCAGGAGAGTTGATCAAGTTGGCAAAGAATCATCGGCTAACCATAGATTCAGTGAACTATATCTTTGGTTCCGCTTAACATAGCATCATATCTGACATATCTTTTGAAAGATCATTCACACGGCATATCACCAAGCTATGGGAGTTTGGTTCAATATTCGTCTCTGCGATCTAGCACCAGGTTAAACAAATTAATAAAATTTCCACAAAATTTAAATTTGTTCTTACTAATATTTTTTTACATAGCCGGCATGGACAGTCCAGCTATTCCCTACAGTTTGAATGTGCATGCACACCCCAAACATATACTAGGAGGTCAGGCAACGGGAATGTTTGAGAAGAATCCTTCATGGAAGTATTGTGAACCTCCGAAATGCGACAAAACTTATGTTACAACCTAATACAATATTTTTGTTGTTCGATATTAATCTGTTATCATTATTTATATTGTGATTTTGGTATTTAAGGTTTAGCGTACCCATTCGAGACGGTCGGTCCGTGTGGAGTAGTGTGAATAAAGGAGCAATATGCGACCCTGCCACGGGAATTTTCTCTGAATCAAACCCTTTGTTCCACGATAAACTCCAAACAGATGAAGGTTTCGAATCATTCCGATGCGAATATAGTAAGTGATACATATACAGTCGCGCCGGAAAGTGAGTAGACGATTTTTATTTTTGATATACTTTTGTTACAGTAGGCCGATCAAGTTAAATGTTGTAGCACTATATACCAAATCCATCGAGGAATACAATGTGGATACTGGGCCATCAATTGCATCATCACTGATTTTGTAGATGACGCAACCGATAAACACGTTTTCAAACATCCATTATTCTTACATAGATTTTTTCCTGCTCGCCAAACTTTCTGAACTTGGAGATGTTCGAGGACTATCCAGAGAAAAAAAATGAAGTTGCTGCTACATCGTGCCTTGGTTGCAGCTTTGCTGCAAAATCGAGGTCGTAAATTCAGAACTCGGCTTCTAGACAAGCTAGAGACTCGTTCAAAGCATCAAACTGATTAACACCATGATAACAGATGATCCTGAGAATATTAAAACAATAGCTCGAAATTTGCCCTCAGGGCATGAAAAAATCACTTCTTTGCATGACCATTTTTTGGACATTCATAACTTTGCGGGAAAGTTTGGTAAAAATCTGGTTTTGCATAGTCATATTCATAATGTATTGGAGAACTGATTCCCAACTTTTTAGAGAGTTTGGATATCATTCTAACCCGCAGCGACCGTTTTTCGGAGGGATACTCGGGTCGGGAAAACCCCGTTTAGGCACTCTCATCGTCTGCACTCTCTCACCCATAGTTGTAAACAAGCGGCTTGTTTAATCTGTCAGAAATGTGCGAGAAAAGTTGCGTAAAAAGTTGCGTAAAAAGTTCGCGAACTTCTGATTCTCTCCTGTTCGTGTACTCTCTCTCTTTCTCTAACCAGGTCGTTGAAAAGTTCATGAACTTTTCGACGAACTATGTTCGAAAATCATACTTTTCTTTTGTTTTACTTATTTTTATAAACTATTTTTGCTTTTAACTTATGACTTCTTATAATGACAACCTTCCCTTAGCTGGAATAGCTTCAGAATACAGCGTAGTGAAAGTAAACAGGGTTGGAGTATTTTTTTCGAAAATGGGTCACCACTTTCCCCACCCTGTAATGTCAAGCTATTCCATCAGAGGGAAGGTTGTTCTTATAAGCAGTCATAAGTTGAAAGCAAAAATAATTGATAAAAATAAGTAAAACAAAAGAAAAGAACGAATTTCGAACATAGTTCGTCGAAAAGTTCGTGAACTTTTCAAGGAGCTGCGTGAAAAGTTAGAGAAAGGCGAGAGAGCACGCGTTCTTGAGAGAGGGAAAAGGAAGCAGTGATTGTTTACTTCCTTTTCCCTCTCTCAAGAATGCGTGCTCTCTCGCCTTTCTCTAACTTTTCACGCAGCTCCTTGAAAAGTTCGTTAAAAACCGGCATTAATTCGTTCGAAATTCGTACTTTTCTTTTGTTTTACTTATTTTTATCAATTATTTTTGCTCTTAACTTATGACTGCTTATAAGAACAACCTTCCCTCTGATGGAATAGCTTGACATTACAGGGTGGGGAAAGTGGTGACCCATTTTCGAAAAAAATACTCCAACCCTGTTTACTTTCACTACGCTGTATTCTGAAGCTATTCCAGCTAAGGGAAGGTTGTCATTATAAGAAATCATAAGTTAAAAGCAAAAATAGTTTATAAAAGTAAGTAAAACAAAAGAAAAGTATGATTTTCGAACACAGTTCGTCGAAAAGTTCGTGAACTTTTCATCGACCTGGTTAGAGAAAGAGAGAGAGCCCTGTCTTCAGTCCTGTCAAGACAGTTAGGGAGGCACAGTAGCCAGACAAAGTTGTAGTGAGATTAGGATTACAAATAATTTTAACGTATCATGTCTTCTTGAAAAGGAGGAATTATGTCGATTTAACGTGATTGGAGTAAAGTACTATATATGAGCATCATTTTGAACCACTCACGAATAATGACAAACGAAAAGCTTTCTAGAAATTTAAACACGTTTGCATAATGTGGATGGTAGGTGACGATCGGGAAAACTTTTGCAAGCCGAATTTTCTTCTCAATAGATATCGAGATCCAAATAGTTTTGGAATATAATTCACCCAAAGTGTTTAGTATACAGTTAAAGTTTGGGGTCGATTGGGTTCTGTTCAGATAAGTGTCTCGATACAGAACGACGGTATGTAAATGAAACTACTGAAATTTGCACTTTGTTAAAATTCCTACCTCACACACATGTTCAATATCTGATTTATTGTGCCCATCCGAACCATCAACCCTTCCTTTACCATTATCTATTTGGGATAATTTTGTAAGTCAATAGCTTTTGAATGACAATCTTGAATTCGAAACACCTAAACTTGCATTTCTGGCAAAATTGTGCGCGAATTGAATTAATGATCATTTCAAATTTCCCGCAAGTAGATTAGTATCTGCCGCACATGTTTAATGATAAATTAGACCCCCATGAGTGGTAATTGGAACGCACTTATGTTAGTCAATGTTGTTGTAATTTTGGTTTCAGGAGAGTTGATCAAGTTGGCAAAGAATCATCGGCTAACCATAGATTCAGTGAACTATATCTTTGGTTCCGCTTAACATAGCATCATATCTGACATATCTTTTGAAAGATCATTCACACGGCATATCACCAAGCTATGGGAGTTTGGTTCAATATTCGTCTCTGCGATCTAGCACCAGGTTAAACAAATTAATAAAATTTCCACAAAATTTAAATTTGTTCTTACTAATATTTTTTTACATAGCCGGCATGGACAGTCCAGCTATTCCCTACAGTTTGAATGTGCATGCACACCCCAAACATATACTAGGAGGTCAGGCAACGGGAATGTTTGAGAAGAATCCTTCATGGAAATATTGTGAACCTCCGAAATGCGACAAAACTTATGTTACAACCTAATACAATATTTTTGTTGTTCGATATTAATCTGTTATCATTATTTATATTGTGATTTTGGTATTTAAGGTTTAGCGTACCCATTCGAGACGGTCGGTCCGTGTGGAGTAGTGTGAATAAAGGAGCAATATGCGACCCTGCCACGGGAATTTTCTCTGAATCAAACCCTTTGTTCCACGATAAACTCCAAACAGATGAAGGTTTCGAATCATTCCGATGCGAATATAGTAAGTGATACATATACAGTCGCGCCGGAAAGTGAGTAGACGATTTTTATTTTTGATATACTTTTGTTACAGTAGGCCGATCAAGTTAAATGTTGTAGCACTATATACCAAATCCATCGAGGAATACAATGTGGATACTGGGCCATCAATTGCATCATCACTGATTTTGTAGATGACGCAACCGATAAACACGTTTTCAAACATCCATTATTCTTACATAGATTTTTTCCTGCTCGCCAAACTTTCTGAACTTGGAGATGTTCGAGGACTATCCAGAGAAAAAAAATGAAGTTGCTGCTACATCGTGCCTTGGTTGCAGCTTTGCTGCAAAATCGAGGTCGTAAATTCAGAACTCGGCTTCTAGACAAGCTAGAGACTCGTTCAAAGCATCAAACTGATTAACACCATGATAACAGATGATCCTGAGAATATTAAAACAATAGCTCGAAATTTGCCCTCAGGGCATGAAAAAATCACTTCTTTGCATGACCATTTTTTGGACATTCATAACTTTGCGGGAAAGTTTGGTAAAAATCTGGTTTTGCATAGTCATATTCATAATGTATTGGAGAACTGATTCCCAACTTTTTAGAGAGTTTGGATATCATTCTAACCCGCAGCGACCGTTTTTCGGAGGGATACTCGGGTCGGGAAAACCCCGTTTAGGCACTCTCATCGTCTGCACTCTCTCACCCATAGTTGTAAACAAGCGGCTTGTTTAATCTGTCAGAAATGTGCGAGAAAAGTTGCGTAAAAAGTTGCGTAAAAAGTTCGCGAACTTCTGATTCTCTCCTGTTCGTGTACTCTCTCTCTTTCTCTAACCAGGTCGTTGAAAAGTTCATGAACTTTTCGACGAACTATGTTCGAAAATCATACTTTTCTTTTGTTTTACTTATTTTTATAAACTATTTTTGCTTTTAACTTATGACTTCTTATAATGACAACCTTCCCTTAGCTGGAATAGCTTCAGAATACAGCGTAGTGAAAGTAAACAGGGTTGGAGTATTTTTTTCGAAAATGGGTCACCACTTTCCCCACCCTGTAATGTCAAGCTATTCCATCAGAGGGAAGGTTGTTCTTATAAGCAGTCATAAGTTGAAAGCAAAAATAATTGATAAAAATAAGTAAAACAAAAGAAAAGAACGAATTTCGAACATAGTTCGTCGAAAAGTTCGTGAACTTTTCAAGGAGCTGCGTGAAAAGTTAGAGAAAGGCGAGAGAGCACGCGTTCTTGAGAGAGGGAAAAGGAAGCAGTGATTGTTTACTTCCTTTTCCCTCTCTCAAGAATGCGTGCTCTCTCGCCTTTCTCTAACTTTTCACGCAGCTCCTTGAAAAGTTCGTTAAAAACCGGCATTAATTCGTTCGAAATTCGTACTTTTCTTTTGTTTTACTTATTTTTATCAATTATTTTTGCTCTTAACTTATGACTGCTTATAAGAACAACCTTCCCTCTGATGGAATAGCTTGACATTACAGGGTGGGGAAAGTGGTGACCCATTTTCGAAAAAAATACTCCAACCCTGTTTACTTTCACTACGCTGTATTCTGAAGCTATTCCAGCTAAGGGAAGGTTGTCATTATAAGAAATCATAAGTTAAAAGCAAAAATAGTTTATAAAAGTAAGTAAAACAAAAGAAAAGTATGATTTTCGAACACAGTTCGTCGAAAAGTTCGTGAACTTTTCATCGACCTGGTTAGAGAAAGAGAGAGAGCATGCGAAATGGAGAGAATCAGAAGTTCGCGAACTTTTTACGCAACTTTTTCTCGCACATTTCTGACAGATTAAACAGGCCGAAGGTGTTTCCCAACCCGAGTATCCCTCCGAAAAACGGTCGCCGCGGGTTGGAAAGATATCCAAACACTCTAAAAAGTTGGGAATCAGTTCTCCAATACATTTTGAATATGACTATGCAAAAACCAGATTTGTACCAAACTTTCCCGCAAAGTTATGAATGTCCAAAAGATGGTCATGCAAAAAAGTGATTTTTCATGCCCTGAGGGCAAATTTCGAGCTAGTGTTTTCATATTCTCAGGGTCATCTGTTATCATGATGGTAATCATTTTGATGCTTTTTTTGCAGCAAGGCTGCAACCAAAGTACGATGTAGCAGCAACTTCATTTGTTTTTCTCTGGATAGTCCTCGAACATATCTCCAAGCTCATAAAGTTTGGCGAGCAGGAAAAAATCTATGTAAGAATAATGGATGTTTGAAAAAGCGTTTTTCGATTGCGTCATCACTACAAAATCAGTGATGATGCAATTGATGGTCCAGTATCCGCATTGTATTCCTCGATGGATTTGGTATATAGTGCCACAAAATTTAACTTGATCGGCCTACTGTAACAAAAGTTATATCAAAAATAAAAATCGTCTACTCACTTTCCGGCGCGACTGTAAGTGCATCGGAGGAAACGTTAGAATGTTTGCAAGTTCGAGCATACTGAGCGTATAAGTAATACACCCGTCTATGCACACTCGTCATACTCTGTGCTTATTTTAGCATATTCGCATAAATAACGATAACATTTTCAAATTGATTTTTTTCAGATAGATGTTTCTCTGGTCATGGTTCAAACGAATGCGAAAGCAATATCGATTGCGATAAGGTTGGAAACAACTGTGTTACACATTAATACATATTTCATGACAGCCAATTGAAATAGACAATTTCGAGTCCGAGTATGTCGTATGCAATACTGGCTATGGGCTACAATTACAGTATCTGATTGATCGGCGATATAAATCGTTCGTTTTTTTAAAAATAAATGATTCCTCTTTTAAAGCTGTACAAATTGCAATTACAATTAAAACATTGCAGAGATTGGATTGACGTGAATCACGCATATTGCATGGAAGCTGACAATGGGGTACAAATGTTCAGAGCCATCGATGATTATGGAAATATTTCAACGAACCAATCATATGTACTCCGTTTTCGATGTGTTCGGAAGAAAATCGAGGAATACTACAGCGATTCGTATTGTGATTCTAATGAAGAAAAGTGCGCAATGGTGAGTATTTTTTTATGAATTAAGAAGACAATGTTAGGTGGACTAAATATAAACACATCTATAACATTTTAAGAGCAAACATTTTCAGCCGAATAAAAACTGCACCTCAATAGAATGCGATTCAGCTGAAGGCCCATACGCTCTTCTGTGAGTTTGACCTAGTGATGTGATTTGTAATAAATGTGAATATATCCAAGAAATGATATATATATTTGTTTTTTACTCAGATTGAGATCTGGTTCCGAGGACAAATGGTCCGAAGTGGAATCAGCAAGATGCGATTCGAGTAAATTCCGAGCGAATTTAACTAACGGCTCTACTATTGAGAAGTCTTCGGTTCAATTGAAATGTGCCAGGAAGAGTAAGTTACCCTATCACCACATTATCTAATGAATACGATAAATATTATATATATATATATATATATATATATATAATCTCGTTTTCTTTTTTCCAGAATGTACACTCTGTAAGAATCCTTTTCCCGAGCATACGGGTGCACTGGTTATTGGTGCAACCAAATGGGATGAGTGCGCAACATTTAAGGTATATTCCTTGTTTTAGGCTATACATTAACTTGATTTAGTGCGGAATAAACTCCCGGATGATCAAAATCAACAATATCGAATACGAGAAAGGCGAACTTGAGTGTAGCGTTAATGAAACTAGCCTGGATCCGATGTGGACTTTGAAGAATGATAAATCAATTGGAGTGAACTTGATTGCTTGCGAACGTGAGCTATTCTAGTTTTCAATTACATTGCGCATTAGCCAAATAATCACCTGTTTCTCGCCTAATTGCTCCCTCGCTTTCCCCAACCTGGCCATTGCTCCATTCGCTGAACAGAGACCGTTATTTTCAGTGTGCCGAAACAAAATTATCAACTTCACCGAAGAAGAAGATTACTATGCGGTTTCCGAAAATTCAAATATTAACATTTCAGCAAATATTTCAGCCTTTCATTACGCTCGACAATGACGGAAAGCACGAGTTGTACAGATGTTACCTTGGAGCTACGCAGTGAGAAACCATTCCATATGTGTTTACTTATGTCAAATAATGTGTGATTTTCAAATTTATCTCAGGATTGGCTCTAAGACGCCAAACGGAGATATAAATTGGGAAGAGATAGATACAAATTTAATCGCGAAATGTGACCCCGCCACGGGACTATTGTTTGATGAGTTACCATTCGAAGCAGTGAGATGTCGTAAATGTGAGCTATTCTCAAACAGCTCTATGCAGGCTCGTATTCAAATATAATTTTATAGATGTGCACAATTTATGGTCTTACCTAAATGGTCCGGTCAACGGATGCGAAGACGATATTAAGTGCACAGAGGTACAACGACAATTTAAAACGGTTAAATATCAACCAATTTAGCCAATCAATGACGATGTTTTTGAAGCAAAATGCGAATTTGGTTATGGATTACAAATACAATATTTGCTGCAGAATCAAGAAACATCGTTCGTTGATTTGTGCACAAAAATTATCACAACATATCAACATCGTTAAAATATTTCAGTGCGTGGATCGATTCCAACTCAGCCACTCTTGATCATGGAGGGAAGAATGTGTTTAGAGCGGTGATCGACGATGAGGGAACGATTTCGACTAATGAATCGTTTATACTCCGATTCCGATGTATTCGAAAGAGAATCGAGACATACTACAGCGATTTGTATAATGATTCGAATGTAGAAAAGTGCGCGATGATGAGAGGATGATCTGAATCTTAGAATTAACTAATTTACAGTGTGTTTACACTCAAATTTCAGCCAAAGAAAGGCTGTGCCTCGATAGAATGCGACACAACAAAAGTGCCATTTTCACTTTTGTGAGTATTCTGAATTGTCTTTTCGGATGATCGCTAAATTATCAACAACAATGGATATAAACGCCCTGAATTCAATGTCATTTAGATTGAGGGTTGAGCCTGATGATAATTGGGCAGCTGTGAAATCAGCAAGATGCGATTCGAGCAAATTTCGAGCGACGATGGATAGTGGAACTTATATAGAGAAGTCTTCGGTTCAGCTGAAATGTGCTCGGAAGGGTAAGCATCGTTTTCAATGTTAAACTGTAGTGCGTAACGCTATTTCCTGTCCACGACGACGGTATTTGTTAGAATGTACATTCTGCGAGAAGCCCTTTTCTGCGCGCCAAGAAGCGAAAGTATTAGGAGCAACCAAGTGGGATGAATGTGCGAGATTTACGGTATGTTGTTGAATTCGACTCGAACAATTAAGGACACATATGTCCTAAATCTGGGATTTTAGTGCGGAGCCCATTCTCGAATGGTAGTCAATAATGCCATATATGAAAATGCAGAATTGGAATGCACATCTAATGATAATGCACATGATTTCAAATGGACTTTGAAGGATGACAAATCGATTGATGTGAATTTGATTTCTTGTGAATGTGAGTTTTGTAAAATACCATGATAAAGCTGTTTTTAATGATTGGAAATAACTTTTTTTACTTCATAACTATTTTAAGACGATTGTACGCTCACTTCACCTTTGAACAGCACATGTGACAGCAACAATACGCACTGCGGAGAGGTTTTTAAAACTATTTTCATTTTTATTTTTGAAACATTATTTGAATAATGACCCCTTTTAGATTACAATTCGAAACGATGGGCCTAATGTATGCCATATGAAGCTGTTCTACGATTCTAAGGAGGACGACGAGCCGGCTGTAAAAAATACTAGTTTTCATTTAGATGTCGAAATATTCAGATTGAAATCGCAAAGTTTGTATGCAACAAAATGAATGGAATTTGGATCGCTGAGATGAAAGACGGCAAACATGAGATTATACCCACGGAGAGCAACGTTTTCTGCCATGAAGGCAAGTATTGGCAAGTTCAATTCTCAAGAATGAATAAATGTTGAGGAAACTGTGTTGAGCATCAATTTTTCCCTTTATACGAATATGAAGATGGATTTATATGCCGAGAAGTTAGATTTTGAATTTTTATTTGTCAAAATTCACTTTCCAGTATGACCATTACATCTGCGAGCCTCCAGCTGCATTTTGGTATCATTTTGATATATTTTTCCTTTATTTTTGTTATGTTTTTGTAATTTTTTACGTATTTTCAAGGTGGCGCGATCGGAGAAACCATGAATGGATGGAAATGAAGGGGATTCACAAACTGGAGTGTAGGGCGGGGAGCATAGTGGCCAATGGGACAAAATATCCGTACGACTTTGAGGCGATCTGTCGAGAGCGCGGTAATTGTTGAAGGAAGGTAATGAATATCCATCGATTTCAGAAATGAAAGCGAAACCTGCCGAGAGCAAAATGGGATTGTACATAGGATCCGCGACAGCCGTTTTAGTGCTCATTGCAATTGGTGTAGTCGTAATTGTTCTCAGAGCCTCAGGCAAGGGATGGCCGCACCAAATGTGAGTTACACATTGTATTGCTATTGTTAAAAACGACTCAATTGTACCTGTATTTTCCACGCTACATCAATAAGTTGTTGTGATTGTTTTCCTAATTTTATGTGCTTTCATCAACATTGGTGGGTGATTTTACTAAAATGTGGTATGTACCGCCTTACCCCAATATAACCTAGATAAAATCAAAATGAGTTAACATTATCTTTACAGAATACTCGAGAAGATTCGCAGCAACAAGAAGAAGAGAAAGGCTCGAGTTCCTCTTCCAAAGGATCCTCGAAATCAGTGAATTCGGCCCAGTCCTCACTCAAATCGGATGTTCTCAGTCCGAATTCCAAGGGAAAATCACGGTTAGTTCTTGATTATAATATCAATACAAACTCAAAAAAATTAATAATAAATTAATTAATATTAATCCAAACAATTGTTTAGCCAATCCTCGCCCGCAGTGAAAAGCATGAGCATCAAAAAGAATAAGAAAGTAGCATCCAAGAAGAAAACATTCGTTATCTAAGCCTACAAAGTCAACTGAAAATTTAACCCGAAGAGTAGATAAAACAAATTCAGTGAATCATGTTAATTACGTCCTTGACACCAAAAACTTGAGCACTTGACCTATTGCTCAATCGAAATGTATATTTCATTTCTAAAAGGGTTAATAAATAGGCAATCAATCCTTACAAGAGTGTAAATTCAAGACGCTCGTGCGAACGGACTAAACAATACTTATTTGAAAACAATTTACAAAATTAGGCATTGAATAAGTGCTCACAAATATCGATACATCGATTATTTGCCACATATTCGAACATTAGGCTTATCGAGATGTGATGCTTTAATAGATCTATTCATTCTTGGAATGGAGTGTTGACAAGTGCACTTTTAGTCCGAAATTAGAGAATACAGTCATGCCGCACAAGTGGCATTTTCGCGCTCTGCGAATGTTATCCCCCATGATAACTGAAAGAGAACCATTAAGCAATTTATCGTCAGTTCACCAGACAATACGTCGACATGACATCGAAATTCTCAACCGACATAGTGCCGATCTCGCTTCACTCAATAAGTCTCACAGATGAGACAGAGTGTCGAATAACACGGATCTCCTGTAAAAATGCAGGGAAATGTGATCCATTAGCATCAGAAAAAAAATTTGGGTAATGGATTTCGCTGAAATCAGAAAGACTGACTAAAGTGAGGATGGCGAACACGCCTATCAACTTCGTTATTTCAAAATTTGCATGTTTTGACCTACAAATTTGGAAGGCTGTATCTCCGTAAATTTATGACCTACATCGACCGCATTTTTTTTCCAATCGATGCGTATTCAGGTCGCCTACAAATATGTTATCTTGGGTTAAGTGCGGAAATTACGTCTTCACTTAGTTTTGCTCAAAAAACAAACTTTTTGATTACAACGTACCTTTTATGATCAAAAGGTCACGATTTTTATGTTTGATTCGGATTCCCCACCCTGGATTTGGGGTATGCACATAGTTCATTTCTTATAAGAGGGGGCTTACCATATCGCCACTCAGTAGGCAGAAACAGAAATTGTTGGGAGGAAACACTTTTAGGCGTGTATCTCGCTTGCGGCATATGCAAATGTCCAAAGTAAGACCACTAGGCGGTGGCTAATGACAAGATCTTCAAGAATGACTAAGGGCTCCAAGACACCAAAGTTGCCCATTTTCGAGGGGGGTATGACAGAAGCGCAACGACAAAAGCGCAAAGTGCCGAAAACGACAAAAGCGCAAGCGACAAAAGCGCAACGACAAAAGCGCAACTCGAAATATCTTAGTCAACTTCGTGGTTTGTACCAACTAATTACTAATGATTAGCAGTATCTGCCCTGAGGGCTAATTAGTGACGTCACGTTTTCACTTTTTTTCGACGTATAGGGGGTCATGGTAAAAAATTGCGGTATGAGCTTGTGTTGGATTTAGACAAGGTACCAACGTCCACACAATCTACGTTACCCACAATTTAATTTGTCGGCTAACGTATACCCATACACCATAATCTAACTGAAATATGGTTGAGAAAATAGAATCGTTTTCCATCAACTTGTGACTCTAGGTCAGCTTGATTGTGGTGTATTGGAATACGGTAACTGACAAATTAAATAGGATGTATCGTAGATTATGTGGGCCTTGATACCTCGTCTAGATCCAACACAAACTTTTATCACGATTTTTTACCATGAACTCCTATATGTCTGAAAAAAGTGACGTCACTTTTTTCGGTGACGTCACTAATTAGCCCTTAGGGCAGATAGTGCTCATCATTAGTAATTAATTGGTACCAACCTCGAATATCTATCACCGCTCTTTACGAAGATATTTCGAGTTGCGCTTTTGTCGTTGCGATTTTTGAAACCTAGTTGCGCTTTTGTCGTTGCGCTTCTGTCATACCCCCTTTTCGAGATACGGTGTAAAAACTATTTTAGTAGAACTCTGTCGAAGATTGGAGGACTCAATCCACTGTATATCTGCAAAATAGTTCCCTATTATGAGAAATGAACTATATACATGCCCCAAATCCATGGTGGGGAATCCGAATCAAACATAAAAATCGTGACCTTTTGATCATAAAAGGTCCTTTGTAATCAAAAAGTTAGTTTTTCGAGCAAAACTAAGTTAAGACGTAATTTCCACTCTTAGCCCAAAATGACATATGTGGAGGTAACCTGAATACGCATCGATTGGAAAAAATGCTAGGTCACGAATTTTCCAAGATACAGATTGATTTCCAAATTTGTAGGTCAAAACATGCAAATTTTGAAAAACGAAGTTGATAGGCGTGTTTGCCATCCTCACTTTAGTCAGTCTTTCGCTCTGAATAGTAGATTTGGTATTGCTTGAACGTTTAAGTTGCAACTTGATATTGCCCTCCAAGAAGAACATACACAACATGAGAAGCGTGCGATAGTACGGTAAAATCACCTTAGCGCCATATGTGAAGGAGTCAGACAATGCCGGAGCAATACTCAGTCGCGAATTCTTCGCAGCTCGCGACGGCTGAACACGCAGGTCCGTATTCGGAGTGGATTGTTCGATGTCGTCTAATGTGTCGTCCTAGATTTTATAAAATTATAAAATATATACTGCACATACGTCGAAGATAACACGTAAATTGGATTGATGCATTTTATAACATACACTGGCTGAGAGCTTAGAATACCGCCGCTTGCGGCACTGCTGAATAATTTGGAAGGGAGAAACGTCATCTTGTGTGTGCTAAAACAATTAATTGAAAAATTAATAATAATTAGCAATGCTCGCAGTATAATTGATTTTTACATTGATTTGTTCGGTCTAAGCAAAATAATCACAATTAAATCGTTATTTTTTACAATTAAATCGTTCTCTCCAGATGTGAAGCTTTCCATCAGATCGATCTCTTCTTGTTTGACGGTCTGAAAATATTCTATATAACACGTGTTTCACGAGTCAGCGGATGAAAAATGATCCCCTCGGGAACATTTTCAAAAAAATTGGGCACGATTTGAGTGATATTATAGTTGTTGAATGCCCTATGCATAAGATTTCGAAAAATAGTAGTCATTGGTCCAAGAGCCGGCTTTTAGGAATTTACCGGTTTTGCATCCGGCTACGCTGTATGTCAGCTCCCAGATGAGCTAGAAACATGTCATTGGTCTCAAATTGCGTGGAAAATTATTTCCAGCAACTTTCATGTTTAGTGCAAGCCGATTGGACAAATATTAAACATATCATGAGCGAAAAACCACATTTAGCACTAAATTAAAAATATTATGAATATCAAGCAGAAGAATGATACAGATTTTTAATGCAGTATGAAAGAAGAAGTATATGGGTATGATATAAAAATATAAAAACCAAATTCGGGATGGCTCCTACTTGGCAATTTTCAATCAAAGTCACGACTATGTGATATCAGAATGTTAAAAAATAGTAAATTGCGAAAATGCTGATTCAAATGTGTCAGATTCAACATTATTCGACTGTTCCTGATGGAACTGGTTAGATGACGTTGAAAAAACGCGAAATTTCGCACCTATCAAATATTCGATTTTTTGTCCTCCGAATTTTCCAAGTTTGAAAGTTTGAGCCCGTCAATCATTAGAATGGAAAGTAAATGGTCAGCCAAAAATGATAACATTTACTCATTTTGGTCGCTACTATTATTCCGACATGGAATGGATGCCCATAGAAGCGAAAATCTTAAGTTGTTAATTTTCAAACTTGGAAAATTCGGAGGACGAAAAATCGAATTGTTTATAGTGGCGAAATTGCGCGTTTTTTTAACATAATCTAATCAGTTCCATCAGGAACAGTCGAATAATGTTGAATCTGACACATTTGAATCAGCATTTTCGCAATTTACTATTTTTTAACATTCTGATATCACATAGTCGTGACTTTGATTGAAAATTGCCAAGTAGGAGCCATCCCGAATTTGGTTTTTATATTTTTATATCATACCCATATACTTCTTCTTTCATACTGCATTAAAAATCTGTATCATTCTTCTGCTTGATATTCATAATATTTTTAATTTAGTGCTAAATGTGGTTTTTCGCTCATCATATGTTTAATATTTGTCCAATCGGCTTGCACTAAACATGAAAGTTGCTGGAAATAATTTTCCGCGCAATTTGAGACCAATGACAGGTCTCTAGCTCATCTGGGAGCTGACATACAGCGTAGCCGGATGCAAAACCGGTAAATTCCTAAAAGCCGGCTCTTGGACCAATGACTACTATTTTTCGAAATCTTATGCATAGGGCATTCAACAACTATAATATCACTCAAATCGTGCCCAATTTTTTTGAAAATGTTCCCGCATATCTCCAGTGACTCGTGATACACGTGATAAATGTATAACAACATATTCAGCATTTTTATGATGATGTATACACTGGATATGAGAATATACAACTACAATTAAAGATACCTTTATCACTCCGCAGAAATCATGACCGTCATGCAATCCACTTGTGTACAACTCCTGAGATACTAGGTCTTTATAATAAGCATATTAGACGAACCTCCTCCTCCATTTTGAACATTTTAGGAGCGGGTGGAGTCGATTCAAACTCGACCTCATCGTCTTCAACTTGTTCCATATGTGCAATTACCTGAGACTTGGGCAAATATAAATTGGACAAATATAATTCCGTACTTCTTCTACAGGTTCTTCCACCTTCACACTTTTCCAAGGCATGTCATCCCTATCAGGATTAGCCCTTCGCATTTCCAACATTTCAATGTGTTCCTTTAGTTCGTCGATCATTTCGTCCTTTTCTTCCAACATATCGATCACTCCCCCGATAAAATTCTCGATAGCTTCGCAAAATCGATATGCTGTCTTACGAAAGACGGCTCGACTTCCTCTGTAATACTTGGTAGTATTTTTTTTCAATTGGACGTGTAAACAACAATTCTGAGATTATCTCACTTCGGATTTTCTTTTGATTTGTTCTCCTCTCGCTTTTTCATGAAGCGTTTGAGAGACTTTCGAGCTCTCTGGAATATTTTTTTATAAAAATAATGACTATCATTCCCGTAAAAAATTGTTGTATTATTAACTGATAATACAAAACACTGAGAATACAATTTAGAGATTTGTAAAAGTTGATCAAATCTCTCCTCAACCGGATTTGTCGTTATTCCGATCATCAAATCGATTCCCTCTCTCCACGTATCTCGCAGCAGGTCGGAATCCTGATCCGCGTACCGAGATTGACCAGTCGTCTAAAATATGCACTTGAGAGACTCTTTAAATCTAACTTCTTTGGCTCACTAAATATGTTTCACGTACTTCTTATTGCTATAGGGGCGCTAAAATATTTTTTGTAACAACACTAAAAACAAGCTATACCATCAGCCACAAATGCTGCAAATTATGCAAAATCTGCTCACTCTTCGACTCTCCAGAAACCATCGCAGTTCTGAAAGATGAAAAATGTCGAAGAATAGCATTGAAAGAATAAAAAAGAGGATAATATGAAGTGCAAGTGGATTTATGTTAGAAGAAAAATGACAAGAGCAAGATGCGCAAATTTGTGCGGAAAACAGTTACGAGGTGAGATAAAGGCGGCATGGTCTCTGGCACATAATTTCTTAAACGTAATGCTGCGATGAGGGAGAAAAGGAGGAGTATACACTCAGCGGCATATAGGAGACAAAGGAAAGAATAAAGGAAGAAGAAGTGAGAAGGGCGCGTGCGCTTGTATATTTGAAATAGGATTTGGTCGAAATGAGAAATAATGTATAGTTTTGTTGTGAATGCATAGGCAAAGTTGAATATGTGCAGCATACCACTTCCTATAAAATACTATACACAACGATACAAAACTTCAATGCGATTAACGAAATTGTAACGAAAAAGGTAATAATATGCTTTCCAACTGCAAATTGCATGCATTCACTTTATTCACATGTGCTGATTTCGCTTTACAGCTCGGGTCTGTAGAACTGACGATCTTCTGTTTCTCCAAAGACGAACTCGACAGGGAAGGTTTTCTGAAACGTAGGTATATGAAGAGCAGATAGTAACGTTGTCAATCATCATATGCGAAACGGCATTAGTTCATAACCCCTATGGTAGAGGTGTAAAATGTAGCGTATCTCACCGGAACTTCATGGGTTGGATCAAATCGAAATTCATTAGGAACGTCGATTCTCTTGACATTGTACAAATTGGTTGACGCTACATTGATGCAGCTTTAAAGGGGTGCTCCGGAGAATGTTTGGCCAACCGTAGTCACCCAGTGGATGTTGTAGAGCTCACTCACCCGATCAGAAATCACTCTATACGAAGTTTCACAGACGACTCTGGGGCTATTTACAAACGCGCAAAGTTCATTGACTGCGCAGGGTAGTGGCTTGTTCATCTATGATTCACTCGCTCTTCTTATTTATCGTCTCTTTCTCGTGGTAAATTCGCTACAGTTTCCCACTGAGAGCGCAGAATTTTCGTGGTGGGACCCGTAACATTCATTCCCCGGAGCACTCCTTTAAGTGAACAGTTTCAAAATTATCAGTAGTTTAAAAAAATAAAATATGAAAAAAGTTGTTTTGTTAAATAAAATCTCACTTTGATCGATATTCGACGTCATCGCATTTCCAATATTCGGTACAGGGAAACCAAATTATGAGGTAGAATTTGTGAAAGCACTGTATGAATATTCATTGGCATTTTAACAATACTTATCAACTTGACCTTCTTGTCCTGTCTATAAATTAGGTCAGAAATTTTTTTATAAATATCGAATATGCCCTCATCATCACTTTTTTTTGCTTTACCGCGTACATCGCCAGTGCGTGATCGTCACTCGGACCTGGAAAACTTCCAAACTATGAGGTATGATACCAAATATGAGACTGTTTGCCTCTGAATCGAGCAAGACCCGGCACAGCTAAAAAAATCTCATTTCCACGATACTTCGTGATTTGGGGTTATCAAAGGTGCTGAAAACGATGGGCACATTCGTTTTGCCCCAGAGTCGTCGTTGGCTCCTGACGACGTCACGTCGAAAACACATTTTCTAATATAACGTTGCTCTCGAATGTGCTAAAACTACGTGAACATGGTTCCCGGGGTACAATTTCATGCTGATAACGCCTATCCACTTCATTTTTCATGAATTATTAAAATTAGTTTTAAAAATCCATCTTTTCTCTAAGGCAAAAGTGACATTAGCAAGTTACATGGTTAGAAGCGGCGTGACAAGACGATTCAGAATCTCAATTTTCGTCCTATTTGATGCAGCGAGTTTTAAAACAGCCAAATGTTACTGATGTCAAAACGTGGGCAAACGTAGCAGCTTCACCCCTCCTATCCTTCCCTCCCTCGAGAGAAGCGAGGGAGTGTGCAGATGCGAGAGAGTGGAGAGGCGAGAGAACTGCCAGGGGGTAAACTGACGAGGGAGAGCAGGGAGAAGGTGAAATTGCTGCGTTTGCCCGCGTTTTGACATCTGTAAAATTTGGCTGTTTTAAAACTCGCTGCATCAAATTGGACGAACATTGAGATTCTGAATCGTCTCGTCACGCCGCTTCTAACCATCTAACTTGCTAAGGTCACTTTTGCCTTAGAGAAAAGATGGATTTTTAAAACTAATTTTAATAATTCATGAAAAATGAAGTGGATATGCGTAATCAGCATGAAATTCTACCCCGGGAACCATGTTCACGTAATTTTAGCACATTCCAGAGCAACGCTATATTAGAAAATGTGTTTTCGACGTGACGTCGTCAGGAACCAACGACGACTAGGGGGGCTAAATGAATGTGCCCATCGTTTTCAGCATCTTAGATAACCCCAAATCACCGAGTTTCAGAGAAATTATATTTTTGGACTATGCCAGAACTCTCCGAATCTGCTCGATTCTTAGGCAAACGGCCTCATATATGTAAATAATAAGGTAAATCTATTTTTTCTGAGGAATTTTTATAATTATTTAAAATAATTGTTTTAATGCTAAAAAATATTTAAAATTTTAATAGCTCACCACATGAATTGTTCACCATCAAAGTAATCCGAGCTTTCTCCATTCTGATGTGGAATTTCAGATTGCCCTCGGTCTGCAGACAACTCACGCGACCACGCACAGAAACCTGTAATGTTGCAGGATTTTTGTTATTTTTGTAAAAGTATTTTCTGTGCATTTCCTGAACAAAAAAGGCTATATTCAGTATCAATAAGGACGAGTAAGAACTTACCTTCGATTCTATAATTTCCATTTCACAGAGGGAGAAGAATTTCCATTTCACAGAGGGAGAATAAGGAGGAGGAGGAGAATCGACCGCATCGGAAGGGAGGAAAGGGAGAGAATGGGAGGGGGAGGGAGAAAGGCACGTCGCATTGGCTGAATTAATATTCAAAAAATGCCCTTGTTTGCGTGGCATTATGACTTTACCCGTATTCAAAGTGAAAATCTGAAACATAAATTAGCAGGAAAATCAGTTGTGATAATCGTTGCCCACGCCAGCGGCGATCCCATGAGCATGCTTTTCATGTTTAGCATACGTAACCTACACTTCCCACAGTACTCAACTTTGTATTTATCGGCTACAGTCAACCTCTAGCAACTGTAAGTACATCATAATGAAATTATCCGAAGAAGTCATGCAGGAATCGGAAGATTCGGCCCTAATACAACAGCCTAGTTGCAGTAAGCCTCACTAACTGCCACAAAATGTCTTTATCTTTAACGTTTATGTAAAAAATGAATTTTAAAATTGATTATTTGATCATTTTCGAATCCTTAGGGATATTAAAAAATTAAACTAAGAAGCCACGCCGAATTTTGCACATTGAGTTGTCATTTACGTTATAAGTGCTGCGGGTAACAGACTAGGTTGGATAACATAGTGTTGCAGGTTCGAGTCCGTTCGGCTACGATTTTTCTATTGTTTTTGGAAGTTCAGACACGTGTAATAGGGTTCCTGTAACTAAGTTATGCTAATACAGTCGATGTTTCCCCGATCCCCGCCTGGAACACATCAGAGCAATCGTCTGACTCTCTTCAGGTCTCACGCTCTCTCGTCTCCTGACCGGCGAGAGAGCGTGTAAACTGACGAGAGTCATACCATTGCTCGTGACCAGGGTGCCATGGTTGCGCACGCCTGTCAGAGTCGTCGCTAGAGCTGAACATTTATAGTGGCAATGAACTCCATATTGTGTTAGACAATAGTGAGTAGAAAAGGTAAATACAATAGTGTATGGGCCGGCTTTGTTTGTGACTAATTGTCATGCATTCAGAAGGAAAATCGCAATAAATTTCAATAAGATTGCAAATTTTCTGAGTTGAATTCGATTGATGTTGTTCGTATTTTCTATTATTATATTTTCTGCCACGAAGTTCTTATACGATTGTTTATTCACATCTGCTGATTTCGATTGAAAGCTCGGATCTGTAGAACTGGCGATCGCCTTTTTCTCCGAAGACGAAATCAACTGGGAAAGTTTTCTGAAACATTGCTGATTATCGGGGAATTATTTGTAATTATCTTCTATGCAGAAAGAGAGTGCGGAATGAAGAGATGTGATTTAGTTCCCTAGTTACATTTGAAAGTCTAATGCTAAAAGGGGATATGGGAACATGCAATCCAATGCCTTCAAAGCAATCTCACCCCTGGTTCTCCTTTCACGAATACAAATTCCTTTGGAACTTCGATAGTTTTAGCCGTGAAAAATTGTTTCTCGCTCGCTCGCAACTGAACATTTATCATCTCGCTCGCAACTGAACATTTATCAGTTTGCACAGTTTCCCTACTTCCTCTAATTTTCCTTTCATGTTCGTTTTAACATTTTCCTCTCGTTCGTCTGAGGCTTCGTGTGAATAAAAATCATTACGGAAACATAGCAATATTGGGGCAGAAGGGTAGTATTTCGGATGAGAGCCAGCTATACGAAAATCGCAAATAGTACTCTTCTCAAACATTTTCGAAATTCGTTCGTTCCCTAACAAAAATAAACTCACTAATCGTGATGATGTTTGTCGTCGCATTTCCAATATTCAGAACAGGGCAATCTAATGTTGAGGTAGGATTTGAACCTGCACTGAAACACCGAAATGACGACGGTTTACTCAACACTATACCTCTTCATAGTTTTTATTACTCGAACCAGATATGGATGCCTGGACCTCGAAAATGACATCCTCATCAGTTGAAGTACTGTTTAGTGCAGTGTTAGATTTATCGTGACCTGTAGTTAAAATAAATTTATAAATAAAATTAAAAATATTAAATTGTATAGCAATGGAGTAGAAAAAAGTGTTTATATTTGATGCGATAACGATGCATAGTCACAAATAAGTATTATGTCAAATCAATTAACTATGTGCAAATCTGTGCTCGCAGGACAGATACGTAACTAATAAATCGTTGTTCCTACAAGAAATTTCCGCGAGGGAAAGGTGGAGTTTTTGGATGAGACATAGCGGGATCGAAAGAGGATCAAATGCTAAGAACTTCTACGTGTTCCATATCTGCTGAGGACGTCTGTGGATATCTGGGCTCATATTGGGGAGAGGTGTAAACCGTCAATTTCTCAGGCCATGTTCCGAAATTCAGCTACCACCCAGCCATCCACTGGAGCCATCACATACATGAATAACGTAGAAGTACTTAGAATATGATCTTCTTTCGATCCCGCTATATCTCATGAAAAAACTCCAACTTACCCTCGCGGCCTTTCATTGTTAGAACAATCATCGCGGTATCTATACCTATATATAAAGCGCAGGTTTTCCGTCTGTTCGGATTGCGAAATAGTTGCGAAACGATTACGAAATGTGGAGGGAGAGAGATCGCGCGCCAAGAAGTTGCGAAACGAGTGATTGCGAAACCCACTCCGCTAGGACGGGGCCCCCGCCGAAGGACTAGTTACTACATAAAACAAAGAGCTTACCCGTCATGCAGGTAAGATTTTTATGCACTGCTATTTTGGCATTCTCCATTCTGATTTGGAATTTCAGCTTGTCCTCAGTCTGCAGACAACTCACGCTACCACGCACACGAACCTCAGTTTTAAAATTATTCTTATAAATCAAATCTTTGTTCTTTAAAAATATACTTGAAAGCACCAACTGTCTTCGTAATCCAACCATCCAATGCCATAGAATCGACTCCGAAGTAGGAGATGAAGAAGGGGAGAAGGAGGAGAAGAGGGAGAATCGACCGCATCCGAGATGAGAAAAGGGTGAGAATGAAGAGAGCAGGGACTCTGTAGGATAATCAAAAAATGAAACCGATTAATTTGCACGTCCGTGAATATTAAAAGTTGTGAATACTCAACGTTTTTGCAAACTTCGGATTTCCAGGTTTGACAAACATATGCCAGGATACATAGAAAGTTTTTGAGTTATTCATGAAATTATGTATCTTTTTCTGTAGAGTGCGAGAAACAATATCACGTTATCTTCTTGCTTCGCTCTCTGGATGTGTCGCTCGGCGAGGAAGCGTGCAGATCGGATGAGAACCCATTTGATGAGAATCAAAGAGGTACCCTTCTCCAGAAGGTTCCCAAAGTGTCAAAAATGCTTCTGTGAAAGTCCTACAGAATGGTCCATTTTTTGGTTCTCATCCGTCAGATTATCTTCTGACAGTGCTCATCCAGTGTAGTACCCGTCTTCCGAACTATATTTCCCTGGCACTTGGGCTTAAAAAATATAAAAGTACTGCAGCCTGAAGCAAACAGCAATGTATTTTCATATTTTTAATCGAAATTAGACAGTTCGAGTGTATCTATTTCGTATAAAAATGTGAAACATCGATAAAGTTTTTCAATATTGCGGATAAAGTTCGCGTTATCCGCAGTGTTCCACTGCTCAAATCGATTTCAATTTACCGCTAAAAATCTGTTCAAATTGGTTTCAATTTGCACTAATGGACTCCGCTCTCTCACTCTCTCACTTCTCAATTTCAATAATCCATCCCTCTCCATATTCCCTCCCTTCATTATCTCTGCCTATATAAACCCCTCTCCTCCTCCTCTTTTTATTCGTTTCTCGTGATGAGACCCCGCCTCGCCTCTCTCGCTCTGCTGCTGCTGGCACTATACAGGTTTGAACCGTAAAATTCTGCAAAAAATGGGCGAAAATATATTTCTGTATGAGTTGCTTAGACTTGAATAGAACTTCAATAAAATGTAAATAATTATTATTTTCAGTAGATTCACAACAGCAGATTCAGACCAAGTACTGTACGAAATGATGCAGATGGTCAAATGGTGAGATCTTGACTAGTTGTAAAAGATGAAATATGCTGCACTGTTTTCTTCGCATCGTCCAGAAAGAGTCATCGATATGTGTTTCTTAATTTTTCTTGTCTTACAGCTGTGAAGACCATCTCGGTGCTTATTGGGCAACGTCAATTTACGAACTTCTCACAAGGCCGGATTTAAGCAATAACAACATCGGAGTAAACATGCAAAACTATCAAAGAAAACTACATAACAGTGTGATGTGCGCATTTGAAAAGCATGCTAATGTGAGTTTTTTTGAGGAAATAAATTCACGTTTTTTTTGCGCCCACCCTTTGAATTATGAAATATTTAGTATATTTTTTATTATTTTATATATTTAGTGCGAAAAATGCTTGTGGCTAAAAAGGGGGTATAAAATATATTGTTTCATTTGCAGCTCTCGGAAATTGTTTCTCAGTCCGCCGATATTACTCTGACAAGGATGAACGGGGGACTGAAGCTAGATCCTATCGCCAAGGCTAACTTCGAGAAAGAGTGCGAAATTAATCGAAATTGACTGCGCTATTGAGTTTGTCTAGCTGAAAAACTTACTTGACAACTATGTGTTCATTCAGGAATACAACAGCTGAATGGGCATGCTTTTGCAAGGAAGATAAAAGCATATATTACTGTCAAGCACTAAAGTACAAGAATCAGAATATCCCAAAGAATTGTGTGTGGTATTAAATAATCAATTTAAAATCGAGTATTAGGGTTTCCCATAAGTTCGTATAATTTTTCGTCGAAGGAACGTAAAATCCGTAGTTCTGGTATTACATCCCGTCAGTAGCGAATGCAAACAGTCAAAAAAATTGAATCATTGACACAATTGAAGCACATTGTTAGAATCATGGGATTATCTATTATCAAAATAGTTAGTAAAAAGCATGATCCGCTTGTGCTCCTGTGCAGGAAAGATATTTGAAACGAAAACGGAATTTTTGCTCACTACAGTATCCATTACTTAAACTTTTGTTTAAAACATATAAGACCTGATGCAAATTCGATGGATGATGTGATTGGGAAATGGTTGCTCTGTGTATAGCGTTTTCAATTGGGCTTTACAATGGTTACTGCGGATTTTACGTTCCTCCGAAGAAAAATTATACGAACTTATGGGACACCACGGCCTTTCGCTCCCCCGCTTTAGAAACGGCCATATAGGGGCGGAGCTCCCCCTCGACTTTTCGCTTTGGGGATCCAGTTCAAATCCCACGGGGCGTTGCGGTTACGCGTTGCGAATTCAAGTTCATATTTGCGCGGGTGTGGTGCGTTGCGGTTACGCGTTGCGGTGCCACTCAGTTGGTGTCGGCTAGCCTTTCCCAGCTAATTAGATGTTGCGCTTGTATTTTCTATTTTATAAGAAAAATCAATAAACGTAAATTATCGATTGAATATTAATGAAAAACAACAAATTAACCGGTTAGAAAACCCGCCCCCTTTTCTTTCGAAACTCCCGCCACAAAAGTGCGCGCACACGTACACGAAGGTGCGCGCTTGTCACGCAAGCGCTCTCCAAGGCAAAGGCAGGCGAGAAAATCCAACAGCCTGAATCGCCGTGGGACACCCCAATAGATTCGATTCAGAGCTTTTTGTTCAGTTACGCGGACCAAATGTCTTACTGATGCGAAGAAAGAACTCATGAACGCTGGCACAAAAACCATGGGAATGTACAGGGTGTCCAAAAAGTATTGTTACACTTTTGAAACGCGAATTTTTTTAACATGTAGGTCGAGTTGTCAAAACCTGTAATAACACGTTTGAGCCCACCCTTCGGTGCGTTGAGGGAACCTACTAATTAGTTTACCATAGTCATGGTTCGTCCAAATCGCTATCGTCAAACTATTATCAACCTTTGGACCCTCGGCGACCCCCCAGATTCCATCAGGAGGAAGCTTCGTATTTCCCGAATGACAGTCTATCGCACCATCTCCCGTTTCAAGCAGTTGGGCACTGCGAAGGACCGTCCAAGATCAGGAAGACCCAAGACCGCTCTCACTCAGAAGAACAGGAGAATCGTGGAGAAGAGAGTGAATCGCAATGCCAAACGATCCATCAGGAAGATGGCTAAGGATCTCAAGATCTCCAAAGGATCCGTGTGTGCCATCGTTCATTCTCTTCTCAAGTCCTACCCCTACAAGATGAGAAAGGGCCATGGCCTCACTGATGTCCACAAGCAGAAGCGCCTGGAGAGATGCAAGCTGCTCCTTCAGCGGGCCGATCGTGGGGAGCACTTGACTACCGTTTACTCTGACGAGAAGCTGTTCTCAGTCGAGGAGGTCTACAACAGTCAGAACACCAGGATCATCGCCAAGTCTCCTCAGCAAGCTGACGCCAGAGGTAGAACCATCTCTCGCATTGCCCACCCCCAGGCACTGATGGTTTGGGCTGGTGTGTGCTCGACGGGCAAGACTCCTCTCGTGTTCGTGGATCCCGGGGTCAAGATCAACAAGGAGTACTACACCAGGGCAATTCTCCAGAAGGCCCTTCTCCCCTGGTCCCGCTCCCACTTCAAAGGGGCTCGCTGGACCTTCCAACAGGATTCAGCGCCTGCTCACTCGGCAAAAGTGACGCAGGCATGGTGTCGCGCCCATCTGCCCGACTTCATCTCGAGTGAGGAATGGCCCTCGAACTCCCCCGATCTCAACCCTCTGGACTTCAGCATTTGGTCAGTGTTGGAGAAGGAGGCCTGCTCTACTCGCCACAAGAACCGCGATTCCCTCAAGGCAGCCCTTCTCAAGGCATGGGAGAAGATCGACGTCCCTTACCTGCGGGCCGTCATCGACTCGGTCCCTCGTCGTCTCAGAGAGGTCATCGCGGCCAATGGAGGCCAGATCGAGTGATCGTGCATTGTTATGTTCATATGGTCACTGATAAATACTGTGCCCCGTTTGAGTTGTCTATGTTGCTTTTAAAGAAAGATACATGGTTTTATCCGTGTAACAATACTTTTTGGACACCCTGTACTGGTTCGAGGATCGGGAAAATGTGAGATAGAACGCAATTTTTTTCGAATTTTTTTTTCTGATGAACGTATACTACACAGTAACGATTGTCCATCACAAATGCCAGCACTGTTGATTAGAGCAACCATTCCCCAATCATGCATACCATGGAATTGTCAACAGGTGTTCTCCCCTGTTTTTAACAAACGTTTGTGCAATGAATACTGGAGTCACCCAAAATCACGTTATCGTCAATTTTTATTTTTTTCGAAAGGCTTATTCTTAGCGAAATCATCCTAATTTCTTCAAAGTTTTATAATTCATGAATTAATAAATATATATTCAAAATTTGGAAGGAATCGGTCTACCATTCTATCTGCAATAATAAAATATTTCAAAAAATCAGAATCATAATTTTCACATTTTCGATTAAATATCATGACCAAACATATAATCGACATTATATTTCCGTCCAAGCTCGCCAATTGTTCTCGGAACAACGAAATATGGAGTACCACAAAATATCTCCAATTAGCGCATATTCAAATTAGGGTTCGATTTGATCGCACAAAGAAAGCACCTCTACTTTTGTTTTAACTATGATCAGTAATGCGTGCTGGCGATCAATAATTACAACTGAATGGCACAAGCGAAGCCCACTCAAAGAATTGTGTGATCTTGTATTTTAAAATTAGCAAGTTAGAGGTATCAAACCCATGTGTTTATGTGCAGCAAACATATTATACAAGAAAACTTTGGGTGACTCCTGTATCCATTTCATAAACGTTGATTAAAAAGAAAATAATAATACTGTTTGGGTGAGTACTTTGGGGTGTGCGATGTATTTAAGAAATACAATTTCTTAAATGGGACCCCAAATGTGGAATTATGAAATAATTTTTACTGAATTTTCTTTCTATATTTCCCAACTTTTTTTCTGAAAACTGAATTTCGTAAACTAAATTTATAATTCGGGGTTCTATCCAATCCGAAATTCTGTCAGAAAAATCATCGAGAAAAGCTAACGAAAATTCTGAGTTGTGAACAGGCTATTTTTTTTCTTTCGCGTTATTCTCTATCCATGCCGTGGATAATCCGCGAGAACACTTATACCTTGTTGTTCTTGTTTTTCTAAAAAAAAGAGAGTGACATTACATGCTTCCCTCTCTCGAAATAACGCACTTTCTCTTTATTTTGACTTTTCCCGCAACTATTACGCAATATTTTTCTCACAGGTTCCTGCCAAACAATGTCGCATATTGCACAATTTTTCAGAATCTGTTAAAGATAAAGGAGATTTTGAGTTCAACGAATAGCTCTATTCTAACGAATAACGAGGACATGGAAAGAGCCAATTTCTTTTGTGATGCAATCGATGCCAATGTGAGTAGAACTTTTAAAAAAACCTTTTTAAAGAGCCCATTGTGGCTAAATAGTTTTAGAAACGTCTAACATCATGTTCTAAACCTATTCAAATTATATTATTCAGGTTGATAATGCGATTAAATCCGTGTACGATTCCGACATCTTTTATCCTCTGCTTGAAGTTGACATGCTCTTTCCGTTTATAAACTATACCCACTCGACCGTATGCTCATCCAAGTTAGTTGTTACAACACAATTCTTTATTAATAAATGAATTGTATTGAATGTCAATACTGATTGTGATTCTTATGTATTTTCAACGCCTATCACAATTTGCATATAGATATAATTCTAAAATATTTTAAAATTAAGGGTTCCTCGGGACACTAATTACGGAAAGTGCATTTGCGAGAAAGACAAGAGTTTCGTATTCTGTCAATTTTACGCGATCGGCAAATTCTTCGAAGAGGAGGGTGAGATATTTTTTTGAAATGTGTTTTGTAGATTTTTTGCAGAAATGATTGATAAAATTCTGTTTCAGGCTACCTTAATTGTTATGGAGCCGTAAAGAAATTCGACGAAACGAAGAAACCGGAAAAGCTAAATTTCGACAATATCGAGAAGTTTTTTTCCGAGGAACATAAACTGTACATCGAGCAGTTCGGGCAGATGTTCAAGACGGAGGAATACGAGGAGGAGAGAGGAGTCAAGAGAGACAGACGTTTCTTCGTCCTTTCCTCCCTTCTGTTGAATGATGAACAGAGCAGAGAATAATACGAAAATAAACATATTGAAGAAACGAATTGAGTTCCAATTGAAGAATAGCTCACTGAAATTAAAAAAAGCTGAAAATACTGAACAGTTAGGCATATTTCCTTTTTTAGAGGAAGTTTTTTTAGGTTCTTGAATTCAAAATAAAATCGATCCATTTGCACGTCCGCAATCGATAATCGTTCAATTTCCATTCCCACTCTCCACTCTCTCGTCCTCCCATTTGCATCTCCCCTCGCCTATAAAAGGCCCTCCCCTCACTCTCTCCCCTTCATTTCTCATCTCGCGGTCTCTCCTCTCCCTCTCCCCTCAATGCGCCTGTGAAGGAGGACCAATCGTCCTACACAAAGGTATGGACCCCGATCCAGCCCGTACCAAACCCAGTACCGACCGAGTCCTCCTCTTACCGTACCCAGTTTCTGCCCCGCTGGTACACCCCGGCACTATACCGTATCCACCCTACTGTATCCCTCCCTCAGATGCTGCTTTTCCTGCTGCTTCTTCACGCAGCAACCGCAGCCCGAGCGCCCTTCGACTGGCATGATTGCAGCACGCAGGTATACTGTAATGATACCGTATCCAGGGACCCGGAACCAGAACCATGGAACCAAGAACCAGGAGATTGTATCTGGTTATGGGATCCTCTGACTCTGCTGTACATAGTAGAAACCTAGGCAAAATTGTGTTTCATTTCGAGTCACCGACCGAGAGGAAGGGAGGGCAATGGGAGAAATGAGTGGGCTAATTAAGCCAGTTTGTGATCGAGAAGAGCGATAGATAACTGACTAATACTACTGTATCCATTCTACCGTAATTATCTTCTCAGGCCTGCTACGTACCTCTGTCATGCAAGACAGACGACAAGAACGCCGAGGACAAACTCGTGGTGAGCGATTGGAAAGTGATGTCGTACGGTTCCTGTCATACTTCGCCAGTTTACGATTACCGGGTGATCTACCGTATCCCGACCGTACCTTCGCAGGAGGTTGCTCGCTCCCGAGATGTGGCCAATCAGCGCGACTGCCCCTTCGTCATGATGATACGGTAGGTTGCCACCTGCCGGTCTCAGAGACGATAAATCAGAAATCAAAGATCAAATCAAATATCAAATATTAAAGATCATCTTCCGTTCAGTCCCTTATCCTCCAATGCGTGGGTAGTGCAACTGCGGCTCAAGCAGACCCTGCTTCCCGAGAAGAATATTAGTGAGTATTACAGTTCATTACGGTGTACAGTACCCAATGCACACTGTAGCCTAAGGATACTGTAAGGTTACGGTACCGTTCAGCTCTTATTGGCTCGATGATGCACAAGTGCACCGGCGAGAGCGACGGATCGATTCGAGTGACGGGCGAAGGGGCGCAATTTGGTGAGATACGGAAGATTACGGTAGCTCGGTGTACTGTCCTTACCGTACTTTCTCTGCAGTGGTGCTCGCCGACAGCTACCACACGCGCAACCAACTCTACTGCCACTACACAGTGACTTCCATGACCGGGGTGAGTGTAGGGTGTACGATAGGTTACGGTAGGGAGGGATTACGGTAGGGAAGAATAACAGTACCAACTACAGTATCTCAGGACTCGTTTTACACTTCGCCCGTCGCCGTCTCCTTCAAGGACGACCAGGGCTACGCGAAGAATCTGCAGCTCGATTCGATAGGAGATGTGATCAAATACGGTAGGGTTACTGTAATTTTCAGTTTGTGATAACTAATGTTCCGGTACCTACAGTAACCCCACTTACAGTATCGTGCGACGGCTCGAAGATCACGATGAGCCAGCTGAAGCCTGAAGATGGTGATGCAGCCGTGGCACCGGTGGGATTGTTGCTACAGTAATGCCTGCTCACCGCAGCCCCCCTACAGTAACCCCTTACAAGGTTTGATCTTTGATCTTTCCAGGTTGACGTCAGTCGCACGAGTCTCGCGTGTCCGCCCGGCTGGAAGATCATGTGGGTGGCATAGCGGACTCTACCGTACCCTAGTTACCCTACCCCACCGTTGGGGACTTCAGTTTCTTACCGTAAAGTGCTACTGTACTCCACCTGACTGCAGTACCTGCCATATCCTGACTTCACTATCCCTTTCAGGATCGAGATCGGTGGCAAGCTGCTTGGGGCGCACAGTGGGCGATGCTCGAAGTTCGAGAACAAGTTCGACTACGCCCTGGACATGGTGAGGGGTACTGTCGCGTTACTGTAGGATCCAATGGGTTACTGTAGGGTTACCGTATACAGATCACTTCAATTTAAATTTCAATTTCAATTTATTTATCCACCAGGAGAAAGCACCGAGTAGTAGGGATAAATCTTCGTAAGAGTTTGGCAGATGTCTTGGAAGGGACGAAGGGTAAATAAATGCGTAGCGAATGGGCTTTCCGAAGATCACGCATTAGGGGAGATAGCTTATATAAATTAGAGTGGTCGTATGAATAGTAACCGTGTACAGACTTGTGGAGAAAAAGAAGATCAGCGATAGTTCTTCTGTTTTCCAGAGATTGAAGAGATAATTGAGAAATTCTATCAGGATACAATGAATAAGGAATATGGCAACGGGCAAAAAGACGGCGCGTAAAATTGCGTTGTACATTTTCAATGCTGTTAGCAAAGGTTACTGTGTGTGGGGACCATACAACAGAGCCATACTCGAGCAAAGGCCTGATAAAAGTAGAGTAAGCACGGCAATATAGTGAAGGGTCAGATGAAAAGAAACACTTGAACATCAAGTTTATTTTAGCTCTAGCTTTAGAGGTAATTTTTGAAATATGCTCTGTAAACTTAAGAGATGGCTGCATGATTACACCAAGGTCTTTAACTAAGGGCGATGAAGAGAGGGGGGTGCCATTAATGTGGTATTGGTTGCGAGGGGAGAGGGATCCATAGTGCACAGCTGTACACTTAGTATAATTGAGGGAAAGATTCCACTCCCGAGACCAAACATATACAGAGTCAATAGCGGATTGAAGAAGTGAATGAAGAAGAACCCTAGAATATATCTTGAGATCATCTGCATAAATACCATATTTAATTTCTGGAGGTAATACCTTAGAAAAATCATTTATGAATAAAATGAAAAGGAGAGGGCCAATGCACGAACCTTGAGGAACCCCAGAGATAATAGATGTGGGCGCTGATAGTGTGTTTCCAATGAGAACGTACTGAGATCTATGTGAAAGATAGTTGCCAATCCACGAGATAATGTTGGGGGAGAAACCTAAAGTAGAAAGTATAGAGCAATAAACGATGATCGATACTATCAAAAGCTTTTTTGAAGTCAAAATAGATAGAATAAAATGAGGAATTTTTGTTTTTGAAAAATATGTAATCTGAATAGGTTTGCACAAGTTGGGTGCAAGTGGATCGACTACTTCGAAAGCCAGCTTGTTGAAAGTCAAAAAGATTATTTCCGTCTAAGTATTGGACTATTTCAGAAATGAGATTTTTTTCAAAAATTTTTGTAATAGAGCAAGTAAGACTAATGGGCCTGAATGTATTAATTTAATTTGAAGAGGTTTTTGGGATAGGTTTTACAAGAGCTTTCTTCCAAATTGGAGGGATGTTAGTAGTGAGCAAACTGTTGTTAAAAATAATAAGTAAGGGGGATACTAACGAGATCTTACACTTGGAGTAGAATATATTCGGTAACCCATCGGGAGAGGTATTGTATTTTGGAGCAATTGATTTTATAGCTACCATAATTTGCGCTGGGGAAGCGAGGGTAGATCAAATAGTTGTGTTGAAGGGATAGGCTACATTGACTACTGTAAGATTACGGTATCGCAATTTCACTTCCTGCAGGAAAACGGCGATCTACTGTCGAAGGATGCGTTCGCCGCCGTGTGTGTAGCCACTCGTGAGTATCATAGGGATACGGTAGCATGGGGATACTGTATATATCGATTGCCGATATCGATCCATTCAGCCGCGTGCTCCGCATGCGACGCGCCACTTCACGCGCCGTGCGAGCACTGCGCGCGCGTCCGCCACCGACGCGGCAACGGCACGCACTGCGCCCAGCTGAGAGTGAGTGCGCGTTGCGGTCGTGTCTGACCACAACGCGACCGCAACGCGTCTCCGATAGGTATCAATTTTCAGTGCCCCGACGGCGAGTACCCCCAACAAGTTCGAGATCGGCGGCAAGGACTACGTAGGCGATCCGGTCTGCGGGCCGAGGAAGGAGGGAGGATACGGGTGAGAGCTAAGGGAATGATCTTTGAACTCTCGGAAACTTTGACAAACAATTTTTAAAAATTTCTTCGTACAAAACTTCTGAACATGTGAATGTTGGAAAATGGCATGATGTCGTAGAGTGAAATAATTGATTAATTAATTAATAGTAATAATAAAAGTAACTTTAGATGGTCGATCAAGGACCCGCTCAACGAGACGGTCGAGTTCACTGCTGCGGCCTGCGTCAGGCTAGGTAATTTGATTAACTAATCAAATAATTAGTTAATTTAAACACGTTTAAAGAAGGGGTAACACGAATGAATGCTAGGGAGTCCCACCACGAAGATATTGCGCTCGCAATGGGAAACTGTAGCCAAATTACCCCAAGAACGAGGCAAAAATTATGTAGAGCAAGTGAAACATAAACGAACTAGCCACATCCCTGCGCTGTCAATGAACTTTGCGCGTATGTAAATAGCCTTAGAGCTGTCTGTGAAACTTCGGATAAAGTGATTCATTATCGGGCTGCCGGCTTCTATTACATACACATAGTGGATAGTTGAACTATTTTTTCGTGTTACTCCTTCTTTAAGTGATCTGTCACGACACGAATCCGATCCGATTCGAGTGCGCGGAGCCCGGACAGTGCGTAACGGTGAGTAGAGGGAGGAGATTATCGGAGACGCGTTGCGATCGCGTCGCGTTCCGGCTAATTTCGAAAGTTCCAGCCGCTCGCCATCGACTATAACGTTGGCGAGGGACTCGCGTGCCCCGATCAGCTGATAATGAGGTACATTTTCGAAAACATTTTCGTAATTGATCTTTGATCTTTCACCTCTTGCAGGTGGCGCCATAACGAAGCTGACGATTGGGCGCCAGCCTACGATCTGGTCTGCGACCATCGGAATGGTACGGTAGGGGATTACGGTAGAGTGTGGTGGAGCGGGACGAGTTCGTTAGGTCAGATTGACAAATCGCAGGTCGCTGGCGGGCCGAGAATGGCCCGATTCGCACGCTGCTCAAGCCGAATACGACGGTGGAGTGCGTAGGTGAGAGAGATCAAAGATCATTTTTTCTCATTATAATATTCCATAAAGAAAACGCTAGAATGTGTCTAAAATTACGAATACGCTAGAATGTGATATGAATATCTTCAGTAAGAATGGTATCACATTCCACTTCAGTAAGACAGTGTAAGCTCAAATGACACCATTCCACATTCATCGATCACAGATCAAAGATCATTATCAGCCCAGCCCGACGAATTCCTCTTCTATTCCGCCATCGTTCTGGCAGTGGCTGTCGCGCTGCTCTACGCCACCGTCCTGCCCCACTACTTCATGACGAGGAAGGTGAGCATGGTGTTGTTGTTATTGTTGTTTTGACACTTAAAACAAAGACAACCGCAGGCTGACGCCGAGTTCGACAAGCGGCAGCGCGAGTTGCACCGGCAGTTCATCAAGATCAAGGAGTTCCCGAGATCGCCCGAGAAGTTGGAGAGAGAGAAGAGCAAGCAGTTGGAAGTAGTGGAGAAGAAGGAAGAGGTGAGCAAAAATTTGTGATTAGGGAGTAATGGCGTCATGATACCTTATCACTAAACAACAATGGCGTCATTAGATGTTAGCGAGAGGTGGTTGTGGTAGGTGGTTATGCACTTGGCAACTCAGTAAAGATGAGGATGGGAGAATAAATGGAAGACATTATCTCTAAGGATCTCCATTCAATGCAAGGCAGCGATTTCGCTATCTAATTAGGAACTAGTGTTGTTACAATTAGGCAGTTACGACATCATTAGCCAATTATTGCATCATCCCAACGCAATTTCTCCTTGAGGTGGGCAAACCCATGGTGGACACTCGCTTCTTCCCGGATGAGCTGACGGTGAAGAGAAGGAAGAAGAAGAGTAAGAAGAAGGAGGAGGAGGAGAAACCCGCAGCTCCTCAGGGTAGGTAAAACAATAACAATAACCATAATAACAACACTAATAATATTAATAATATTAACGATAACACCAACTTCTCAGTGTACGTGCGAACTCGCGAGGCCGAAGACGCTGCTTCGGCCTTCAACAAGAGTCGAAGAGAGGCCGGCCGAGAGGGATGGGAGGAGTGGATTAGCAAGGTGAGATCAAAGATCAAGGATCAAGGATCACGAAATATACGGCATAAAGACTTATTGGATGATCAATATGAAATGCATTTACTAAGGCTGAGTCTACGCCTCGTTACCTAATGAAAACATAGCGGATAGGGCCCAAAATCAAAGATAATAGAAAAACTAACAAGTTCAAAGATTAAAGATAGCAAATCAAGTATTCTTCTTCCAGACTGGTGGCGTGGTGCGCGAGAAGAAGCCGCGTGAGGAAGTGCTGAGGTTATTTTTTAAATATAAAAACAATAATTTTAAAAATAATTTTAAAATTAATTTCGAAAATAATTTCGAAGTTCAATTGCAGACTTAGGGCAGAGAAGAAAGCCGCAAAGGAGAAACGAATCGAGGAGGAAAAGCAGAGGAAACTGGAGGAGGAGAAGGCAAAGGTGAGAGTTGGTATTTGAACTTTGATCTCTCACTAATCTCTACCCGTGTGTGCAATATTAATCCCGTGTTCTGAAATGTCTTCCTTAATCAATTGATCGTTGATCCTTCTCTTTCTTCCACGCTGTTTCGGCATCACACCAATCAACTTTGAACCTTCATCTATTCTCCATTCACTTAAGCCGATTTTTTAAACTCTCTCACGCTCCAGCCTGACAACCAACCTTGATTGCTTCTATAGTAGATTGATCTTTGATCCCTCTCTCCTCTCAGGCGGCAGCTGCCGCGCAGCCCTCCGCCCCTTCAATCGCCCCGAAGAGTCCCGGCCTGAACACGGACCAGTACCTGATGAAGAAGAAGATCGAGGCCGAGGATCGATTCATCACCATCGGGTACGGTACCAGAGATACGGTTCCAATTTGGTATAAGATTACGGGACTCGATTGGTACCATAGATACGGTAGTGGGGGTTACCCATTATACCAAGTTGGTACCAAGGGTATTCCATGGCAACGAGAATGGGTGGGCACTAGGGATGACAAAACGGAACGGAAGTCGGCGAGTTGCCGGCGAGACAGGCAATTTGTGGCTCTTGCCGGCTTGAGGAGGGGGAGGGAAGCGCCCTTGCCGGCAAGGTTGACCTTTCAACGAGAGAGTTGTCGGCGCGCCGATAAGAGACGGTCAACCGGTAGATCAAGGCCGCCGGCCAGTGAACAAAGAACCATTTGAGCGCATTATTCATAGTAGGGTGGGTGTTTGGTGTGAACTAATTGGACTAATGTCAAAACAACCTATTTCATCATCAGTACGTAATGTTGCGTCATCCTTACGTAATATGGCGTTTTCAGCCAACAAAACTCTTCAGACTTGATGCAAATAATGGCATGAGAAGTCATTTGATGAGGGGAGATATAGTCAATTGTATATATCGATTTCGTCATTACGATGCAATATGACGTCATTCTTATGCAATTTCATCCATTTCACTCATAATTCATGGCACTCTCAATTAAAATGAACGGTAAAGGAGTCATTGGATACGCGGCGTTTTCGCCTTCAATCATATTTATCTATTTCGTCATCGCTATGTAATATTACGTCATTCTAAACTTTACTCTGAGAACTGCACCGAACTCTTCCGAAAAAATACGGTATCCAATTTTTAATCTTTCGCTATCGATCGAAACTGCGCATATCTAGAGTGATGCGTCATAGCCTGCTTATTATCCGCCCAAAGTGTCATCTCAAATGGATTCAAAGCCGTCGACGGTAGACTTTGCTAAATGAGAGGTGAGAGGCTCTCGTCGACATCATTCGTCAAAAACAGCTCTCGTTGTACGGTCAACTTTCGGAATGAATTTAAAGTGAGAGTCACTCTCGACGAGAGCTCTCGCGAGATAGCCAAATTAATGGATCAGATTTATGGGCACTGAGCCGTTGGTTCGAATTCAACTTCGATATTTTTGCAAAAAGACTCTTGAATATTCACTTAGACTTAGGCTTGGCCCCCTAGGCAGTTAACCTCGACTAGTCGCAATAAGGATAATCAGCAGCATATTTTTAGATTTCTGTTTTTTTACTCCCCGACCACTCACATTGCCACCAATCTTGAGGAATGAATGAGAGGGTCTCGAGACACCATCTCGTCATCTCGCCTGCTACCTTTTTTTCTTTAAAATTATTTAAAAATTAAAATACCATCTTGCGATAAATTTGCAAAAAAAGTCGAATACTGGCCTACCGCACCCCAATATATAATTAGCAAAAACGTTCTATTGTTATCATACACGCAGTAGGCGATGAGGTTATTCCGCCAGCATCAATAGTATGTCGATTCCTATCTGCGCGCGCCGGCGCGCTGACGTTCTGATGATTTTCAGAAAATAGGTAGCAGCTTGCCCAATGCAAATTTGCAATAAAAACGGTTAATAGCTTTACATCTGAAAAAAGTAAAAATTCAAAATTGTCGACGGCTTTGAATCAGTTTGCGATGAAAATTGGGGCGGATAATCAGCAGGCTATGGAGCATCTCTCTAGATATGCGCAGTTCCGATCGATAGCGAAAGAGGAAATATTGGATACCGTAATTTTCTCGGATAGAGTTCGGTACATAGTGATGACGAAATATATAAATATTATTGAAGGCGAAAACGCCGCCTATCCAATGACTCATTTACCGATCATTTTAGTTGAGAGTGCCATGAATTATGAGTGAAATGGATGAAATTGCTTAAGAGACCCTCCACCAGAGAACGTAACAACTGTACAGGGGTCCTCGGATGGCTAAAAATTCGATAATTCCCATACTTTTTTCTGAAGTGGGGGTCCCGAGTGCTGATCGCCGGCAGCAATGACTAAGGTCTGGGGTCGATTTTGAAAAAGTTTCTGGCACCCCTCACTTTTGGGGTCGAAAAATCGACTTTCTAAAAATCATCGGTAATATAGATTTTCTGGTGTATTTTGAAGCGTAGAAACCGAATCTCCATATCAGAACGCGAAAAAACGAGAATGAAAAATGTTATGGTCGAAAAACCGAAAATTTCGATCCGAAGTGGCACATAAAGTGCCATAACTATGTTTAAAAAATAAAATTTTGGGTGATTGGTATTTTTGGAATCTACTAGTGCTAATACGTCTCCTGCATTTTTTACAGAATTTTAAATGTGTATATATTACGACTTTTTTGAGCTTGGATTTGGTCATCTCGAGTAAAATTCCGAGATATGGTACTTGCGATTTCTCATATGCGGACCCTACGTTGCCCAAATTCATTGAAAACTTTATTTGTTATCAAAATGAACACCTACAAACAATTTTAACCATATGGCCACTTTATGGTAATTGAAATTTGAAATTGTCGAAATGCGAGATTTTGCTCTCAATGTACCGAGAATTGGAATTTCCTTCGCCGTTGTATCTGCCTAAAATCTGTTCCATTGTAGTGTGGTGTCACTAGTATGAGTAAGTCTCATTTTCGAAAATTCGAATTTTAACTTTTGTTACAAAATTTCACAAAAACTACTATTTTTAGTGTATTTCAACTCGCTGAATCCGATTTTGATACTTGCAACGCACGAAAACTTCATACAACTGAGAACCGCCCAAAAATTCGATAATTTTGTTCGCAATCGCGATATTTCGTGAGAGTGAATCATCCATAAGCTCTTAGATTCGACATCTGATGCATCACATATTGAGACTTACACATACTAGTGACACCACACTACAATGGAACAGATTTCAGGCAGATACAACGGCGAAGGAAATTCCAATTCTCGGTACATTGAGAGCAAAATCTCGCATTTCGACAATTTCAAATTTCAAATTCCATCAAGTGGCCATATGGTTAAAATTGTTTGTAGGAGTTCATTTTGATAACAAATAACGTTTTCTATCAATTTGGGTAACGTAGGGCCCGCATATGAGAAATCGCAAGTTCCATTTCTCGGAATTTTACTCGAGATGACCAAATCCAAGCTCAAAAAAGTCGTAATATATACACATTTAAAATTCTGTAAAAAATGAAGGAGACGTATTAGCACTAGTAGATTCCAAAAATACCAATCACCCAAAATGTTTTTTTTTAAACATAGTTATGGCACTTTATGTGCCACTTCGGATCGAAATTTTCTGTTTTTCGACCATAACATTTTTCATTCTCGTTTTTTCGCGTTCTGATATGGAGATTCGGTTTCTACGCGTCAAAATACACCAGAAAATCTATATTACCGATGATTTTTAGAAAGTCGATTTTTCGACCCCAAAAGTGAGGGGTGCCAGAAACTTTTTCAAAATCGACCCCAGACCTTAGTCATTGCTGCCGGCGATCAGCACTCGGGACCCCCACTTCAGAAAAAAAGTATGGGAATTATCGAATTTTTAGCCATCCGTGGACCTGTTACATTCTCTCGTGGAGGGTCTCTTAAGAATGACATCATATTGCATTGTAATGACGAAATCGATATATGCAATTGACTGCGAGATCGCCCCTAATCAAATGACTTTTCATGCCATTATTTGCATAAAGTCTGAAGAGTTTTGTTGGCTGAAAACATCATATTACGTAAGGATGACGCAATATTGCGTAATGATGATGAAATAGGTTTTTTTGACATTAGTCCAATTAATTCACACCAAACACCCACCCTACTTTGAATACTGCGCTCAAATGGTTCTTTGTTCACTGGCCGGCGGCCTTGATCTACCGGCTGGCCGTCTCTTATCGGCACGCCGACAACTCTCCCGTTGAAAGGTCAACCTTGCCGGATTGAGGAGGGGGAGGGAGGGGTCGCCGGGAAGCGCGCCGGCTTGAAAGGGCCGTCTTGCCGGCAAGGGGTATAAATCGAGTCTTTTCCGACAAGGTGCCGACTTCCGTTTTGCCATCACTAGTGGGAACGGTAGTCGTGTACTATCTTTGAATGATTAGTCCGATTAAGCCCTCCTCCCGCCAACTCCGTCCCTACAGCTCACACTCCCGAGCCACGCAAGTACAAGAGGAACACGTTCAAGGAGACCTCCGAGATCAAGGCGAGACCACGCCCACTTTAGGCTCCGCCCTTTCAAGCTCCGCCCTTCTGCTGCAGTTCGAGGCCCCTACGACCACCCACGACGCGAGCGTGCTGCAGCTGCCGGCGGACCAGGTCGCACCGAGCAAGAAGGCCGATGTATTCGAGACGGTGGGTTTGATCTTTGATCTTTATTTTTCCTGCGCATTCACTCATAGTCGATATCAGAGTACCAATAATTCATTGTCGTAATTCGTCTGCGCTAGATTTACACTGATATGATCTTGAGTTTCTGTGTAGCAAACCATGAATGCTAAGTTATTTATATCCCTGATATGTTTTACTCGAAATAATAAAATGAATTAAAAAGTGATCTTTGATCTCTCCTTTCAACCCTCACCTCCCTCTTCTCAGGCAGACGAGCCGCCGCTGATCACTGCTCCCAGTGCGGAGAAGACGATAGTAGCAGCGCCTCCAGATGCCACCGACGACCGCGCCGTCGAACAGCAGTCGACCTCGAAGATGACGTCGGCGTGAGTAGCCACGCCCACATTAGGCCACGCCCCTTGGTGACTCCGCCCCCTTTGACTCCGCCCCCCTTTCAGGGTGCAATCGAACAAGGACAAGGGCGGCGATTCGGATCTGGTCGACGTCGCTGTAGAGGGCACGGAAGATGAGCAGAGGTGAGGTTGAAATTAATAATAACAACAATAACAATACTAACAATTTAGGAAGAGAAGAAAGAGTGCGGAGAAGATCAAGAGAAGGAAGACGAAGCGGACCAAGAGCGAGGGAATGCCGGAGTGAGTGAGAGGGGATGGGAATTGATCAAAGATCAAAGATCACTTTTCTAAAAATGCAGCATACTTTTTTGTTCAGTTGTGATGCGTTCCAGAGAGTGGCTGAGAGAAAGAGGGAGAGATATGATCTTTGATCTGTAACATCTCCCTCAGGACCTCCACTGCGGTCGACGGGGGGCCCACCGTGGACATCGGCAAGGAGCCAGTGCTCGATGAGAGCACGGCGCACAAGTACGGTACCCTACCGTATCCCACCCGAGCATACCGCACCCAGAGACCTATCAATGAGCTAAAGTATGCCTACCGTATACCAAGCCTACTTTAGTGTTGCTTCCGCACTCTCTTGCACTTTGACCATCCGTATCCCACCCTAGTTTACCATACTGTATGATCTACCAATGTCCTATCGTATCCCACTGTTATTTGACCTACCGTACCTACCATACCCTTCCTCTTACAGTACTCCCGCGACTCCGCATCCCTCGCCCATCACGAAGCCGAATTCGTCCGGCAGTGGATCGACACCGTATTCGATTATCGATTGATTTGATTATTATCGATTGTTTATGATCTACCAAATGTTTTTATTCAGTGCGCACGATGCCAAGCTCAAGGATCGCTGCATCGAGAGCAAGGGAGAGGCCACAGGGTAATTAATTAAATAATTTGTAATTAGTAATTAAATAATTAAATAATAAGCTCAATTTACAGCTTCTCACGTGGCAAGAAGTCGGGAGACGACAAGAAGTGAGGGAGGACGACGGATGGAAGGTCGAAGAAGACCCTCTCCACTCCCGCTCATATCACAACCAATAAATAACTGTAGAAATGAGCTGTTGTCTTGAATGCTGTATAACATAACAGTTGTTTCATAATCGTTAATATTTTAAAATTTTGGAAATGCGGCTATAATTTGACGCGCGAAAGGGTTCACAGCTGTTGAGCTTGGAGCTGTCATCGAACTATTATTAGAAGGGAAAAATATTAGTTGATTTAGAGTGTAACACACTTTTGTTTCTTGTTTGTGTTATTCTTAATTTTTAAATTGTTATCAGATGATAAGAAGTGCTTTGTTTTAAAAATTGTCAACATGTTGCTTGTTTTCGAAATTGATTTGCCTAGGTACCATTCTCTCTCCTCCTCCCTTCATTCTCTCCCTTTTCTCCTCTCGGATGCGGTCGATTCTGCTCCTCCTGTTCATCATCATTGCTGCTGAAGCAGTTGACAACCAACGTTTCGACTCTGTGAGTATGATATTTCGATGTTGTTTCGCTTAGATACACATCGTTACATTATATCTTGTGATTTTAATCTGTTTCTTTCGGTTCGAACGAGATTTTTGAAATAAATTTTGCCCAATTAAAATACAAGATCATCATATGATCATGGTTCACAAAGCGTCAGCACAGAACGCCTACCGTAGCCTATAAATATCGTTCTCGTGGCCATGGTCTGACGCTGAGTAAGGTTCTTGATTTGACATGTTTTACTGTGATCAAACCGTTTTTGTGGAAACCTACCGAGTGCATTTCGTTAAACGAGATGTAGTTTCCTTTCATTAAATAAATATAAACGATATCGTAAATGCTCATATTAACAGGTTCGAGTGCGTGGCCGCTTGACTTGCCTGCAGGAAGAGGACGATCTGCAATTCATTATCAAGATCCAAAATGCGACTGTACACCTGCTTGAGGATGAAACGGAAGCGAGGGAAGTACTTCTTTTACAGTGTAAGTTATGTAGTATTTCTATGTTCTTTAGCTGAGTGAAAATGCGAAGTCTTCCCTTACCTGAATTCAGTTACGGTAATTATTGGCATATGGTAGGAGTTATCCTAGTAACCTTGTGACTTACCTTGTGACTAGCAAGGGAAGGTCGCGGAGTGTCCGTGGAGTTTCATAACGAGACCTAGCGCATTTGAAAGAGGAGACAATTCTAAGAACTTCTGTTGTTTTCAAATTTGCGGAACGCTTATGTGAAATTCTGCGCGCTTAGTGGCGAACCCGTTCGAAAGGCCAAAAACAGGCAATAGCTGAGCTGTCCCTAATCTCCCATACATCCCAGACCTCCACAATTTGAAAACAACAGAAGTTCTTAGAATTGTCTCCTCTTTCGAATGCGCTATGTCTCGTTATTAAACTCCACGGACCTTCCCTTGTAAGTGGTATAGTAAGCCAAAACATGGAGAGTAATGGAAAACTGTTTGATTGAAGGACAATACATGCTCAAAGTACATTCAACACAAATGCCGATAAATTTTAATTATTCGAAATTTCTGAAAAATATTTTTTTTTTGACAACTGAAAATTTCTATCCGCTCCTCGAGTGCATTCTATTTCTGTTTTGGGTGCCCATTTGCATGATTTTTAAACGAAATACGTCCCAAAACCTGTTTTTTTTTGCTGAAACGACACAAATTCGGCTCTCCCTACTGATTAGCAGTATGTAGAAGCAGGTCAAATGAAACTGATGAATACCTAAATTCGAGGATGGGGAATCAGAATCAAAAATAAAAATTGTACCGACAACAGTTTTGACTAGGGTGAAAAATAGTTTTGTCATAAAATTATTTTAAAGTATCTTTCCGTATATCTAATGACCGTATAATCATTTTACTATTGATTTGTAATTTTTCGAAAATTTTTTTAAAAATAAAGAAAATGTTTGACCCAAGGAACTGGATCTGACCCACGGACATAATCGATTGGGCACGGTACCAGGACTTTTTTTAAATAAAGTTAGTTCGGGGTTACGATAGTGGTATACTGTATCTGGAGGTACTGTACTATCGATTGGATACGGTATATAGCAAGAATAAATTCAATGGAAAATGTTTTGAAAAAAGTCAGTTTACGATTGACCGCAGTGGTGTGGATTACGGTAGCAAGGGGTACTGTGCACAGGGTTACGGTATGGGTACTGTAGGATCGATTGGGTACGGTACAAGGACTTTTTGAAAATAAAGTTAGTTCTCGATATTCTGGGTTACGGTAGCGTCATACTGTATCTGGGGGTACTGTACGATCGATTGGGTACGGTACTTAGCCTTGACCTACCATGACACAATTATCGGCCATGACTCGAAATACATGCCTTGTGCAGCATCCCCTTGGTAATCGATATCCTGTGTGATACTGTCAAATTTTTGAAATTGCACGCTAGAAATTGCGGTTCATGCAAATGGAGCGAATTCGAAAAAAACTTTGTCTGCAGGGGTACATTAATTACACACAGATTGAAAAAAAAGTTACTCACGGTTGATCAAAAATTGATCGACACACAGTCGCGGTAGATCACTATTGCATTTAAACATGCACATGACGATAAATTGGGTGGAAAAGCGTTCTCCTCGGTCTCACTGATTCTAGTTCTCCTGGTTTCGGCGATATATGTGATCGAACATTTTTACTGTCACTTTGGTTATTGCAATATTGAAGGAGATCCGTGTTTCAATCTCCTGCAATCGTAGAAATCTTTCTCAAATTGATCCATATTTCAGATCAGAAAGACAAACCACTCGCTTGGTGTTCAACGGACGAGGATGGCATGTTCATAGTCAAAGGCAGTTCAGATGACAAAATGGTATCTGAGGTAAGAACTAGAAATCGACATTCAGGTAATCGTATCTTACTTTCCCACAATCTCTCTCGCCATCAGGTCTAAACTTTAGGCCCTCTTTGTGTTTCTTTTTAATCATGGAGTGATCGAAGTAGGATATATGATAAATTAACACCCGACATTTCCCCCCTCATTTTTAGATATCACTCCTTGATTTTCGCGGACACACAGCCAGTTTTGTATTAAGGGGGGGGGGGTGGCCATTATTCTAAGAAATTATTTATTTATTTGTTTGCCGTACACCACATGGGCGCTTCATCAAGTGCAGAGTGTTCGAGAATATAGTTAGGGATTATGGGGAAATGGGAGGGGAGGGGAGTCGATCTTCCGAATCGTGTCGCACAAGGAAAGAGAGAGAAGTACCGAGTGTCCCCGTCCATGCCAATCACTCTAACAATATTTTTTTACAGTCGGATTTTAGGGATTTGATTTCATACACGAGTTTCAACAATGATGATGTATTGTTTTTACTAGTCTGCTATCATTTTATACCTTTTCGTATGTTTCAGCATCAGAATCAATTTTATCTATGGATAATATTGCCTTGTTCGGAGGCCGCAAGGTGTGATAACGTGAAATATAAGGAAGCGTGAGTTTAATTTTTCGAATGAGCAATAATAACGACAATTTAGTTGCCCCACAACCGACGGCGTGTTCACTCTCGATAAAATCTACATCCCGTCACACTACCGATATGATACCAACGGCGGGGAAAAGGTTAATTTTTCTAATAGCGAAATTTGTGTGGTATTTTCGGGCTGGGATTGCAAGGTTACCATGCATCGGACAGCTTTAATAACTTTTTATGAATTGGCTTTCCTCTTGCATTTATAGTCTAATCAGCCTTCGATAATGAGTACTCTCAGATCACGAAAAAATTGTCCAAAATTTTTTCAATATGATTTGCTTCAGAAGACGTACCCTTTCGAGTTTCGCTTGGGCTTCGAAGACAAGAGCAATGTCTTCAGATACAATCCTGGCATGTGAAGATAAATTCTCATTTGTGCATAAAAATGGATATGAGTGCGTGTGAAAGTACATTTTGGCAATCAAAACATGTCGAATTGATCGGCATATTGCACTCCATGATCAATTGAGCTAACTATTTCTAAAGTACTATTGAGCAGGAATGGATGCAAAAAGATATAATCCCTATGTGAAGATACACTCTCATTTGTACATGGAATTGAAAATGCGAATGCTCTACTGTTGTCGTATTATTGTGATCTTTTGATGAAGGACTGTGATCGACTCGAATGCGTCATGTCCATTGAAACCTACAAAAGGAATTGTTACGTTCACCAAGTATGCATGACATTTCTATCTGACTATCTCAATTCACTTGAGTTTAGTTTATCGCACTCTACTTTCCAGTGAGATTGAATACAAAAGCAGTGGTAAAAGTGCATTGCCAGCGGGTATGATGCGACAGCGCTCAATGTCAGAATCAAGAGATCAATACAATGCCATCCCTAATTTGCATTCCCTCTGGCACAGCTCATGCACTTTACCGCGCGCTCGTCGGAATCTTCCGATCGATACAGATGCGGTAAATTCTCATCATTCTATAGTCACTTTGAACATTAAGGATTCGAATTCCTAGAAGTTGTCGGCCAGACCGAACAAAACATTCCCTCATTTGTTTATCCATTTTCCTAAGGAAATTGATATTTTCCAGTACCGGTTTTCATTATTCATGAATTAATAAATTCAGTTCAGAAATATACAACATGACAGCTGACAAACAGTCAAGGATACTACAAGCATTAGCGCAATTGAGACAAAAGGTAGGATCCACTTTAAAAAAATATAATTTCATAAAAACAATTATTATTTAATTATCTAATTGTTTAAAATTATAAAAGCATTTATTGTTCATTCAAATATTTCAGATGTCTCCTCTCTCCTCGCTCGACATCTCAGCATCTGATCCACTGTGCAACACGTGGAGAGAAGGAGTCGATCTCATGATCAAGATGGTCGCCAGTAGAGTCGGAGCAGAATTTGTGAGTTTCTAAACATTATCCTCACTTTTTCTTAGTCATTTTGGCTCCAGCGAAATATATGACCCTAAATATCAAATTTTCCTGCATCATATGAGATTAATGTTCAAGGAACAGTTCGTGCAAAAATGACGATATATCGTTCATTGATCATATATTGTTCCATATTTTACCCTGCATTTAAAATTTTCCAGAATTCGCGAGAAGGCCTTCAGCGCTTTAGCAATGCGCGAATTGAGAACATGAATACGGAGAATCAGAAGTGAGTTAAGGATGGTGTGTTTTTCATCAGAATCCGCTCTTTGTTACTCACTTCTCACACCTCATTGTGATTTGATGGTTCAGGCTACATTATGTGTACATTGAAATTGGGACGTACTTCCCGTATTGCAGCATCAACGAGATTGAGTTTCGAAAAAACGGCCATCTCTTCTGCGAGGCTTTTGGACACTTTGTTGAATTTGTGCTCGATGCGACTAAAGGCAACGATTTTTTATAGTTCTTATTCAAAAATTATTAATAGAACCGTGAAAACTTAATGCAATTTCGTGCCTCCGATCAATGCTTGCTCGGCCACTGAAAATAACTGTTTCATAATGCAGGCAACGAGCTAACCGATCAACATAAAATAGAGGAAGAGAAATCAATCAAGACGGAACCGGAGGATGAATGCCAACAGAAGGACACCGAAACCCTGCCACCACCCCTCTTCCGCAATGTCAAGGAAGAAGTCGATGAGGAAATGGTATTTTTAAAATTAATTTTTAAATTGTCCTTTAATATTTCATTGTAAAAATAAAATACTCGATTGTATCGACAAAACAAGGCGATCAATGGTCTGACCCACCGCGATCGCTTGTTGGACTCACCTATTTCCGGCTTTGTGATTAGATTTTACCGGTTTTGCGAGGGCTTTGAAAGGTTTCACAGTTTCCTTTGATTTGCTTTGTTCCAATTAATGTATTTGTGTAAACAGGTGGACGACGACGTGATGGAGATTGCTGGACCATCAACTGCAACGACTGCAGCTGATGCGGCTTCAACTCAACCAGTCACACTCCAGGCTGCACTTGCTGCGAATTTCAACGCGGACTCGCTCGCTGTGGCAGCAGCCTATGGTATGAACCTATTTTCTTCTCATTTTGTTACAAAAATATAATTATAAACTATGTTTTCTAAATTTCAAATTAAAAAAAAAACATTTCCAGGTTCTCATTCCACGAAGTCATTCAGCGAGCGGAAGCCGTTCGAGTGCAATTTGTGCAGGAAACGATTCGTTACCCAAGGAAGAATGGAGAAGCATCGGGAGACTCATAAAAGTAAGAATTCTGGGCACTTGTTTGGTTTTTAGGACAAACGCTTCCTCGTAACCACTAAATAATGCGAACGAATAGAAATGAGCAGATGTGGCCATAAATGAAAGAATTACGGCCATTTTATTAAGTTGATACCGATCACCACTTCATGTCAAGGCTATTCGATGAAGTTGTATAATAAATTCAAAATTTGTAGTGATAACAGTAAAAGATACACGTATTGCAGTTCCCAAGATCAGACACACTGTCTTTCCCTCATATTCAATGCGAGATGCCGGCTACGCTCCCCGAGGTAACATCTTTGTTCAATACTAAGGTAATATGTGGAATGAGAACTAGAACTGAAGTCTCCAAAGTTGCCATCCTGCATAGTGAATTGTATCCCAAACGTCGGATTATATCACAAGACATAGCCCATTATTTCATATTTCTCTGTTGACTAAGAACCTGGTTTTTTAGTGAAATCAGCTGATGCCGAGTCTGCTCGAGCCTTGACTGTGAAACGGAAGCCCGCTCTGCCGAGGGAAGAACAGCAGAATCTGCTGCAGCAACTGCAGCAACCCACTGCTGCACGAGTGGCGTGCGAAGAATGTGGCCAGTACTTTAAGGATAAGTTGGCTCGAGCTCAACATGTGATCGTACAGCACAAAGGTATGGAAGGGACTAGTTTTTGCATATTGATCATAATTTGCATCAAATGAGTAATGATACATCTTTTTAATGTAGTGATAATCAGACTATTTGCGAATAATTAAAAATGGCATTGCCTAAATTAAAAAAAAAAAACACAATTTTCCAGATAAAGTGAATCTGAAGAAGAGTAAAAAGGCCAAAATGCATGCGTGTGGATACTGCGAGAAGACCTTTGCGAGTGCATCCAGACTGGAGGATCACACGGCAGTTCATGTCACCGGTGATCGGGATTTGTCATTTTATCATTTAAAAATGAATTTGCAAAAACAAAAAAAAGTATTTTTAAATTTAATCCTAAATTCAGGACTCCGTCAACACAATTGTGAGTACTGCGAGAGCGCCTTCACTCACGCAACTTCCCTATTTAACCATCTCAAAAGGTCAGCAATTATTTTATCTGAAATATGCAAAAACATGTTATAATTAATTAATGTCTTCAGAGACAATTCGAAATTTTTCTCCTTTTGCGTTCAAGAGTTCAAAGATTCAACTAATTGTATTTATAATTTATAAACGTAAATTTAAAAAAAAATTAAAAAAATAAATGTGTTCAGTGACCACCACATCGCCCCATACGGATGTCAGCAGTGCGGCGATAAGTTCTACTATGCGGACGAGCTGAGAAAACATGTTGCTAAGAAGCATTAAACTATTAGAATGCATGCAAATCTAGGTTGTTTTTAAAGATTAATTTTCTTGATGGTTGTTCACATTGCTACGAAGCATTTTTCTGTGTTGTACTGGTGTTATTGATCATAATAAAATATCGTATTCCTTACATCGTATTCAATACGAGATTCGATTCCTTCATATCGGCCAAAATATGAGGAAAATCACGATTTTTTAAAATTGTGAACTCACGGAGAGCCAGGAATCGAAATGTTCATATTGTCCTTTCCGTGTTTGAGTGCATCGCGTGATATTGAAACCTGTAAGAGACACATTGTTCCCCGACTTTCCAATCTCCATAAAAGAGCAATCGTCGGACTCGTTCCATTTCACATTCTCTTTCGTCGGTGTGTGAGCGAGAGTGCAGGAAATGGAGAGAGTAATTGCTCCAAAAAGATAACGAAGTGCGTTTCCCGCATAAACAGAAAGAGCCGCCACTCTCTTTGCTTCGCTTGACCTCTCGTCCGCTAATCGGCTCTAGATTAGAGCAGAAATGATATGAATTGTCATCTGACTCGAATTGTCATCCCTCGTGAAGAAAAAGTGCGTGTTAAGAGAGACTGTGTATCTCTCAAATTTCCATTATCTATGCGGTTTCCTAACACGCTACTGATAACGCAGACTGCAGAGGCTTGTCCGTGTTTGGTGCCAAAGAGTTCACCTCCGAGTGGTGCGATATAAAAGGAGCGATCGAAAGTGTCAATCAACATCGGCATGGCTCTCAAGACTTTTCTGGTGAGTCGCTATCCATTTTTCTTCCTCATCTTGTGAGTTTATTGTAGATTTTTTTAATGTATAAAAATAATTAATTAATCATCAGATAATCTCCTATATTGCCTTCGTCTGTCTGGCTGTCGATGACAGCAGTGTGATCGAGGTCATTTTTCACATTATTTGCAAGGAAGTCACAAGAAGTTAGCAAGCTCGATTGTGATTCAAGAACATTTTAATAAACTGTGAAACTCAACCTTCACTAGTAATTGCATTAAAATGGCTCAAATTTTATATTAATTTGCTAGTTATTTAGATAATTAATTTAGACCCGCGGCTGCCACGGTGCGCACTGCCCTGAGAAGCCTGTGTGCGAGGCAGGAAGGCTCTCGTGCAGAGGTGCGTTATAACTAGAGTTGGAAATTCGAAAATATGATCGGGAAATGATCAGTTAACTGAGTTTACATCTGGAAAAAATATTCAGAAGCTCGTCGCATCGTGTACGACCTGAGCGAGAAGATCAACCTCTACTTCGGAGAGGTAACAAAATATTATGTGATCCAAAAAATAAAGTGCTCACCTCACTTTCCCTAGACATAAAGTTGTAGATGAAAATCTAGTAAATACAAGTCATTTTGATTATTGTTTTCTTGGGAATGTTAGTTTTAGAACGACCAAGTGGCGATATCCGAGCTCTACTCTGAGGACTGTGTCATCGTCGACAAGCAGACGGGAAGCGCCAATTTTGGGAAGGCTGGTGAGAAATTAGACACGAAATCTTTCACTTTCACGCCATTTCTCACTCATTTGCCTCTCCCTTTTCAAGACTTGGGGGAGGGAGAGGATAAAATGCGTACAAATAAAAAATGCGTACAAATAAAAATGCGTACAAATAAAAAAAAATAAAAAAAGTCATAATTGTTGCTGAGCATAGTGTTCATCGCAATTTATATCATTTCTGAAATCGTTTCTGAAAACAATGAGGTTTAAACTAGTTTCATAACTATATTTGATGAAGACATGAAACTCATCACATATGTGGCATTTAAAATCAGTTTTGCTTCGATATTTTAGATCTATTATATGTTTCAATATTACTTTAACTATAGCGGAAATACTATGACAATAATTATTTACACTTATTGGGGATCGCAATATAATTATTTAAATTCTCTCCAATTCACTAATCACTGACCACTTCAGGAGTGATCGCAACCAACACGGCGCTCGCGAAGGGACAGGCCATGGTCTGGACGGTGAGAGTTTTGGTATTATTCGCCACCCATCAGTGCAGGGGAAATGTGGCCTATCCGTCTTGTATCTATACTCTCAATAGGTCTCACTCGACCGGTAGAGCAATGATATAGAGAGCGAGAAAGTATTCAAAGATTTTCCGAATTTCTCACTTTACCACTCTCTTTTCAAGACGACTAACAAAAAGCTCTATGTTGATTCTCGCATATGTTGTATGTTATCTTGCAGCGTTACATCCTTGTAATATCGAAATGATTCATACCCTTTCACCCATTTAAATATAAAATTGATACAATAGTGAACCAACAATTCCGTTCGCAGACGACTAACAAGGTGCTTGATTTGGCCTCTTCCCACTTCGTGATCACTGGCCACGGAGCACTCTTCGTGCATGCAGACAATGCTACCTACTCTGGTGAGATTTCTTGAGATCGATAAACGGGGCTTCGTTTATTAATTTCCTACGCTCTATTGCTACTCGACCGGGCTAGTGAGTGTGTGTTGTGTGCAATAATGCGATGATGATCCGATTATCGAACTCAACTTTCGTGTTGAGATCATATTTCCTGCTGATATCCGAACAAAAAAATCCGAAAAAAATACTGAACACAAAACTATTTCAGGCCCCTTCAAGCAGGTACTGCAGAAGTACGGAAATGAGTGGCTGCTCACCTACGAGATGTTCGACCTCGTCTAAATTACTCACGTGCAAGCAACGTTCAATTTTCTTCTTGCAAATGATAATGATAAAATAATTATACGTATCACAAATTTTCAAATATTTCATGCAATACCAGTGCAGAAAAAACATGAATCTGACTGCATTTAATTTTGGTTGCAACATTACACAAATTCACACGCTGATCAACCAAGTTTCAGCAGGAAAGATCCTTATTAGAAGGGAAGCGGTATTTGCAACGTAACTACGAGCATGATGCGCTCATTGCTTGTGATTTGTGCACTTGTAATCGCTTCCAACGCCATAATATTAGGTTGGTAAGAAAGTTCTGTCACGTACTTTTTTCCCATTTTTTCTTGACTGAATATATTGTCTGGAAATTCAATTTAACATAAGTTGAAGTGATGTAAGTAGTATACATCAACATGTTTAAGTCGATTCTATTTCGCATATAAAGCGAGCAAATAAATAAAATCTCGGAAATTCTGAAAATGACGATTTTATGGTGTTATGTTTTGAACTCAGCGGTTTGAATAAGAGCTACCAATTGCTTCTATTGATTTGAAGGGTGATAACACTAGAGTTATACATCCATATTATCACATAACATCCGCCATTCGATATGTGTTGGAAGCTGCAGATTGCTAAAAATGCTGATTTCAAAGAACAATTTTTGATTTCATCCTTTGAAAAACTGTAGCTTACGAACAGTTAGATGCACCAATGTCCAATTTAAGGTAAACACTAATCATACCGAGTACTTCACTACTCACTACAATTAAGCTTACTGGATCAATCGCTAAATCTTCAGGGATGAGAAATGCTTATCAACGGAATTCAATTCAGTGAAATTTTCAGAATTAGCGCTGATCCCAAGTTGGCATAATGTGGCGTTCTTATTGTTATGCAATAAAAAACATGCCCACTTGTTGCACTGTACAATGGCATGCTAGTTATGCCCATATCACATTTCTTCTTTCAACCATGAGCAAATGAAAAAAGATGGTTGGTCATCAATTTCGCTGAATTTGGCAGTCGACTATGCCAGAATTAGTAAGTGGAGAATTATGTGATAACGTTTTCTCGAAAGAGTAACCAAGCACTATTAGACTGCTGCAGATCGTATGCAGATTGATCAACTTTGAAGGGCAGGATAAACCAAAATGTAAAATACGAGAGACGCGACAGAACTTTCTTACCAACCTAATACCTGTAATACCTTCCGGTGCTCTTAAGGAGGTGTGTTGTTTCTAGCAGCGCACCTTTTCTTTATATATCAAAAACCAAACTTGGCAATGCTTTGGCAGCGAAACGCCTTATCTGAGGGGAGATGGAATCTGAAGTTGATCGTTAGGTCACTCACTTCATTTAGATAGCACAGTCAGTCTCCGCGGACCGTTGCTTGCCTGCGTCAGAGCCGTGCGAGTACGATTATCCTTGATTCTTTTATCTTTGATAAGCAATCATACTCAAAATATATCATTTTAGAGCTCTCCTCCACCATTTTCATGATATTATCGATAATTGCGCCCACTTGGGAATTAAAGCTGGAGACGGGACTGAAGAGGCACCGCTCAAAAGCTGCAATGATCATTCAAAAGGGGTAATACGTGTTGATTAGCAATTATGCATATTATATTATCATTGTTTTGTATTTTGTGTCATACTGTTGAAAGATAATATTTCATAATGACTCCACGATTAGTCAATCTCTCATGAACGCATAGCGTAATAGCAAGGGTTATCTGCTCACTAGACCGGCCGAGAATGACGAAATCTTGGTATCAGAATGTTGAAGGCTCTCCAAGATGCGCTGGTGCAGCTCGTAAATTGCACGATTACATCTAATCCAGAGGTCGAATATGAAATCGAGAATGAAAGAAGTGAATATGAAAATGACGATTCTTGCAGAGCGAAAAGGTCCGTTTCGGACCCCATCTCTAACGATTCACTTTCTAAACATAATTGTTCTGTCTTCTTCAATTCAATTTAATTTCACACCATCCATATTGAAATTCATCTAAATTTGGACGTAAATTGTAAAATTTTGCAGAGGCTGGTGGAAAGATCTCCTCGAGTCGCTTGCTTTTTCCGGAGTCAAATATGATGACGAGTTAGTGAAATACTGTAACAAAGCGCTTAATTATTTAATAGTGAAATTATTGATCCTATTGCTTCTCTTCTGAAGAATATTTTCTCATTGGTAATCAATATTATGCTAGAAAGCTGCGGAATTTGGATTACGGTATATTATCGATCCGCAATTTCCAGATGGGAGTGCGGACACAACAAAGCAACCGAAGCCGCAACACTGGCAGCAGCGAAAATCATGTGTAACATGCGTCAGATCAGACGATTGAACGAGATATGCACGTGAGTTTCACAGCTTATTACAGGGGTTGGCGAGATGTGAGAGAGCGAAGATAAAGAGATCAATCACTCGCGAATTGAAATGTTCATTGATCTCGAAGTTGATGGTTTTTGAAAATTTGCTCGGGAATGGTGTGCGATTTTCATTAGTTGGATTAGGAATGGTTTAGATACTCATGATGCGGAAATTATAGGTGTGAGAGTTTGACAAATGAATGAATATTATTTTATAGTAGGGATTCAAATGTGGGCAGTGCCTATTTGTTCTTGGGTGATCTACATCTATTCACGTCCTTCCTGTCCCAATGAAAGCATTTTATTCAGAATTCACGACCATTGCTACGAGGCAGCGCGACTGAAAGAGCCGAACACATCCAAGGGCGCATGTGACACGGAGTTCAGCTTGCTGTTGGCCGAAGCTGTGGGAGTGGGTCTGCCGACGGTGAGCTGTGCCGCGCTGTCGGCAACGATGTCAGCGGCTGTGATCATAGCAGGAGACCTCAGTGGATAGTCCAATGCGATAAACCATTGGATTGTGCAGTTGTATATGAAATACAACTGCTGGCACCACATAGGCGATGATATGCAGCACTATCATTCTTCCTGAAATGTATTCTACGGTGCTGAACGAAATGGAATATATACGTCAATGTACCATAACAGCATTAGTGTTTCACTCCGTACAGCTGTGCCGCGCTGTAAACGATGATGTCAGCAGCTGTGATTAATGCGGGATACTTCAGTGGATATTTACTACCTCGCATGATAAAAAATGTGAAAATAATGCAAAATTAATAGTTTCCTGTTGTGATATTGAATATTCGGTTGATACAATTATATCAAAATGTGAATACATTCGATGTATATTTAGTTCGATTTATATCAGCAGTTATCATTGCGCCCGGTTTGATTGGATAATTTTGAACCAAATTAAACGTATTGTGTGGACAAAAAATGAAAGCACAGATGATGCTAAATGACACTGAACTCAAAAGAAACTGAACATGTACGTTGTCAGTATCAAAGGTTATCATACGGCACTTTAGAACGCGATTGTCAAAATAACATGTATCCGCACAACGAATTTAAACAATTATTCATTCTTAGCGAACATGTGTATGTAGTTCCTTAGAAATAATAAATACGCGTATCAACCGGCTTTAGAAATGGCTCGCTAATGGAGCCGATAGTGTATCCGTAAACCTATGATAGTTCTTTCGATCTGTCATTGATAAGTTCCTGACCAAGGGATTCCCAGACGCGGTTCATCTTTTTTTCGTTTCTGGTCCTGCATGATTAATGAAAACTTCAAATACAATATCCACAAAAAAGATATGATGTCATTTTGAGGAAAAAATCCTTACGTCCACATACAGGGTCCATAATCACGAAACGGCTGGAATTATGCCGTTGAATCATATGCTTTAGAGTCCCTCTGAACAATATCTAATTGACATGCTAATCATATTTTTAGTTTCTTACCGAATGTCTGGATTGCATTGATTAAAGACACAAATCTCGTTGATCTCCATATCACGCAAAGTTGAGCAGATTGTCTGCAGGTTGGTGATGTTCATTCCTTGAAGAATCAATCGATCAATCCCACTAGCTTGCTGGAAAATTAGAGCCAATTGACGCTCAAATATTGATAGATCTCTGCTCAAACAGAACATTGCTTTGATGAGTGATTTCTGAAATGCAAATATCAAAAACGTACATATAGTTTCTCACGTTTTCTTGCATTTCTGTGCACATTTCCCAATTTATATTCTCAAAATGCAGTCTATTTGGTTTCTCTATGCACATGCATATTCTGAACGCCATGCTATTCAACTCAAGGTACATCAACAGAATTCGTGGAAGTGTTTTGAAATACTCGTTCACTAGATAGCTCCAAGTGGGGTGAATCTAAAATTAGAATTCGAGTATATTTCATACTTATTTGAAAATTCTTTCGTCACTTACCCTGCACAAGTTGTCCATTCTCTGATCTACACACGCTCTTAGAATAATTCGAATAATGTCCATAGGTATTGACGCAAGAGAGAGATCCAGTGAAGAAGTTCCAGATTCGATAAGATACGATGTTTGACACGCGGAATGCGTTGATTTACGGCGCCGAGATGATACACACCTCATTGCTGAATTGTATCAATTGGCTTATCCAAAAAGTCGTTAAGGCAAGAGTGTATGAAGTGAATTGAGGTATCATTCACAAAAAATATTGAATAATATTAAATGTGTAGGTAAACATGCAACAATCATAAAGATAATTAGATTAGTTTCGTCCACAAATATTTGAATAAATACTCGCGAAGACGCCACCCGCATTCACGCGCGTTCTCATGGGCACGTGTAGTTCGGAAGTGCACCATATTCGTTCACACCGAAAGGTTTTGTTTGTCAATGAACACTTCGATACTTCGCACACTATTTATGCACAAGTGCGAGTTTATCTTCACATGTCAGGATTGTAGTGGAAAACGTTTTTGTCGTTTTCGAAGCCCAAGCGGAACTCGAGAGGGTACGTCTTCTGAAGCGGAACAGTTTTTATGGTGATCACACAGTGTTTTTTATCTGAAATGAAAAAAACTAACAAAAACCACAAGAAAATAATATGAGAACTCACCACAACCGTTTCTCCGCCGTTGGTATCGTATCGGTACTGTGGCGGGATGTAGGTTCTATTAACCGCAAAAAGGCCTTTCTCTCCCCGCTTCGTGCACCTAAATTTAAGATTTTTTTAGCATTTTTTCGCATCTTTGGCAGTTGTTTTCGGCAAAACAAACTCACGTTTTCGTATATTGTCGGTTATCGCATCTTGCGGCCTCCGAACAAGGCAAGGATATCCATAGATAAAACTTATTTTGATGCTACAACGTGTGATGTGGTTAGGAAAGGTGCAACAACATGATCCTTACAGCCGACTCTTCCCACTCATCAGAAGTGCCTGAGATCTGGAAAATGCCATCCTCGTCTGTTACAGTTTCGCCACGAACGTGGTCACCATCGGTGACAACTGAAAATTGCGAAGCAATATTTATATCAGTCTTCTGCACTGAAACCATCATCTAGATGCTTGTGCATACTGCGGACGAGCAAACGTTTTACGTTGGCCAAACGTGTCAAGTGAAGGAAAATGACAACAAAACGGATGAAAACGCATTTTACCCGTGTCTTCCGTATCATCCTCCATCAGGAAGACTTTCGCCCCTTCGATCTTGATGATAAATTGCAGATCGTCCTCTTTCTGCAGACAGTCACGCGGCCGCGCACTCGCACCTGTAATAAAATATTAATACGTGAATACAAACAAATTTATTTGAACTCTACTCGTAATATTTAATGTCCAATAATTTACACTGTCAACATAGGCATAACAGATATAATGTCCAATACAACGAGTCCCTATGTTAATTGGCAATGATCAAATATATTACGCTGATTCATTCATATACTTGGGCAAGCGTCTATCTTTTGATCAAACTCTCTCTATCTTGAAATTAAATATTTAATAATCTCACTAACGCTTTGGTAAAGACTCCCGCAAAGTGCGATGGAGATAAGGAGGAGGAAGAGGAGAATCGACCGCATCCGAGAGGAGAAAAGGGAGATAGAGTGGAATGAAAAATGACATAAGAAATTCGAAAACAAACAACATGTTTTCAATTTTGTAAAAAACACTGCTTGTCAACAGTAAACAATATAGTGTTTATTTATCAATGTGTTGTGCATTTATCCATCTCAATTTGAATAGATTCATATATGTTTATCTGAAACGCAATAGAATATATCGAAATATTTCAAAATGTATGTTTTGTTGTTTTCTACTTGTCGTGATTTGCTGACAACGAAACGATGCTACGGATTGTTGATGTGGATGATAAACGACTATTTGGATTGAACAATTCAGATGTTAATTAATGTATTGCACTGCATTGGCAAACCGTGTTTCGAAACGAAAATAATGATTAAAGAAGTCTCGGGGTTGATTTAGGAAAGATTTGTATGTTAATTCGATCTGTTTATAGAAATTAGTTTATTCTTGTGTTCGAATTTTCGCTTCACAATTCGGGCTTGTATCGGTATGCATTCCCAATATCTGTGCCGTATCCAAGTCGAAAGTCGACGGGGAAGGTCTTCTGAAACAAATTACAAATCATATCATGCATCATCAGCTATGATCAATTAGAGAAATTGACAAAACATATTGCAGTTAGCGATATGAATCACGTGCTTACTGTATTACTTCCTTTATATACGAATTGCGGGGGAATGTCGACTCTGCCGGCGTAGAAGTAAGCTTTTGGGTTGTTTGCCTCTGACTTGCATCTGAATGTTGTTTTTAAATCACGCACTCATATTGCGAGTTCTAACTCTTCCTCATATCCTTTGTGGTCACATCTTTCGTAGCCTACGCAGGGCAGGTAAATTGCGAGGAAGAACATATTCCGGTACTGAAACAATAATATACTACGATTCTATATGAGCCCGTTTGCGTAAGAATCGGACAATTGTTGGCATTGTGAAAAAATTTCAATTTCCCGAAATTATGTGCTTTGGGGTTTTCAATGAAGCTGAAAACGATGCGCATATTCATTTCGCTCGTAAAGTCCTCGTTGAGGCCAGACGACGTCATGTCGTTTTCGGTTTTTCTGGAATATATCCTTGCCCGATATCGTTAAAAAAATCGAAAAATTATTTCTAGTACAGTTTTTGAAGGTGATCACGCCTGTCCATTTCATTCTCTGTGATTTTCAATTTTTTTTTTCAATTTTCAAAAATAAATTATTAAAACATAACTTTTCGTAGACTAAAATATGTTCTCCGAATGCAGTACATATCAGACCGGACTGGCGAGAAAAAAATAATCTGAAGTCGAAAACGAGAAAAAACATCTTCGTTTTGCGTATCATAAAAGATAGTGGACGTTCTTGTAAGTAAAATCAGACCAAGATCCAGCCTATTGACCCCTCCCTTGATCTACCCGAGTCTCTCACAAGGGAACCGAATTTCTAGGGGAAAGTCAAACGTAAATTTGATGTTGCACTGGATGCTGACCCCTAAGGTAATACCAACCAATGTCTAACATCATTGGATAGTTTTTTCCTAAGACCCGAAAATAGATTTTGAAAATGTGTATGCAAATGTACTTCCTCGGCCTGTTGTTATTCCACTGGAGAAGGGAAGGGGTCAAGACAATGAGAGACTCGGGTAGATCAAGGGAGGGGTTAATAGGCTGGATCTTGGTCTGATTTTACTTACAAAACGTTCACTATCTTTTATGCTACGCAAAAACTCAGATTTTTTTTCTCATTTTCGACTTCATATTAATTTTTTTCTCGTCAGTCCGGTCCGATATGTCTTGCATTCGCAGAACATATTTTAGTATACGAAAAATTATGTTTTAATAATTTATTTTTGAAAATCACAAAAAAATGAACTGGACAGGCGTGATCAACATCGAAAACTGGACTAGAAATAATTTTTCGATATTTTTTGCGATATCGGGCAAGGCTATATTCCAGAAAAATTGAAAACGACGTGACGTCATCTGCCCTCAACGAGCAAAATGAATATCACGCCTCTCACCAGAGAATCGAGCTAGAATGGCGATTCTTGGGAATGGAGAGAAAATCGTGAAATCAGTTCTAACCGGATTTGGGCATCCTGAGGCATGCCTGACACTACCCGAAAGTCTTATTGTGCAGACTCCATTTTGAAGGTCCCTGCACCGGGTCGGATCCCGGCACCTCCTTCTTTGAGGGCAGATTTCGCGCCTCTCGTGAAAGATATGCGAAAATTGACCTCTGAGAGACCCCCACTCATTTTTCGAGCTCTATCGTTCTATTTCGTTCTTTTTGTCTGAATGTCAATTTTAACAGTAATATATTCCTAAAGAAGCAGGTAAAGAAGCAGCTACAAATTTTAACAATGGATGCAGCTTGACGAGAGCTTTAGATTGAGTGGTTTGCGCCAAAAATACGGGTACTAGGGTGAGACTTATTGTATCTAAACTTTGCGCAATCGTTTGAATATATTTTTCAACAAGAAAATCTGAGAAAAACTAATCATTTGTGGCCGCGAGAGCAATGAGAGCGGTCTGCGTACATTGTTCGTTGTGGTAAAATAACTTCAAATGTTTCGACATATTTTAGAGACCATAAGTCTCACCCTAGTACCCGTATTGTTGGCGCAAACCACTTATTCTAAAGCTCTCGTCAAGCTGCATCCATTGTTAAAATTTGAGCTGCTTCTTTACCTACACTTTTGAGGAAATTTACTTGGAATGTATCACTGTTAAAATTGTCATTCAGACAAAAAGAACGAAATAGAACGATAGAACTCGAAAAATGAGTGGGGGTCTCTCAGAGGTCAATTTTCGCCTATCTTTCACGAGAGGCGCGAAATCTGCCCTCAAAGAAGGAGGTGCCGAGATCCGACCCGGTGTAGGGACCTTCAAAATAAAGTCTGCACAGCGAGACTTTGGAGGAGTGTCAGACATGCATCAAGATGCCCAAATCCGGTTAGAACTCATGTAACGATTTTCTCTCCATTCACTGGCTCAGCTCGATTTTCTCATGAGAGGCGTGATATGCGCATCGTTTCCAGCATCATTAAAAACCCCAAAGCACGTAAGTTCGGGAAATTGACATTTTTTTAGCAGTGCCAGCTTCCAGTGTTATTTGTCCGATTCTTATGCAAGCAGGCTCATATATATCAGGTTGAGCATAAAGTTTTGCGCGATTTTGACTAAAGTGCATCCTGACATCTACCATCGGTCGATGTTGCCCAATCAACTCGGATATTTTAGTGCTAGATAGCGGCATGTACACTGTCTTTAGCGCACACTATCATATATCTGACCGACCAAGGGAAATAAAACAGCGATGCAGCAAACTTCATGTGGCTAACCAACTACATTACTATTCAAAGGATTATAATTTCTTTTAGAACGGAGATAGGACCCTATGTTAACCACAGTTGTAAAGCATGACTTGCATATATTGCACTGGTAATGTTGAGACTGATCAGCCATAAAGGGCCTACTAGAAATAAGCGCGGAATCAGAATTTGAGTTTTCATGGCGATTGTCAAGATAAGTTTTTGGGGTACTGTATCTGTACCAATAGTTTAAATTATTTATGAATGTGAACTACCTTTCTAGTACAAGTCAAAATTCCATTTGAGAGAGAATGCGGATCTCCATTCATGAACAAGGTTTTTCGGAGTTTAGGTGTCCAATTTTGAACATCAAAATACACACTTTTGACGTTTTTGAGATAGCCACGTGGTTTGAAGGGCGGTTTTTTCGTGCTAAAATTAACGAACAACCCTTACTCTATCACTCACTAATTAGGAATATTGTGGAGGTCGATACTTTTTCTAAGGTGAGCCGTGCCTGAAGACCCTCCATATCAGAGTTTTCGACATTTTCAGTGAAAAATAATTCAGGTGCAAATTTCACTATTTTTAGATAAGAAAGCCAAGTGGGCACTTAAATATCGTTGCAATAGGGAACCCTGTTGGTAGTTATAACAGCGCCCGTAGGTAGCTGTCAGACTCGTTAATCCGCGAAACAGGTGATTTGTTTGAGAGAACTCTGATTTTTCAAAGTACCTGTGATTCATTGACCTATACGAAGCGTCTGCTGAATTCCACAGCTCTCTCTTTTTGTTACTAGGTAGTGCACGCCTAGGGCTTCTGAACAAACTTTATGAGCTTCTATCGAAAAATTCCTCGGCAAAGTACAGCAATTTAAAAGAAAATCAATATTTTTTCTGAAAAATCCAAAGTTATGCAGACGTTGATTTCTCACAAAGTAGATATATTTGCTCTAGTTAAAATATATTATTCTAAAGGTTGAACATGTCCCTATATATCGACATCAGGACAGCAGATGGTTATTTTCGCAAAAGAAACTGCGCGAACTCAAAGTTGATAGCCAAAATCGCGCAAAACTTTATGCTCAACCTAATATAATTACATTTCAATAAGAGAGAGTCATAATTCGTGTATACCATTGTCCCTGGGGACTAATCCCTTAACGAAAAAGATTCCGTCCTCGTCTGTAAACTTTTCATCCTCTATATCACTTCGATCTGGCCATGCTGGAAATCAAGCACAGATTAATCACTAACCAGATTGTGGCTCGGCCAGAGTTTAATTACGTACTAGTTATGAAAAATCGGTTATCTTATTAATTGAGTTATCTTATTAATTCTCAGATGAACGGCATTAACACAAAATCATTTCGAAAACTAACAGGAACGTTCTCTAAATAAATCTACGTTTGATGGAACATTGTAAGGTTAGGGAGCGTCCATGGCGTATCTTACCACAGTTTAGATCCTATATGCACGTAGTATCTCTTTCCCGAACCTAATCGATCGAATACTACGTCGGATTGAGAAAACAAATGTTTCTTCAGGCTCGAGCTCGAGGCCGCGTATCTTGCCTGCAGACAGAGAACAATCTGGAATTCGTCATCAAAATTGAGGGAGCTAAAATCAAACTACTCGAATACGATAACGGTCAGTGTGTTGTTTATCCGCTCGAAGCACATGATGAAGCATGATGTTTCATATTGCATAATGGGTATGGCAGTTTGCTTCGGTTAGTGCATAACCGAACTGTATTTGGGTGAGACACACTTTTAATCTCAATCAGCGAAATGGATTGTCCAAAACAGTTTTGCGTTGATTAACCATAACCATTCAGCCATCCCTAGGGCATAGAGGTATTGCCAATTGGGCATGAGCTCTCCTCATTTTGTTTATTGTCATTGATCTGAAAAAGCCTGTGTAATGACAAGAGTTTACCGATTTTTCATAACTAGTACGTAATTAAACTCTGGCCGAGCCACAATCTGGTTAGTGATTAATCTGTGCTTGATTTCCAGCATGGCCAGATCGAAGTGATATAGAGGATGAAAAGTTTACAGACGAGGACGGAATCTTTTTCGTTAAGGGATTAGTCCCCAGGGACAATGGTATACACGAATTATGACTCTCTCTTATTGAAATGTAATTATATTAGGTTGAGCATAAAGTTTTGCGCGATTTTGGCTATCAACTTTGAGTTCGCGCAGTTTCTTTTGCGAAAATAACCATCTGCTGTCCTGATGTCGATATATAGGGACATGTTCAACCTTTAGAATAATATATTTTAACTAGAGCAAATATATCTACTTTGTGAGAAATCAACGTCTGCATAACTTTGGATTTTTCAGAAAAAATATTGATTTTCTTTTAAATTGCTGTACTTTGCCGAGGAATTTTTCGATAGAAGCTCATAAAGTTTGTTCAGAAGCCCTAGGCGTGCACTATCTAGTAACAAAAAGAGAGAGCTGTGGAATTCAGCAGACGCTTCGTATAGGTCAATGAATCACAGGTACTTTGAAAAATCAGAGTTCTCTCAAACAAATCACCTGTTTCGCGGATTAACGAGTCTGACAGCTACCTACGGGCGCTGTTATAACTACCAACAGGGTTCCCTATTGCAACGATATTTAAGTGCCCACTTGGCTTTCTTATCTAAAAATAGTGAAATTTGCACCTGAATTATTTTTCACTGAAAATGTCGAAAACTCTGATATGGAGGGTCTTCAGGCACGGCTCACCTTAGAAAAAGTATCGACCTCCACAATATTAGCCATTCGGTTCTCCAACACTTCGATGTGTTCCTTCAGCTGTTCGATCATTTCGTCTTTCTCTTCCAACATATCGATCACGCCCCCTATGAAATTTTCGACAGCTTCGCAGAATCGATAGGCAGTCTTGCGAAAGGCCCCTCGACTCCCTCTGAACAATGATTAAATTTTAATAATTCAAATTTAATTTAATATACGCAGTAAAAATAGTGAAATCAGTTCACTTCGGATTTTCTTTAGATTTATTCTCCTCTCGCTTTTTTCTTAAATCGATTGAGTGACTTACGAGCTCGCTGTAAACATTTGAGATATCATACAAATATATTATGATTATGACTATTTGTGAGCGAAATATCAGTTTAGATCTTTATATTTGTTTATTTTTATTTGTGAATGAAATTCATAAAACTTGCCTCTATAACCGAGTTCGTTGTAATTCCGATCATCAAATCGATTCCCTCTCTCCACGTATCTCGCAACAGATCAGAATCATTATCGGCATATCGGGACTGGCCAGTCGTCTGAAATATGTACTTGTGAGATTATCTCAACTTTCGGTTACTTAAAAATAGATTTTCGAAACAAGTTCCACATCAACTTTCACAAAATCGTTAACAAACATATGTGTAACGATAAACTGAACACAAACATTGCAAAACTTGATACCATGAGCCTCAAATGCTGCAAGTGGCGTAGAATCAGCTCGTTCCTCGATTCAACAGAGGCCATCGCAGTTCTAAAAAAAATGGGTCAATTGAAATTAAAATAAATGAGTGAAGCAAACAAGTGGAACACAATGAACCAGTTATGCCAAAACGGCGCGCGCTCTCCTCGTTTCACACGCTCTCTCGCTCTGTCTGACCGACGAGAGAGCGTGTGAAACGAAGAGAGCGCGCGCCGTTTTGGCATCACTACTATGAACTGTTCTGGAATGAATGTGAAGAAGATGAGATGAACGAAATGCAAATTCGGGCGGGAATGTTGAATGCAAGTAAAAATGCTGATGCGGTGGGAAACCGACAACGTCCCCTCTGGCGCAGATCTGTCTTTATCTCGCTGACGTGATGTTTATTTTCGAAAACTTGTGTGCACACTGATTTATGTATTTGGAATAAATGGAGGAGAAATTATGGATGCCCTTATAAATTATGCACATTTTGTTTGCAATTCCGAAAAAAATATGACTTTATGTTAGCATGTGCGACGAAAAAATTGCAATTCAAAACAAATGAATTCTTGCCTTGCCTTTCTTGCCTTTCTTTTTTGCCTTTCTTGCCAAAAATAATAATCGGCTTGTTTAATCTGTCAGAAATGTGCGAGAAAAGTAGCGTAAAAAGTTGCGTAAAAAGTTCGCGAACTTCTGATTCTCTCCTGTTCGTGTACTCTCTCTCTTTCTCAAACCAGGTCGTTGAAAAGTTCACGAACTATGTTCGAAAATCATACTTTTCTTTTGTTTTACTTATTTTTATAAACTATTTTTGCTTTTAACTTATGACTTCTTATAATGACAACCTTCCCTTAGCTGGAATAGCTTCAGAATACAGCGTAGTGAAAGTAAACAGGGTTGGAGTATTTTTTTCGAAAATGGGTCACCACTTTCCCCACCCTGTAATGCCAAGCTATTCCATCAGAGGGAAGGTTGTTCTTATAAGACTACTACAACTTAAGCATGATAACCCAAAACTTTTTTCCGATTTCCAAATTTACGCCATTTTTAGTGCACCCGACCGCCCCGCACCAGGGAGCTGACCAGGAATGATGGCGTCAACAGTGAAGTTGTAGAGCATGATCGTAGCTTTTGTTATGAAAAAAGAACGGCCTTCCATCTTTATTTTAAACGGATTTATGATCATTTAAGTGAGCCCGATTTGACTGTCAAAAAGTGATAGTACTATGTTTGGCCTTCTGAATCTCGACGATGACGATAGATATCAAAATTCGGACGACGCAGTTTGAAAGAGCATCATTTGAAATACTTAGTACTCTAATTATGGCGGGATCGGACAAACTTGAATCCTACCGCCGCTAGCCCCCCTAAAATGGTCGATTCTCTCGCGATTCGCCTCATATATCGCGGACGGCCTCATATATTTATACTTGAGAATTGAATTTGCAAAAACTTGCCTTCATGACAGAAAACGTTGCTGTCCGTGGGTATAATCTCATGTTTGTGGTCTGTCATATCAGCGATTCAAGTTCCACTCGTTTTATTGCACACAAACTTTGCAATTTCAATCTGAAAAGTGATAAAACTACAAGAAAACAATGAATCGTTACAGCTGGTTTGTTCACTGCATCGAAGAACAGCTTTCTATGACATACATTAGGCCCATCGTTCGAAATTGTAACCTAAAATGTGTCATTATTAAAATGTTAAAATGATAACAGTTTATAAACCTTTTCACAGTGCGTGTTGTTGTTGTCGCATATGCTTTTCAAAGGTGAAGTGAGCATACAATCGTCTTAAAATGGTAGTATAAGATCGGGTTAAGAGATAAGTTATTCCCAATCATTAAAAACTACATTTTCATAGTATTTTTTCAACATTATTTAACCAAGGAGAATTCAATAGACAAACCCACATTCACAAGAAATCGATTGTGCATCAATCGATTTATCATCCTTCAAAATCCATATGGAATCATGATTATTATGGTAAGATATGCACTCCAATTCGGCATTTTCATATTTGGCATTATTGACTACCATTCGAGAGTGGGCTCCGCACTAAAAACAAAAAAATAGTGACACTTTTTCCTTCCATTTTCGAATAAAAGTCAATAACTTACCGTAAATCTCGCGCATTCATTCCACTTGGTCGCTCCAATTAATTTCGCTTCTTCCCGAGCAGAGAAGGGCTTCTCGCAGAATGTACATTCTAACAAATGTCATCATTATAGATAGAAAATAGCGTCACGTACTAAAGTCGAACATGGAAAACGATAATTACTCTTCGTAGCACATTTCAGCTGAACAGAAGACTTCTCAATATAAGTTCCACTATCCATCATCGCTCGGAATTTGCTCGAATCGCATCTTGCTGATTTCACTGATTCCCAATTATCATCAGAATCAGATCTCAATCTGAATACAATCAAATTCAAGACGCTGTTCTTCATTTTTATTTTGATAGATTTGTGTTAATCAGATCAAACAATTCGGACTACTTACAAAAGTGAAAATGGAACTTCAGTTGTGTCGCATTTTATCGACTCACATGCTTTCATTGCCTGAAATTAAAAATAGAATCAATTTCAAATCAGGTAGTACTAAAATTCAGATCAGCCTCTCACCATCGCGCACTTTTCAACATCCGAATCACAATACAAATCGCTGTAGTATGTCTCGATTCTCTTTCGAATACATCGGAATCGGAGTATAAACGATTCATTAGTCGAAATAGTTCCCTCAACGTCGACCACCGCTCTAAACACATGCTTCCCTCCATGGTCAAGCGTTGCTGAATGGGAATCGATCCAGGCACTGAAACATTTTTTGCTGTGAAATATGTATTGTTTTCATAAAAAAAACGAATGATGTATCTTGATTCTGCAGCAGATATTGTATTTGTAATCCATAGCCAAATTCGCATTGCGCATCATTAATTAGATAATCAAGAGGCTAAATTGGTTGTAATCAATATGTTGAAAAAATGAATAAATAAATATTTTATTGCAAATCTACCCCTTTGCACTCAATATCGTTTTCGCATTCATTGATCGGACCTTTTAGGTAATGCCATAATTCGCTCACATCTATAAACGCGTTTTGAGAATAATGGCGTGAAAAAAGTCGAAGGATAAGAAAAAAAATTTAATCCTTCCTGAAATTTCTTACTAACTCTATTTTAAAAATGGCAGCAATGAGGATTTTTTTTTTGCATTTTCTTCCTTTCTCCACGGCATAACATTTATGACATCGCAGTGCATCGAATTGCATATCATTAGACAATAGTCCCGTGGCAGGGTCGCATCTCGCCTCTATATCTTCGTCAAACGTTTCCCAACTTATGTGCCCGCTCCGCCGCTTAGTGCCAATCCTGAAATCAAAAAAGAAAATCACAAAATATTTGGCATGATTATAAAGAGATTTAATGACTTCTCACTGCATAGTTCCAAGGTAACATCTGTACACCTCCTGCTTTCTGTCATCATCAAGTGTCATGAATGGCTGAAATGGTTTAAATTTTATAATAATAATTTTCGGAAACCTCGTAGTAATCGTATCCTTCGGCGAAATTGGCAATTTTGTTTCGGCACACTAAAAATGGCAGCCTCAGTTTAGCGAATATAGCAATGGTCAGGTTGGGAAAAGCGAGAGAACAATTAGGGGAGAATCAGGTGATTATTTGGCTAAAAGGGAATGAAATTGAAAACTAGAATAGCTCACGTTCACAAGCAATCAAGTTAACTTCAATTGATTTGTCATTCTTCAAAATCCACATTGGGTCGTGGCTAGTTGCATTAACACTGCACTCGAGTTCGCCTTTCTCGTATTCGATATTGTTGATTTTAATCATCCGGGAGTTTATTCCGCACTAAATCAAGTCAGTCAATTGCCGAAAGCAAGGAATGTACCGTAAATGTCGCGCACTCATCCCATTTCGTTGCTCCAAATACCATTGCCCCTGAGTGCGCGGGAAACGGATTCTGACAGAGTGTACATTCTGGAAAAAAGTAAACGAGATTATAGATATCGTATTACTTTGGTAACTAACTCTTCCTAACGCATTTCAGTTGAACCGAAGACTTCTCAATAGTAGAGCCGTTAGTCAAATTCGCCCGGAATTTACTCGAATCGCATCTTGCTGATTTCACTTCTGACCATTTGTCAGCAGAATCAGATCTCAATCAGAGTAAACAACGAAATTATAGCATTTATTGGATATAATAACATATTAGTTTTATCGTAACTAAGGACCATCAATAGCCAAAACTCACAGAAGAGCGTATGGCCTTCAGCTGAATCGCATTCCATTGAGGTGCAGTTTGTCTTCGGCTGAAAATGTTTGCTCTTAAAATTATATACATTTTTAAATATTTAATCCGCTTAATATTACCTTCTTAATTCAGAAAAATACAACTCACCATTGCGCATTTTTCTTCATTAGAATCACAATACGAATCGCTGTAGTATTCATCAATTTTCTTCCGAACACATCGATATCGGAGTATGTAGGATTTGTTCGTTGAAATATTTCCAGCATTATCGACCACACTGTATCTTTGCCGCTCATTGTCATGATACACACACGTTGCGTGATCTGTATCAATCCATTATCTGCAACGTTTTGATGGTGATTACAATGTGTACAGGACTAAATGTCGAATCTTAAAAAAACGAACGATTTAAATCTTTGATCAATCAGGTACTGTAATTGCAGCACATATCCAACGTTACATACGGCATACTCAGATTCAATGTTGTCTATTTCGATTGGCTCAAAAACATGTATTAATAATTAATAAATCGGATACCAACCGTATCGCATTCAATATTGATATCGCATTCATGGGACCCGTCATTAACTGTACAACTGTCTGAACAAAAATAGTTTTCACTAAAATATTTTTGAAAAATAAATACGAAACATCCCGTGTGTATAACATATGACGAGGTATAATATATTCGGTTGGTGCGAAAGTTTCTGACTATTTTCATGTTTGGACATTTTGACCTACCCCGTCCATCTCATTCAGCCAATCAACTAATGGTTATTCATAGTTGATGAAGGCTTGGGAATACTTTTTACGCGATACAATATCGGGCCAATTCGATCAGCAAGGATGACACTATTCACAGTCAAACTATAAATTGTTCTTGATTTTCAATACCATTCAATTGATCGTAACTCCAAGGACAAATGAGATTGAGACAAACGTGAAGGATTTTTGCGAAGCCTATTACACAGGCATATAATTTGACTCTTCAGAAATTCTGGTCCCCTGAATTCCCGCTTAACAGTTTGGCAAAATTAGTAAACTACGCTAATTGGAAAATGCTTGTTTTATATTTTCTGGCACTGTACTCGTATAGATCGACCTTGAGAGCTCAATAGTGGTTCTTTATTTTCTACCTTCCTATCTTAGAACACGGTTTTATTTAGGAACAGATTCATCAATCAATAGGTAATTAGGATATTTCGGAACCGCTATCTAGAAATTTAAACATCGAAATCAGCACTTTTTGTTGTTTCTCTCTTCTCACTCACAATGAAGACCCAGTTTTTCACGTTTAACCGAACAAGCAACTCTTGCCCTACTACATATATGTTGGGCAAATTCAGGAGGTCTCAAATATTTGAGAAGTTGAGTTCAACCAAAAACACCGAAAAACACAATTTTCGGCAGTTTCAATATGAAAATAATGTTCTAACGTTCAATAACCAATATATCCAATGTTAATGTTTTCCGGTACTCCACCACTACTGACGTCACTAAAACTATAGAGGAATTGCAGGCAATCGAAATAGGCTAGGAGAAATTATGAAAAATAAATAGTCAGAAACTTTCGCACCAGCCTAATACATCTAGTGAAGAAAAACATCAATTTCATAAGCTCGTTATGTTCAACAATTAAATGATCATCTTATTCATCTCAAATACTTACTTTGTTCACATCGCAATGACACAAAACCTTCTTTAGTTTTGAGTTTGTCCTTGCCGCGAAAAGGGTTGGATTCGGAGACAATTCCTGTTTCTGGATCGCATATTGCCCATTCGTTCAAGCCAGACCACCAGAGCTCTCCATTTCTAAGACGCCTGCTGTACCTTAAAGGCCTAAATCACCCTTATAATCTTGTTTTTTTGTAATAATATGTAGATAAAAAGCAGATAATTTGTGTTTATACTGTGTTACTGAATTACATTTGTTTGTATAATTGACATAGTCTTACGCTATCCGTCCACCATAACAGTGATAGAGTTCATTTTTCCCGTCCGGGGCCATCGTCACGAATGGCTGAATTCAACCATTTTGTATATTGTATCACACTATGCCAACCTCGTACGCGAATTCATCACCTGTGAAGTTGAAAAGAACTTCTTTTCGACACTCTGAAATAGCAAAACATACAAAAAAACGTCCAGTTGAATGGGCGTTCCTCATGCCATATATCATATATCCATTTTCAGACGATTTTGTTTCCCATTGGGTGTGATAAAAATGCAAATGTCAAATTAGTAAATGTCCTCGAATGGCAAAAGAAATATATTATATAATAAGTAATAAAAATGGGTAAAATACTTACGAGAGACTATCTGAGTAAGTGAACATTTTTATGTAGATGCTTGGCACTAGTGAAAAATCTAATTCCTCAATAATGGGTATACATGTAGTACTCAGTGAGCATAGCTTAGGCGTAGCTTATTTAGTGTTCTAAGTCACGTACAGAGTAATGCGATACAACTTTGTCCGAAAACGCAAATTTTCGAAATTTGCGATTTCGCTAGCGATCAGAACGAGTTATATCTCTAAAAATGCGTAATATTCAGGAGATCGAATCTACCAATTTTCATACGATTCCGTTAAAAGCACTTGCGAAAAAACGCAAAATTCGAAATATTTTACATTTGCTCAATTTTAGCTCCTTCAGATGGGTAGAGTTGGACCATTTTTATTATTTGCATTTGTAGCTCTGGGTACTAACTAACTAATAAAAAATTTAAATTAAAATCAAAAAAATAATGTTGGGAGAAATCGGCTAACAACGGCCGGAAATTTGAAATAAAGCCAGTTTATGATAAGCTCAGCAACCTTCCGTACCCCAATCGAACCTTAGGAAAATCCGAGGAAAATCCACCAGCATGAATAAAATTTCGATATGCATTCGCGCGCGCCAGCGCGCTCATCACGCGTGTCGCATAAGATTCGAATAAACCCTTGTACATTGGAAAAGTCGAAATTGGGTTCTGAGCAGTTTTGAATAGCCCATATGGTCCCTCAACATAAATCATCAAGATTTGTTCCATTTCTCCATCCGATGTGAGACGACGATGTGAGACGACGTCAAAGTCGACGGTTTCCGAAATTTTCCATTTTTGGAGGCATGATGCTCTGCCTACAGGGCGTCTAGTAACACGAGAAGTAAGTTTTAAGCGCCAAATTTCATGAAGAATAAGCCTGTGCTATCTGTTCATCGATATGATCATTAGTATTTTCATAAATCAATTAAAATTATTGATTTTTACCGCAATTTCGTACCGAAGCTGTTTTTCAGCTCAATCGATAGAGCTCGAAAAGACGAATCGAATGGTATGCTGAATGCATATGCAACTCGCGCACTAAAGATGTCAAAATCGCGAAATTAGATTTTCACTTACCCCCATTCAGACATTGTGACCCTCTGGCACTTAGTCTGGCCTTTTGATCTACCCTCGTATCTCGCCCTTGAGATCGATTTGCGTTTCGTTTTCAGGAAAATGAATCATTTTCTAAAAGTAATTTCAATCGAATTAACATTTTTGAATCATAAATATGAGCCCGTTTGCCTAAGAATCGAGTGAGACCCGGCACCGTCCCCTGGCAATTCTCTCACCCCTCCGCGCTGTCCGCGCGCACCCATCATCGCCGCATCAATAAAAAAGAGGGAGTGGATTCCCATTTTTTATGATGCGGAGTATTCAAATATTTCGTTTAATCAGATACCTTCACTGATAAGAATACTAACGAAAATCGTCCTATGAACGGCGTCGGCGCACTTGCCTACGAGTCAATGTTTTGGGTTATTGAACACTCGTCGCGAAGCGCTGGTGGGATACAGCTGCGAAATACATCACCAGAAGTACTCAGGACTTCACAAAAACAGTGCAAAAGAAATTTAAAATGAGCAGTTTCGAACCTGCGCCGACCGGGCAACACACTCAGAACACAACCCATCAGCTATAGAAGCACATGGCTGTGGCCTCGCGCTAGGCATAGAGTACATGGATGAACAGGCGAGACTGACTGCGAGAGGTTCAAACGGGGGTAAATGAAAATCTAATTTCGCGATTTTGACATCTTTAGTGCGCGAGTTGCATATGCATTCAGCATACCATTCGATTCGTCTTTTCGAGCTCTATCGATTGAGCTGAAAAACAGCTTCGGTACGAAATTGCGGTAAAAATCAATAATTTTAATTGATTTATTAAAATACAATTAAAATTATTGATTTTTACCGCAATGATCATATCGATGAACAGATAGCACAGGCTTATTCTTCATGAAATTTGGTGCTTAAAACTTACTTCTCGTGTTACTAGACGCCCTGTAGGCAGAGCATCATGCCTCCAAAAATGGCAAATTTCGGAAACCGTCGACTTTGACGTCGTCTCACATCGTCGAGGATGGAGATATGGAACAAAACTTGATGATTTATGTTGAGGGACCATAGGAACTATCAGAAATCACTCACAGATGAAGGGGTGAAAAAATGTACCAGGCTGTTCACAAGTCAATTCGATTCTTACGCGACACGCGTGTTATGTAAATAAACTACCGTAATTTCTCTAAAATATTAAACATAAACGCGCTGACGCGCGCGAACGCATATCGAAATTTTATTCATGCTGGTGGATTTCCCTCAACGAGTACTATCTGTAGGATCTCTCTAGAACCTATTTCCTAAGGTTCGATTAGGGTACGGTAGGTTGTTGAGCGTATCATAAACTGGCTTTATTTCAAGTTTCCGGCCGTTGTTAGCCGATTCCTCCCAACATTATTTTTTGATTTTAATTTTTATATTAATTAGTTAGTACCCAGAGCTACAAATGCAAAGAATAAAAATGGTCCAACTCTACTCATCTGAAGGAGCTAAAATTGAGCAAAGGTAAAATATTTCGAATTTTGAGTTTTTTCGCAAGTGATTTTATCGGAATCGTATGAAAATTGGTAGGTTCGATCTCCTGAATATTACGCATTTTTAGAGATATAACTCGTTCTGATCGATAGCGAAATGGCAAATTTCGAAAATTTGCGTTTTCGGACAAAGTTGTATTGCATTACTCCGTACGTGACTTAGAACACTAAATAAGGTACGCCTAAGCTATACTCACTGAGTACTACATGTATACCAATTATGGAGGAATTCGATTTTTCGCTAGTGCCAAGCATATTTTCATTCACTCAGATAGTCTCTCTTACTCGATCCACTCGAACTGGTCCCCAGCATCATCAGCAGTAAGAGAAGAGTTGATGGCGTCATCTAAATTTATTGTTTTAATAAAATTGTTACAAAATAAGATAAAATTTAGTAAAATTTAAGGCAATTCAGCGAAAAATGGACGGAAATTCAGACCTCGACCGGTCGTCGTGGGGGAGAAGGAAGAGAGTGAATGGAAGAGGAGAACGAAATGAATTGATTAATTTCGGACAATGGCTCATTTGAATTAATTAAATTCGAAAGTGCACGTTGACTTGTAAAGTGCAGCAATCAATTGAATTGTAGTGACAGTCACGTACAGTCGCGCCAAAAAGTCACCGGGCACTTTTTGAATTTGTTGCAACTTTTTGCCCCGGAAAGGCATCATACTGGGACTAAGGTATGATCTATCAAGGCATGACGTCATTGCTTAGTTATTGCGTAGTGATGACGCAATCAATCTGCACTTTTTTTCAAAACGGCATTATTCTTAAATAGTTTTTTCCTGCTGGCCAAACTTTCTGAGGATGGAGATATGACCGAGGCTTACCCAGAGTAAACTTTTTAAAGTGATGCGCGGTCGCACATTGGCTGCAGCCATGCTCCAAAAACAGGGTTCGAAATTCAGACTTCTAGACTACCTAGTCTCGTTCAAAAGCATCAACATGATCGTAATCACAATTCCAGATAATCCTGAGAATATGAAAATGATCGGTCAATATTTGCCCTCAGGGCACCAAAAAATCCCTTTTTTGCATTCTCATTTTTTGGACATTCATAACTTTGTGGGCAGTTTCTGGAAAAATATATGTTTTATGTAAGAATGTTCAAAATATAATAAAGATATGATGCCCAACTTTTTAGACTGTTTGGATAACTTCCTGTCCGCGGCGACCAATTTTTGGAGGAACACTAGGGTCGAAAAACACCTTGTTTAGGCGCTCTCGTCGTATGCACTCTCTCGCCCATAGGGGTAAACAAGATGTTTCCCGACTCCAGTGTACCTCCGGAAATCGATCGCCGCGGGCAGGAAAGTTATCCAAATACTCTACAAAGTTGGGCATCATATTTGTTAAACATTTTGAAGATTCTTACATAAAAACCAGATTTTTTTCCAGAAACTGCTCACAAAGTTATGAATGTCCAAAAAATGATCATTCAAAAAGTGACTTGTTGGTGCCTTGAGGGCAAATATTAACCGATCATTTTCATATTCTCAGGATCATCTGAAATTACGATTATGATCTTGAAAAAGTACAGATTGATTGCGTCATCACTACGCAATAACTAAGCAATGAATAACTAAGAAAGAATGTAAGACAGGAGAAGGGTATAATGAAGAGGAGAAGGGAGTAGATGATATGGTACTAGGTCGGATTGTCACCGTCGAATGCTATGAAAATGGCTGTAGAATTCACCAGCAAATAACACATTTAAGTGCCCATTTGTGTCTCCTCTCGGTTTCCCCCCCCCCTCTGCGAGTCCCTCCTCGGTCTTTCCCTCGACAAGAGAGAGCAGCGCTCGGCATGGACGAGAAGACCCCTCAGATCGCTCCAGGTTGGCAATCACCCAGTACTGTAGTCTACAGTCTGTAGACATAGTAATGTTAATGTAGAAAAGTAATGTAGAAGCATAGTAATGTTCACATTGCATAGACGGCATCGCAATGATCATTCTAATCATTCAATGACAATCATTCAAAAACGTCTCGCAAATCGTGGATATGGAAGTAGTGAGCGAGTGAGATGATTGTATTCAGATGCGATACGCGGTGATGGACGTTGTCTGTCTCCTGCTGCTGCATGATCGATGCAAGGAATAGGCAGAGAAGTTGAGGGAGTGTCAATGGAGAAGTTGATGTAAGTGAGATGATGGAACGGATACGATTAATCAACGAATCAATCAGTTATCATGTTTCAGGGGTTTCAAATTACATAATATTCAGTAGCGCCGGAAAGTATTCATACGATTTTATTTTTTCATATAACTTTTCTGCAGTTGACTTAGCAAGTTAAATGTTGTAGCGCTATATACCAAACCCATCGAAGAGTACGATGCGAGTATTGCGTCATCACGTGCACCATATCGGATTGCGCAGTGATGACGCATTCGAATTTCACTTTTTCAAACAGGCGTTATTCTTATACAGAATTTTTCCAGCTTGCCAAACTTTCTGACGTTGGAGATAAGACCGAGGTCTATCCAGAATAAAAAATTGAAGTTGCTGCTCGGTCGCACATTGGCTGCAGCCTTGCTGAAATATCGATGTCAAAAATTAAGATATCAGCTCCTAGTCAAGCTAGACACTATTTCAAGGCATCAAAATGATCGTCATTATGAGTCCAGATGATCCTGAGAATAAGAAAACAATATCTCAATATTTGCCCTCAGGGCATGAAAAAATCACTTTTTCACATGACCACTTTTTGGTGATTCATAACTTTTCGGGAAATCTGTTTAAAAAACTAATTTTTGCTTAGACATGTTCAAAATGTCTTATATATATGATTTCCAATTTTTAGAGTATTTGGATATCTTTCTTGCCCGCGGCGTGCGGTTTTCGGAGGTGCGCCGTGGTCCTGAATGCATGACCCTTCGGAAACAAGTTTGTGGGAAAGTTAAGGAAATGAATTGTTATTGTGTGTGCATGTCCAACATTTTCTGAAGAACCGATTCCCCAATTTTTGAAATGTGGTAATAACTTTGGGCACAGTTGTAGAGAGAGTGCAGACGAAAATAGCGGGTCGGGGACTCGAAAGTGCCTCCGATAACCGCATGCCGCGGGCACGAAAGATATCGAAACACTCTAAAAAGTTGGGCATCATATAAATAAGACATTTGTAACATGCCTGGGCAGAAATCTGATTTTTAAACAGATTTCCCGAAAAGTTATGAATCTCGAAATAGTGGTCATGTGAAAAAGTGATTTTCCATGCCCTGAGGGCAAATATTGAGATAATGTTTTCATATTCTCAGGATCATCTGGACTCATGATGACGATCATTTTGATGCATTGAAACAGTGTCTAGCTTGACTAGGAGCTGATATCTTAATTTTTGACATCGAGTTTGCAGCAAGGCTGCTGCCAATGTGCGACCGAGCAGCAACTTCAAATTTTTATTCTGGATAGATCTCGGTCCTATCTCCAACGTCAGAAAGTTTAGCAAGTTGGAAAAATTCTGTATAAGAATAACGCCTGTTTGAAAAAGTGAAATTCGATTCTGTCATCACTGCGCAATCCGTTATGGTGCACGTGATGACGCAATACTCGCATTATATTTTTCGATGGGTTTGATATGTAGCGCTACAACATTTAACTTGCTAAGTCAACTGCAGAAAAAGTTATATGAAAAAATCAAATCGTATGAATACTTTCCGGAGCTACTGTAGGTGTTAAATGAGGTATATATGAAAATACGATGCCATTGTTAGGTACTAAAAAGGTTATGTGACATTCAATGAATATAGTCATGAGTAATTCTATGAGAGAAATGTGCACATCCCATGGGTATGAAAATCTTCCTCGTGTATCGCTATACAAATCTACAGGGTGCGAGAAAAGTATGGTGACAAAAGCAATTTCACCCTACTCGATGTACACTGTTTCAAATTATCTCCATTTGCTACACTGTGTTCCTTAGACATTTAGCTAATTAACGCATAAATTACATAGAGATATTCCTACTTGCTTTTGAGTATTAACTTATCAAAGAAATTATGCATAAAAAATAGCATTTTTCGATACTAAATGTGATGTGTTCTTTGTTGCCCCATTAGAACAACGATATAGATGAAGCATTCAACCCACTTTTTCTGATAAGTGTAACAATACATGAGTCTAAATATGTGATCCATTTACGTCGCAGGTTAGGTTCTATACCAGCAAAAATTTTTACATGGTTTTCTTAGGAACGGCCCTCGAAAAATATTTTGTGTACTCAGAAGTTGCGTTCATTAATCTCGAAAGTTATTATAATCGGATTATATTTTTTATGATACTCAAGCACTCAGGAACGTAATTATGCATTCAGATTCCTTTGGGGTTGGGAACCTGAATCTTTAGATTGTTCGAAATTCTCCCAACTGGCCATATCAGGGATATTGTCCCATATCTGATTCTGATATTATGGCCCTGTTTTCATTCAATTTGATACATCCAAAATTCATAATTCGACCGCGCATTTTGTGATACCAATTTATGTTAAGAAATATGCATGCAGAATATGAAAACATAAAATGTCACTTTTCAAGTTTTAGTGTTCTCATCAAAGTATGCGCTCGTTAAGTTGATATTTTTTCGTGATCTAATAAGATAGCGCTAGGTTAGCAAGAGTAATCTAATCCTGAATGGTTTCTCTATTTAATCAAGTTAAAATAGATAGGTAATACTTATTCGAATGTTTGGAGTTATCATTTGCACGAAAAATGAGCTGCGCGCTCTTCGGTTTCAGAGTATTGAACTCTCTCAGAATTTGCTTCCGAGTGTTCACAGTCCTCTTGTACTCACTCTCGAGACCCTTCACAATCTCTTTGTAGGCGCAATTTCTCTTCATCAGATGGGAGAGGAATTCGCCCGCATCATCAATCAGGGAGCACTCGAGATATCGCAATTTCGTGGAGTCGGCAAGCTCATCACGTTTATCGATTATCTCTCTGAAAGTGTCCCAGAAAGCCTCCCAATTGCTCTTGCCATTGAACGACGGCAGAGTGGGAGAAGGGAGAGAAGGGAGAGGAACTGGGCTGGCGAGAGAGTGTGCAAACCTCGTGATTACTCCTGACTCTGCCACAGCGGTTCGAGCGGTTTCACTCACACCCACTGGGGCGTGAGGTACTTCCACTGAGTGAGTGAGGAGACGAGTGATACTCGTCAACAGGCCATTGAGTGCATACGAACGATAGGAGATTTCGGCATGGATACTCTCCGCAGATTTCAGGGAATCTTCCTGAGAATCAGCGAAATAGTCCGCCATCTCTTTCATTTCGGTCTCTCTGGCTGTGGGATCAGTGATCGATTCTATCAGCAAGTTCCACTTCTTTCCGTTCTCAGTGATCACAGAGTGAGTGGACTGTAGCTTCGATAGCATTCGATCAACTCGAATCGAGAGTCTCTGCAATTCCTCCCTGTTCAGATCAATGATCTCCGAATCAATCAGAGCATCAGCATCTAGCAACAGGGAAGGAAGTGCATTTCTCTTCGTTGAAATCACTCGCCGGAGGGCTGAGGAAGACGAAGACATCTCGAATCAATTGCTGCCACGCGGGACTTTGGCTCGGCACGTTTAGGTGAAGCCGATATGCACCATATACAAATCTAGAGCAAATGAGATTAGAAACTGATGGAGTGGATCGAGATGAGGGGGTCTGCTGACTTTGCCACAAGCCCAGAGGCCCAAAACATCCCAGATCACTCCCATCGTTCAGTATTCTCGTGTACTCATTGAAATGCAGAACAAACGGAATGGTGAAAGACCATTTATTAAGATACAAGTAGAAGGGTTGGGGAGAATCTAGAAGTGGGAAAGAGTGAGCCGCAGCTCTAGAAGAGAGCAAAGGTGCGACTGAAGAGAAAAGAGAGAGGGCGGCAATCTCTATCTTCCCTTCCGTTCCTTCCGTCTGGCTCGAACGGTGTAAACCGTTGACTCAGCCCAGTGACAGTGGGATGGAAGTCAAGTGTCTTACTCCAAAAGAGTACAATCGCGATCCCGATGGAAATTGCAGCGTGCCCCTCTTCGAAGACTAATACACTAATACATCCATTGGACCATCGAACCCTTCTCTAAGGTTATTATATTTACAGCTCGGTTAATGCTCTTCCAATCTCAACACGAACACAACTCCTAAGTTGATACAACAACTCATCAGCGAGATCGTTTGAGAATTTGTCCTTTTTTTAGGTTTTTTCGCCCGCGGCAAATTGACAATTTTAAAATATTCAAATTTTCGTAATAGGTCTATCAAATGTAGTTCCAACTCCCATATGTTTGCCAATTCAGCCCAAATCATGTGCAATGTCATTATGTAATGAAAACGAATTATGTAAATATTTCAGCATTTTATGTCGCTTCGTATTACACAACAATCATAATTCAGACATAGATTAAGAAGGATTGAGACGGAAAAATCAGCTGTAATTTACAATTTGTGAAAGAGAGACCAGATGGAGGTGCATTGTTGTTATTGAATAGATATAATTTTTAAAAAATCATTGCTCAGAACGGGATTCTTGAGGTGAGACAAGATCTTGATCTGGTTGATAAAGTCAACGACAGCTGCGATATCAAATGTCTCTGGTGATGAGAGATTGTAGGGCTCCATAGCAGACTGATTGGCGCTCGGCCATCGAACGTACTTCTTCACTCCAATCTCCATCTCATTCACTGCCCGAGTATTCACTCAGAGCCGATCAGGACTCAGAGATGGAAAATGGAGGATTTGCTCGTTGATTTGATTTACAAAATCGGCAATTGGTCACGATACCAAGAGCCATTTCGGATGAAGAGTGCACGGCGAGTCGCATATATCTGAAATGTTGAATGCCAATTCGAGTTCATTGTGACAGAGGGGACGCTGACCGCTAGACAAGACTGGTATCCCATCGAAGATCGTGTTAAACTTGCTCACCTTTTAAATTCATTGATTAATGAGAGGTCTTGCAGTTGCTGGAATGGAATCTTGTGATGGGTTTGGCCATGTGAGTCACTGACGAATGCAAACATAATGAGATGGTGCAGGCATCTGATAATAAGTGTAATTAACATCGGAACAACTGACTAAATGTGCCGTGACGTCAATTAGTATAAATTCGCTTTGAAAATACTACATGATGAATAGAGAGGAGGGGGGATAGTTTGTGGATGAACAGAAGAGTGGACAACCGTTTGCCTCGCCTGTTTATGTGCTGCACCCAACAAAAGGAGTATCGGATGCCATAAAGAGATGGCCAGGCGCTCTCCTTTGCGCAATCTCTCGCCTGTCGGATTAGTGAGAGAGCACGCGGAATGAAGAGAGTCTGTTCCTGACCTGCCATTCCTTCCTAGTGTTCCTAGTGTTGTAAAGGCCAACGCGTTGCGTCCTCTCTCTCTTTTGTTTACACTCCTCTAGCACTCTCGTTTTCTAGTGTGCTCTCTGATCTGAGTGATCTATCGACAATAGGTTGGAAGAGAAATTGCGTCATTCAGCCGTTGATATATCATAGGCGGTATAACGTCATAGGTTTCATTAGACTTAGTGCTGGACTATCGATGGGGTAAATATCAAAAGTGGGAAATTGAATAAAGTGCAGATCAAAGTGTTGAATAATTTCTGGCTAACTCAATACAAAATTCGGAAAAGTAAACCTTGTGGTGAAACATTGAACACTATATCATACAACCCACTTCCACAACAGCATATTCTCCTAATTCGGGCAATTCAAGACGAATCACATTTACAATTGCATAGGAAAGATTTGGATACATGTACTCAAGTTGATCCTTGCTCCGACCACTCCCTCGTCTCCGTTCATTACACTCGTTCCTTCTCTCTCCCTCTTCCCTCCCATCCTGGCCGAGACTATTGAGACAGCGAACGCATAATTTATTGATCGAAACTCACATACATAAACGAGATTGAACAAATCAATCAGGCATCAGTGGAACAAAGAGTGATCTCGGGCGTAAAAGGATATCCTTCCACAGATGTGCAGTCCTCTCCAATGCATATCGATGTTGATTATCAGTCTCTTCTTTTCATCTTGGTGATTGATACCGATAAACTAACTAAGACAATTCTAATAATTGAGATCATACAATTATTGATCGCTTAACATTTATTATTGGTTGCACAGTCGAGATAAAAATGGCAAAACATACATTTTGTGAGAGAATTATCGGTGAAATGTCATATTGTGTTTTTGTGGGGCGGAATTGCAAAAGGGACACATTTGCATAACTCGACACCGCTCGCTGGAGAGTTGGTATAGTCACTTATGGATTGTACCATTGTAGCCAGTATACGCTCCTCTACCACACCCTGACCAGATCCTTTGACTTGGAGTTCTCGAGTTTCACTTCAATTCATCGTATAGGGGTGATCATATGATTTAGCGGTTTCCATGAACCCCAATACGTCGAAACTGATAACCACCTAGTCAAAGGATTAGGGCGTGGTAGAGGTGCGCTTACAGGCTGCAATGATAACAAACGCTATGTTAACGTTCTTTTGCACATGATGAAACACGTCTGCAAGTTGTGTGGGCTGAGATTTGGCCAATTGAATTCACTCAATAAACATGAGATAATTCACAGCGAACAGTTAGGATCTGCTAATATTTTATCGATCACGATTCGAGAATCGTGAACGTCAATTTTCTATTCTTGTATCATAATAAACACTTTTATTGAATGTTTTGCGCTTCCTCATGAGTAGTGATTGATGTATTATCATTTCTAATTGAAATACGTGTATGCAAATATTTTTCGATAATTCTGACTAAAGTGCCCCAAGATGTGATTATTTTAGGTTCAAGTTGTCAGGTTTTGACTGGGAAAAAGCTCAACAACTTTTCTCAGAATTTGTTTTATCTACTTTTCGGGGTCAATTTTCAATTCTTTGCAGCCTTAGATAACGAATGTTTTCTCTTTAGCTGCTACATTCTTCTTCTTTTTAATGCTCACGCTTTTCACTGCGGGCGAGGATTGGCTAAACAATTGTTTTGATTACGATTATGTTAATTAAGTTGCTCATTAATATTACAACGAACCGTGATGTTCCCTTGGAACTCGGACTGAGCACATCCGATTTGAGAGAAGACTGGGCGGAATTCGCTGATTTCGAGGATCCTTTGAAAGAGGAACTTGAGCCTCTCGGCTTTCTCTTCTTCTTGTTGTTGCGAATCTTCTCGAGTATTCTAAAGTGCACAATGTGAAGACACTTTGCTTTTTTTGCCTCTGGGTACAATAGGGGGAAATGTGACGAATACACTCGCAGAATACCTTATTGTTGATAAAATCACGCAAAATTAGAGTGATATTGACTTTTATTTATACATAGATCGGTTGGCTGTGCAAAATAAAGATGCCGTAGTATCGCTTCTCTAACTCTAGTAAGAATAGGATAAAACTCACATTTGGTGCGGCCATCCCTTGCCGGAGGCCTTGAGAACAATGACGGCTACACCAATTGCGATTAGAATCAAAACGGCTGATGCGGATCCAATGTACAATCCGAGTTTGCTCTCGGCAGGTTTAGTTTTTATTTCTGAAAGCGATGCATACTTCCTAGACTTCCTTTAACAATTACCGCGCTCTCGACAGATTGCTTCAAAGTCGTACGGATATTTTGTCCCATTGGCCACTATGCTCCCTGCCCTACACTCCAGTTTGTGAATTCCCTTCATTTCCATCCATTTATGGTTTCTCCGATCACGCCACCTTGAAAATGCGTATAAATTTTAATAAAAGAATGCACAAAACAATATCAAAATTAATGCAAAATAAATCAAAATGATACCAAAATGCAGCTGGAGGATCGCAGATGTAATAATCATACTGGAAACTAAATTTTCACAGATAAAGATTCAAAATCTCACTTCTCGGCATATAAATCCATCTTCATATTCGCATGAAGGGAAAAATCGATGCTCAACACAGTTTCCTCAACATATGAGGCCGTCCGCGATAGATTCAACAAGGTCTCGGCACAGCCAAAAAAGTGGAACCCACGAAAACATTTTTGGGGGTAGTTTTAGATGCTGATCATCGTAGGTACACTTCATTTTGCATGAATTAGTCTTTGATTGTCGGTGTGGTGCCATATCGCGTCCGGACAAAACCGCCTTTTTCGCATGTTGTACGAACAAAATACAAGCTATAAGCTTGAAATCTCGCGCACCCGACCAGCATTTCACGGCGAATCGAATGATGTATTTCGTTGATCATGAATTTTCCCTTTTTTGAGAGCAATCGACTTTTTGACTCAATCATGTGTGCGAGTGGAGACCATAACCATTCGATCCGCCGTTTCACGCTGATTCGAATTTTACATACATGTGTGGGGATCAGAGGTTCCCCAATACCACTTATGCCCCTTTTTCTGCTTTTCGAGGGGCTTTTTACTGTATAATCGACGAATGAGAGGGAGGAAAATGACGTTCCCAATCATTGTTCGTCCTCCCATTCATCGATTACACAGTAAAAAAGCGCTCGAAAAGCAGAAAAGCTTCTAGCTTGTATTTTGTGCGTACAAAATGCGAACAAAGCAGTTTTGTCCGGACGCGATATGACACCACACCGACATTCAATGAGTGATTCATGCAAAATGAAGTGTACCACGATGATCAGCATCTAAAACTACCCCAGAAAACATGTTTTCGTGGGTTACACTTTTTTTGGCTGTGCCGAGGCCCCGTTGTGATTTGTTGAATCTATATATCGCGGACGGCCTCATATATTTATACTTGAGAATTGAATTTGCAATTAATACTTGCCTTCATGACAGAAAACGTTGCTGTCCGTGGGTATAATCTCATGTTTGTGGTCTGTCATATCAGCGATCCAAGTTCCACTCGTTTTATTGCACACAAACTTTGCAATTTCAATCTGAAAAGTGTTAAAACTGCAAGAAAATTATGAATCGTTACAGCTGGTTTGTTCACTGCATCGAAGAACAGCTTTCTATGACATACATTAGGCCCATCGTTCGAAATTGTAATCTAAAATGTGTCATTATTAAAATCTTAAAATAATAACAGTTTATAAACCTTTTCACAGTGCGTGTTGTTGTTGTCGCATATGCTTTTCAAAGGTGAAGTGAGCGTACAATCGTCTTAAAATGGTAGTATAAGATCGGGTCAAGAGATAAGTTATTCCCAATCATTAAAAACTACATTTTCATAGTATGTTTTCAACATTATTTAACTAAGGAGAAATTCGATAGACAAACCCACATTCACAAGAAATCGATTGTGCATCAATCGATTTATCATCCTTCAAAATCCATATGAAATCATGATTCTTATGATTAGATGTGCACTCTAATTCGGCATTTTCATATTTGACATTATTGACTACCATTCGAGAGTGGGCTCCGCACTAAAAACAAAAAAAAAATAGTGACACTTTTTCCTTCCATTTTCGAATAAAAGTCAATAACTTACCGTAAATCTCGCGCATTCATCCCACTTGGTTGCTCCTATTAGATTAGCTTCTTGGCGCGCAGAAAAGGGCTTCTTACAGAGTGTGCATTCTGAGAAAAGCCGTAAGTATGGATAGGTAATCGTGTTGCTCAAGATATGCAAACATGGAAAACGATACTCACTCTTCCTAGCACATTTCAGCTGAACCGAAGACTTCTCAATATAGGTTCCACTATCCATCGTCGCTCGGAATTTGCTCGAATCGCATCTTGCTGATTTCACTGATTCCCAATTATCATCAGAATCGGATTTCAATCTGAATACAATCAAATTCAAGACGCTGTTCTTCTTTTTCGTTTAATATATTAATGATCATCAGATTATACAACTCAAACTATAGATTAGTATACTCACAAAAGTGAAAATGGAATGTTTTTTGTGTCGCATTTTATTGAGGTGCAATCTCCTATTGGCTGGAATTAAAATATAATCTATTTTGAATTGGATATTTCTAAAATTCAGATCAGCATCTCACCATCGTGCACTTTTCCACATCATGATCGCAATACGAATCGCTGATGAATTTCTCGATTTTCTTTCGAACACAACGGAATCGGAGTATAAACGATTCATTAGTCGAGATAGGTCCTTCATCGTCGATCACCGCTCTAAACAGCTTCTTCCCATTCTCACCGTGGGCACGTGTGGCTGATGCGGAATCGATCCATGCACTGAAAAAATTTTGCGGTGAAATATATATTTCATGTAGCAAATTTTATCTAAAAATACAACGAACGATGTTTCTTGATTTTGAAACAGATATTGTATTTGTAATCCGTAATCAAATTTACATTTCGCATCATTAATTAGATATTTATCTGGCTAAATTGGTATATATTTAACAGCTTTAAAATGTCGTTTTACCTCTGCGCAATCAATATCATCTTCGCATTCTTTGATAGGACCGTTTAGGTATGGCCATGATTCGTCTACTTCTGTAAATTATATTTCACATTGTCCTTGTATGGAACGTTTTGAGAATAGCTCACTTTTATGACATCGCATTGCATCGAATGGTGAAAAATCAAACAATAGCCCAGTAGCGGGGTCGCATTTCGCGTTCGTTTGTATCTCATCCCATCTTACGTCCCCGTTCAGCTGATTAAAGCCAACCCTGAAATCATATGTGGAATTGTATAATATTTGGCATAACTAAGTTTCTTGAACAGTACAAATGACTTCTTACTGCATTTTTCCAAGGTAACATCTGTAGATTTCGTGCTTTCCATCATCATCAAGTGACATGAATGGCTGAAATCTTTGTTGAAATTCGATTATTTGAATTTTCGGAAACCGCATAATAATCTTCTGCTTCGGTGAAATTGATAACTTTGTTTCGGCACACTGAAAACGATAGTATCAGTTTAGCGAATGGAGCAATGGCCAGGTTGGGGAAAGCGAGAGAACAATTAGGAGAGAATCAGGTGATTATTTGGCTAAAAGGGAATGAAATTGAAAACTAGAATAGCTCACGTTCGCAAGCAATCAAATTCGCTCCAACTGATTTGTCATTCTTCAAAGTCCACATTGGGTCGCGGCTAGTTTCATTAACCCTGCACTCGAGTTCGCCTTTCTCGTATTCGATATTGTTTATTTTTATCATCCGGGAGTTTATTCCGCACTAAATCAAGTCAATGTTAGCCTAAAACAAGGAAGATACCGTAAATGTTGCGCACTCATTCCATTTAGTTGATGCAATAACCATTGCCCCTGAGTGCTCGGAAAAAAGATTCTGACAGAGTGTACATTCTGGAAAAAAAAAGATTATAGAGATCGTAGTTATTGGGGGGGGTGACAAAAGCACAACCGACAAAAGCACAACGGATCACCATTCGCTGGATATTCGAGCCAGCATCTTGGGAGTTGTTTCATTGTTATCAGTGTGTGGTACACTACATAAGCCTGATTAGATATTCAAACTATGCGATCATGAGTTTCACTCCTTCTCTATGAATAGGGGTTCATGGTCTCAAATTTGAGAAAATGAGTGGAAAATCGCGGTTAGATAAACGCCAAATACCCTTACTAATCGATATACATGTTACTGGGTTCCATTAGTTACTGGAGTTCTAGAATATCGATTGGTAACGGCATTTGGTGTTCATCTAACCACGATTTTCCACTAATTTTCTCAAATTTGGACCATGAACCCCTATTCATAGAGAAGGTGTGAAACTCATGATCGCATAGTTTGAATATATAATCAGGGTGATGTAGTGTACCACACACTGATAACAATGAAACAACTCCCAAGATGATGGCTCGAATATCCAGCGAATGATGATCCGTTGTGCTTTTGTCGGTTGTGCTTTTGTCACCCCCCCCCCCCTAGTTATTAGGTTGGTCATAAAGTTTTGTCCTTTTTTATATATCACGGGTATCACGACTCAGTGGAGGTGGCAGGGAACAATTTGCAAAAAGTTCGCCCATTCTGATCCACATTATGATAGGAGAATCTCCTAGAGAGATGATTTCGAAAAATGTAGATCATTGGTCCCAGAGCCGGCTTTTAGGAAATTTCCGGTTTTGCATCTGGCTATACTGTATATCAGCTCCCAGATAAGCTACAAAGATGGCGTTGGGCTCAAAATTAGCGGAAAATTATTTCAAACAACGTTCATGTTGAGAACGAAGCTGTACGAAGTAGTTTTAGAGAACTTATGATTGATTTACCGGATTGTTGGTAAAACATAAATTCATAACATCTTACCGAGAAAACTTATTCAGGGTTTTATTGCAGAATATGATAGAGAAAGTCTCTAAGTACAAATAGCAAAAATAAAATTGAAATTTTAGGGGGGGGGGGGGTTTCACAAAATTGGCTCACACATCTCAAAATCTCAAAATGAATTTTTTTCCGAAATTTCACTTTTGTGTGTATCGTTTTGAAATATGGTGAGAATATCGATCGACAATGGGAAATTAAAATTGGGAAATTAAACTAAAATTACATTTTAGTTTGTTGTTCAAGACATTAGGTTAATCTATACACGATTTTATCACATGTATCATGAGTCTGTGGAGTACAGTTTAGCCTGCCGAGAACAATTTGCAAAAAGTTTGCCTTTTCCTTCCCCAATAACGGTGTGAGAATGCCTTGGAGGCAAGATTTCGAAAAATATAGATCATTGGTCCCAGAGCCGGCATTTAGGAATATCCCGGTTTTGAACCTGGATATGGTGTATCTTAGCGCCCAGATGAATTTTTTTAAAGATTATTTTTAGATTTTCTTATTTTCCAACACAAAAGTTGTTCAACATTTTTTTTGCGCACATTTTAATACCACGGCCACCTCTCTATATCATTTGGGAGCTAAGATACACCATATCCAGGTTTAAAACCGGGGTATTCCTAAATGCCGGCTCTGAGACCAATGCTCTATATTTTTCGAAATATTGCCTCCAAGGCATTCTCACACCGTTATTGGGGAAGGAAAAGGCAAACTTTTTGCAAATTGTTCTCGGCAGGTTAAACTGTCCTCCTCATAGACTCATGATACCTGTGATAAAATCGTGTATAGATTAGCCTAATGTCTTGAACAACAAACTAAAATGTAATTTTAGTAATTTTCCATTGTCGATCGATATTCTGACCAAATTTCAAAACGATACACACAAAAGTGAAATTTCGGAAAAAAAATCATTTTGAGATTTTGAGATGTTTGAGCCAATTTTGTGAAAAAACGCCCCCCTAAAAATTTTAATTTTATTTTTGCTATTTGTACTTAGAGACTTTCTCTATCATATTCTGCAATAAAACCCTGAATAAGTTTTCTCGGTAAGATGTTATGAATTTATGTTTTACTAACAATCCGGTAAATCAATCATAAGTTCTCTAAAACGACTTCGTACAGCTTCGTTCTCAACATAAAAGTTGTTTGAAATAATATTCCGCTCATTTTGAGCCCAATGCCATCTTTGTAGCTCATCTGGGAGTTGATTTACAGTATAGCCAGGTGCAAAACCGGAAATTTCCTAAAAGCCGGCTCTGGGACCAATGACCTATATTTATGGAAATATTTTCTCTACAGTATTCAATTACCGTATATAAGGACAAAATCATGCAACCTTTTTGCAAATTGTTCCTGAAGAGGTCAGTTTTCCTCCACTGACTCATTATACTCGTGATATACTATACGAACTCAAAGTTGGGATTTCCAACCCCAACTTTGAGTTCGTATAGTTTGATTGGCTCAAATCGCCACATATAGTCATGATGTCGATATATAGGGACATGTTCGGCCTTTTGAATAGTATCGCTGAAATGGTGCATGTACTTCTACTGCGCGAGAAATAAAGGACTGTGTAACTTTAATTTTTTTTGTTGACAAAAATAAGATTTTTCTTAAAGTTGCTGCACTTCGCCGAGACTTTTTTAGATGGATGCTCACAAAGTTTATCAAAAAGCACTAGTCGTGCACTACCTAGTTTCAAAAAGAGAGAGCTTCTGAATTCGTTCTGTGCTTCGTACAGGTCGATGAATCACACATTTAGAAAAAGAAGAGTTCTTTCGAATAAATAATATTTTTCGAGGATTGAAGATACGGACACCTACCTATGGGCGCTATCATCACTACTTTAAGGGTTCTCTATTACATCAATATTTAAGAGCCCAATTGGCTTTCTCATCTAAAAAAGTGATATTTGTCTATCAATTATTTTTCGATATAAATGCCGAAATACCTCACATGGAGGGTCTTCGGACACGGATTACCCTAGAAAAAGTAGCGACTCCCATAATATTCCAAATTGATGACGGATAGGGTAAGGGTTGTTCATTAATTTGAGCACGAAATTACCGCTCCTCAAACTACAGGGCTAGCACAAAAACGCCAAAAGTGCGTATTTTGATGTTCAAAATTGGACATCTAAACCCCGAAGAACCCTGTTCATGAATGGAGAGCCACATTCTCTCCCAAAGATTATTGTGACTTGCATTGGACAGGTAGTTCACATTTATGAATATATGAAATATCAAGGGCCGTCGGCATAGATACAATACTCCAGAAACGTTTCGTGACAAGTGTCATGAAACCCCGAACTCGGATTACGCGCTTATCTTTAATAGGCCGTTCGAGGCTGATCGGTATCTACATTACCAGTGCGACATATGTCCATCATGCTTTACTACTGTGGCAAAGATAGGGTCATATATCTGTTCTAAGTGAAATGCTGGTCCTTCAAAAAGTCAGGATGTAGGTCGCTCACATGAAGTTTGGGACATGGCTGTATTCGTTTCCTTGATCGGACACATTTATGATTGTGTGCGCTGAAGAGAGTATAGACGCCCCTATCTACCACTAAAAGACCTAGGTTGATTGGGCAAAAACGAACGAAGGGAGATGTCAGAATTCACATTGGTTAAAATCGGACAAAACTTTATGACCAACCTGATATTATATTCGTTAGATAATATGGTAATATGGTAACTTACTCTTCCTAACACATTTCAGCTGAACCGAAGACTTCTCAATTGATGAGCCGTTAGTCAAATTCGCCCGGAATTTACTCGAATCGCATCTTGCTGATTCCACTTCGGACCATTTGTCATCAGAATCAGATCTCAACCTGAGTGAAAACCAGATTTTGGTATTTTCTGGGGCATATGTATTTGAATTTATTCGTTTTATCGTATTTGAGGAACAGGAAAAGTTAAACTCACAGAAGAGCGTATGGGCCTTCTGTTGAATCGCATTCTATAGAGGTGCAGTTTTTCTTCGGCTGAAAATGTTTGCTCTTAAAATTGTATAGATTTTTTTAAATATTTAATCTACTTAATATTGCCTTCTTAATTCAGAAAAACAACTCACCATTGCGCACTTTTCTTCATTAGAATCACAATACGAATCGCTGTAGTATTCCTCGATTTTCTTCCTAACACACCGAAAACGGAGTACATATGATAGGTTCGTTGAAATATTTCCATATTCATCGATGGCTCTGAACATTTCTCGGTGCTTGGCATGTTCCATGCACTTTGCGTGATTCACATCGATCCAATATCTGCAATATTTTAATGGTGATTACAATATGTACAGGATTAAAAGTCGAATCATGTTTTGTTTTTAAAAATAACGAACGATTTATATCGCAGATCAATCAGATATTGTAATTGTAGCCCAAATCCATCGTTACATCTAACATCCTGGTTGTACCACCCTATTCTGGCAACAGGCTGCCATAAAACAGTCATTAATGATAAATTCATGTGTTCCAACCTTATCACAATCGATATTGCTCTCACACTCATTTGATCCATCAATAACGGCGCATCTCCCTGAGGAAAAACACCGATTTCTCTCGGTATATTTTATAGCTGTTCGGATGCTACACATAGTATAATACTCGTGCAATTGCAGGGGTTGCTACTCAGGCCTGCCGGCTATAACTGGCACACAGTAATTCTAATGTGCTATCAGGTTGGTCATAAAGTTTTGCGCGATTTTGACTAAAGTGCTTTGTGGCATCTACAATCGTTCATTGTTAAAAACTAGATCTTTCAACTTAGATCTTTTTGTGGTAGATAGGGGCTGTTATACTCTCTTTAGCGCACACTATCATAGATCTGTCCGATCAAGGGAAAGAATACGGTGATTCACCAAACTTCATGTGGTTGATCAACGACCTGACTATTCAAAGGATTAGATTTTCATTTAGAACGGAGACAGGACCCAATCTAAACCACATTTGTAAAGTATGATGGGCATATATCGTACTGGTGATGTTGAGACTCATATGCCACAAAGGACCTATTAGAAATAAGCGCGTAAATCGTTTTTGGGTTTTCACTACACTTGTCAAGATAAGTTTTGGAGTACTATATCTATGCCGACAGATCTTGCGATTTCAATTATTCATGAATGCGAAATACTTTACTAGTACAAGTCATTATTTCCTTTGGGAGTGAATGGGGATCTACATTTCCGAACAGTGTTCTTCGGATTTTAGATGTCTAATTTAGAACATCGAAATACATACTTTATGCGTTTCTGTGCTAGCCATGTGGTTTGGAAGGCGGAACTTTTCTGTTTAAATTAATGAACAACCCTTGCCCTATCACTCATTATTTAGGAATATTGTGGAGTTCGCTACTTTTTCTATGGTGAGCCCTGCTTGAAGACACTCCATATCAAGTTTTTCGACGTTTTCATTGAAAAATAATTGAGGTACAAATGTCACTTTTTTAGATGAGAGAGATAACTGTTCTCTTAAATATTGATGTGATAGAAAACCGAGTAAGTAATGATGACAGCGCCCATAGGTAGAGGTCATCCTCGTCAATCCTTGAAACATGTGATTTGTTCGAAAAAACTTTGGTTTTTCTAATTGTCCGTGATTCATTGACCTGTACGAAGCCTATAACGAATTCAGCAGCTCGCTCTTTTTGATACCAGGTAGTGCACGCCGAGTGCTATTTAATACACTTTGTGAGCCTCCATCTAAAAAATTCTCTGCGAAGAACAGCAACTTTAAATAAAATATTAATTTTTCTGAAATATTCAAAGTTACGCAGACCTTGATTTCTCGAATAGTAAAGATGATCACACTAGTTCAACGATAAAATGCTAAAGGTCGAACATGTCCCTATATATCGACATCAGGACTACAAGTGGCCATTTGAGCAAAATAAACTATACGAACTCAAAGTTGGGATCCAAAATCGCGCAAAACTTTATGACCAACCTAATATTTAAAATCACATGCATGTCATCACATACTGTGTTCGCATCGGAGTGATTCGAGGCGTCCTGCGGCTTTGATTTCATCATATCCGTATTCAGGGTTTGATTCGGAGAAGATTCCTGTGGTTGGGTCGCATATTGCTCCCACCGACACCCTTCTCCAGAAGAGACGACCGTCTCCGAGACGAACGCTGAACCTTAAAAACTAAAATATTAATAAAAATAGTCATTGCAATAAACTGTGAACATCGAAAATAATGTGTATTTTTGGGCGTTATGTGTATTGTTCGGACTCGCCAAAGACCTCCACTGTAGCACTGATAGAGTTCATGCTTCCCATCCGGGGTTGTCTTGATGAAGGGCTGAATTTCAACATATTATCTTTCTTTTTTTTTTAGATACTAAACGAACCTCGTATGCATTTTCTTCCCCAATAATGTCGAAAAGGCCTTCTTTTTGGCACACTGTAAACATAATTAAGTGAAGATAAACAATGATTGCGAAGTGAGTATGAATGAGTATGAAGATAAACAATGAAATTAGTAGGTGATTGACATGTCTGTTGTTTTTAAAAAGAACTTACTCGATCCGCTCGAACTGGTAGCCAGCATCATCAGCAGCAAGAGAAGAGTTGATGACGTCATCTATATTTATTATATTATTAATATTATTACAAGATAAGATAAAATTAAGTGAAATTTAAAGCAATTCTGCGAAAATTGGACAGAAATACAGACCTCGACTAATCGACGTGGGGAAGAAGGAAGAGAGTGAATGGAGGAGGAGAACGAAATGAATTGATCAATTTCGGACAATGGCTCATTTGAATTAATTGATTTCGAAAGTGCACGTTGACTTGCAAAGTGCAGCAATCAATTGAATTGTAGTGATAGTCACGTACATTGTCGAAGCGCTTTTAAACAACCTATTCCCGCGTTTTGCAGTCCGGTCTTCGCGGGAAAATTCAAAATCGTATTCCCCTTGTCTACTCTTTTCTGGAGAGAATAATAGGGCTCAGAACGATGTGAAGTGTAAGTGCTCAATAATGAATCACTATCATTTTGAGTTATTTTTTTAAATTAGACTTGTTACGCTCAACTTTGGAGTGAGGAATTTGGAGTGGCAAATCCATGCTCTCCCAGTAAGAAAGAAGGTAAGACCGGATGAACGTGTATAATGAAGAGGAGAATGGAGTAGAGGATAGGGTACTGGGTCGGATTATCACCGTCGAATGCTATGAAAATGGCTGTAGACTTCGCCAGCCAATAATACATTTAAATGCCCACTCGCGTCTCATCTCGGTCTCCCCCCCCCCCCTGCAAGTCCCTCCGCGGTCGTCCCCTCGATAAGAGAGAGCAGCGCTCGGCATGGACGAGAAGACCCCTCAAAGCACTCCACGTTGGCAATCACCCAGCACTGTAGACATAGTAATTTTAATGTAGAAAAGTAATGTAGAAGCATAGTAATGTTCACATTGCATAGACGGCATTGTAATAATCATTCTAATCATTCAATGACAATCATTCGAAAACGTCTCGCAAATCGTGGATATGGGGAGTAGTGCAGAAATTTTGGTGGAAACTGAGGTACATGAAAATACGATGCCATTTATAGGTACCAAAAGGGTAGGTGACGTTCAATCAAAGTAGTAATGAATAATTTTATTTGAGATAATACATCATTGTACCCTAATCAAAGCCCTTTTTCAAGTCTCGTCACTCCGATTTCAATTGCAGAATTCCTATTTCCATAAGTCCGTCCATTAGGTATCGCTCCTACTCTTAGATATCTACAACTTGTTAATTATCTCCCAAGTTCAAAAGAAACTCAACTCCCAAGTTGCTAGTCCAACCCTCTAACGATATGTGATCTTTTGACCTGGTATCCGTTTAGGGTTTTCTATTGCGCGATACATTGATGATTAAACATCGACATTTTCTCAATATGTCGTTCAAACATAGTTCAGATCCAAATACGTCAGCCATGGCCTTTCCTAATCATGTGTGTAGTAAACGTTTAATGACAACCGCCACGAGCCAGCTCTCCTCGAATTATGAAAAAGGAAGAGGAACATATGATATATAATATTTAAATAATTATGTATTTTATGTCACCATCTTCATATTGCACAACAATCATACATCAAACAGAGATTACGTTGATTAATGAAAGAGATAAACTAACAGCTAAGATTTACAATTGAGTGAGAGAGCTCATATGCTATGCGAGAGAGCAGTGTTACTATTGAATAGACGTTATTGTCCTCCTCTTGATCATGAATGCAAATTGTTTTGAAAGAATGATGTTCGAGGGAAGGAAACTAAAACATGTTGAATAATCGTCTTCCCTCTTTGCTTACCTGCCATTAATGTACACCCGAATGATCATGAGAGAGCATTTTACGATGCACATTCTCTCCCCTTGTGGTAGACAATGCGAGGGGGACGCCACAGCCGCGCCTGGCCAAAGATCAGATAATAATATTGATATGTTCTAACCATTTGCTTTTCTTTCCCATGTTCACGATGAGTGCATTTCCAGTTTCTCTGAGTTCCCTGAGGTGAGACGGAGAGAGGATGAACTAGAAAGGCACATATGTCTAGCTCAATAATTGTCTTCTAACCTTTGCGTATGATGTGTACACCATGACGAGCAACTTCTTGTCCTTCCACTTTTCTTTATTGTAGTTGGGGAGTGGGGTGACGAGAGGCCGACTCATTATATAGTGATCTGAAATTGTAAATGTCAATTACGAATTCCAGCGAACACGAACTCGCAGATCCTTAGAGATGGATTACATTAAAGATAATTTTCGGTATTTTTCCACTTTTCTCTCGCCTAATTGTATGTTTGAACCGACAAGATCTCGCATGAGCTCGAATGGGAGGACATTGAGATGGAGAACTTGCTTACTTTATTGGTTTACCCATGATTCGGTGATGCAAGCAGACAGATTGAGAGGGTGTAGGCATCTGAAATGATTCTCTGTTTTCAACCATTCTCTGTTTCCACCCCTAAGAACATAGATCGCGACCGCAAGATGGTGCTTCGAAACAGCACGAAGATGATCAAGATTCTCGATATCTCGAACACCTCCGTTCGTAGTCTCATCAAGCCCCAGCTGACTCTTCGTCTTCACAAGTACTGTAAACTGCATGGACTAGATGAGCTCCTGATCAAGCTCCACAGAGAACGGTACCTACAATTGTTGTTACATTGTGCCAAGTCCGCGCACTTTAGTACGTTGTTCAGCAATGCAAATACATTTACTGTCGAATGTAAGCTGATTTGGCAAAACGACATAATCACTGCCTCTGATCCTGAAGAATCCTAAAATAGCTGTGAAGTCACTGGTTATACAAGCTATCTCCTCTGCATCAGAGTTTGGGATGGAATTTGATCAACATGCAAGTTCCCTCTCCTTTTTGCCATTCCGGGCGTCTAGATCAATACGGAGTATTACATGAAGCACATCCTCGAAGACGCGCTTCCACCCTGAGCTCATCACACTTGGGTCAGGAGCACTGGACATTTCAATAAGATTCTGCTACATTTCACAAGTCAGAGTTGTGGTTGGACACCCGTGCACCCGATGAATCATTCTGACTGATTGACTCCCGAACTCCCCCGATCTCAACCCCTCGACTTCAGTGTTTGGGGGTGTTGTTGACCAAGATGTCCTCTACCAATAACTCGACACTAATCTTCTTTTAAGCTGCTCTTCTCAAAGCATGAAACGAAATCGATGAAAATTGCCTGCGGGAATTGACAGTTGAATATGATCAGAGACTCAAGGCCTTTGTCATAGCTAAATAAGGTGACATCAAAATTAGCTAGCATATTACTATTACCCATATTGTTGGTAAACTGTATCATGAACCAGATCGCCCAAGTCCCATTCCAAAGGTGGTAATCATACGAAAATATCAGTTCGGGTAATTTTGGCGCACCCTGTAGGTTGAAAGAAAATGACGTCATTCAGCATTTGATACATCAAAGGCGGTATTACATCATAGATTCTAGGCCTAGTGCTATCGATGGGGTAAATCAAGAGTGGTTCTAAATTGAATAAAGGACATGACAAAGCGTTGATTAACATAGCTAACCCAATAAACAATTTTTTGAGTCAGCGAACGCATAATTTATTGATCGAGATTCACATATACGAGATTGAACAAATAAATCGGGCATCAGAGGAATGAAGGAGGTCCTCACGGACGTAGAGATCCTTCCACAGATATTCAGTCATATCCAATGGATTTAACTTGTACTCTTTGTTTCTAGATCCCGTCTTTGTACTTGAAACCGGTAGATCAACTGAGAAAGTTCTAATAATTAAGAAAATAAAAATTAGCGATCGCTTACTATTTATTGTCGGTTGTACAGTCAGCTAAGACATCTGTGTTGTGCGGAGATTAGGTAATGCCAGAGGTGTGGGTTTTGCAGGAACTGAAAGGGCAAGAATGTGGACCCTCCCTCTCCCCATCATATCATACCTTGCAGAGTATCTCATCGATCATGAATGCCATAGCCTCTCTCTCTTCAAAATTCCTATGTCGGTGTCGTTCAGCTGTAGATAATAATACAGAGAATGTGTTTTAATTGGAAGATTATGGGTCAACTGTTTGGTGTATTCAGAGACACCGAGACGATGTAGGCATCTGAACATATTAGGAATCAGCGCAGGGCAATCTCGAAAAAAAAGATAATATACTTGACATGGAAAGGGATGAAAAGTGCAGTATTGAACGTAATTAATTAACAGAAGAGTGGAAAGAATGGTAGACTCCTCTCTTCGCGTCAGCTGTTGACCTCACTCTTTCCCCGGTATTCTCCATTACAATGCATTATATCGGGCGTCATAAAGGGATTGCTTGGCAAGCAATGGCGCTCTTCTTTCTGTGCACTATCTCATCTGTCGGAGTACTGAGAGAACAGGCGTTAGGCCCTCTCTCTAATCTTTTCTCTTGCACTATCCTCTATTAGTGTAGTCTCTAACATGAGAGTGATGTGCTGATTGCATCTTGTAAGACGACAAATCCCGGGATCCTCTTCAATGAACAAACTAGTGGGGCAAATAGAGATGATGTAAAATGTGATTTTGAGTGTTTTATGGTTTCATAGAGGTGCATAGCCATCCGAACATTGCGAAGAGCGATTTAGCCTAAATATAAAAGAGTTGTGAAACATATATTGAAACCGAAAACAAACGATCTTGTCTAGGATATTTCAATCAAGCGTTATCGAAAGTTGAAACAATTCTGAAACTCTTATCCTGGACGAATGATATCAACTTCACTGCTAGATCTATCGATTGCTAAAACGCGTTTCCGGTTTGTCAATATTCTCGAAGCGGAGTAAACGAGCACACTTTTCGTCGACGTGAAGTGAGTCAATACGTAAGTGGAAAAATATTGAAAAGGTGTAAAATGGGATTGAAAGGTGTTTCCTCAAAGTAAACATTGATAACCTGCGTTAATTGGGCAAGCATGCGTCAAATCGTCTGGAAAGTTATCATCGAAACGACTTCGCAAGCAATGACCCTCTTCATTTTGCATGCTCTCTCAACTCTCAGATGGCGAGAGAGCGCGCAGAATTAAGAGGGTCGTTTCGTTCAACGCAATGAGAAGTGCGCCTATAAAGGGCAGGCACCGTCTGGAAACTCACAAGAGATGCAGTTCGTCCTGGTACTCTTCCTTCTTCCAGGCGGTTAGTTCTTTGCTACTTCTCGGACTATTGATCATTAACTCCCCTCTCACCTGAGGTACCTTCACTCAATTATAATGTTAGTATGACTGAAACGCTTGTTCTGAGTTGGGATAGCTTCGAAGAACATGGTTAATATCTCTGTCACCGATCAAACAGAGCTCGCAGAATCAATATATCATTAATTGCAAAGCCGAACCTAGTACCGGCCCGCCATTTTCCAAGCGCTAATTCAAACCATTCTCAGTTGTCGCCGCCTTCGCTGACAAATGTGGAGGAATTCCGGAGCCTGTAGACCTTTCCAAATACACCAGTCTTCCATTCGTGCCCGAACAGCACTCGACATTCTCCTAGTCTGATGGTGATGGCATCCAATGCGGGCCAGCGTACGGCGATGTGAAGAGTTACGCATGGATCGTTGTGAGTTTCTTTTGTTTAAGTTTCTAAGGTAAAAATTGCGAAACACGTGGCATGCGAATTGTTGACATTTTAAAATAACAAATGTATGTTTTAACGATGTTGAACCCTTACAAGAAGGGGTGGCACGAATAAATATGATAATTTCCCTGGATAACTTCTTTAATTGCAGAGCATCAACGGCACTCCTCCAGTAATGCACACGCTCGGCAACCGATTCCAGTGCACCAACAACAACGGAATGTAAGCAGTTTTGAGGAGTACTCAATAGGACTAAAAATTTGAGGACTAAAAATTTAATTCAGATGGCAGATAATTCCGGACGGAGATTCTTAGCCCGTCGGACTGTTTGCGGAGAGCAGCAAGGGCGTCAAGGTAAGCTCCAAATCTATATTATTAGTATAATTGTTCTACGATCATGACAGCATTTATGGTGATCGGTCACATCATTTTAATATAGGACGTATGAACACATCTTATGAATAATTCAGATGTCATGTGTTCGCTTAACCGGCAAGAAGCGAGACCAGCTTGCCTCTCCTGGTATGTTTTTTATATGATGTCGTGATAAATAAAATCAAATTCAGAAAAGATGTATTGTACAACAATGCCTACCCAAACACAACTTTAGGCAGAATGTTTGTGAGGTTGCCTCTCCTAGGATTTCGTCTGATTATGTTCCTTTAGCACACCCTATCGCTTACTCTAACCTACGAGAGGGAATACAAAATTAGCACAATCAGGTGAGTTAATATCTTCAGAGAGGTGTTCACCGCTGCCGGTTCAAATCCAATGGAGCTCGATCATGCACTTCCAACTCAAGAATGGTGGCAAGTTCCGCTGCCCCGCACCGTATACGATGTACCACCTGCGTGGAATCGGATCGGGCGGAACTTTCACATTCCGCGCTGGGGAGATCATTTGCGTCGAAGGTAAGCTTGAAATTTAAAAAATCATATTATTATGTTTTGAAAAAATAGCAAACGGATCCTTAGTATAGAGACCGAAGGAATAAATCATGCGGATATTCAGATACGTATCATTTTCAGGGAAGATCAAGAATGAGAACGGGGACGTCCTGAGCTTCGGAGAAGAAGACGAAATGCTCGCGTGTAAATGATCACGACACTAGTTTAAAAGGGAATAAATATTATGATTATTAATCATTACATTTTCGGGAACAATAGAGATAACACTAAAGATATCGTTATGAGAATTGTACGCATTGAGAGTACTTCCAAATAGGCTTGTGGTGTCGATTCAAATCAGTCAAATGATATGCGAAACAGAATGCGAAATTAGACTCCGATTTCGAAGAAATAGTGCTATGAATAACCTGTGAAGATATTGCTCCTATCCCAATTGGAGAGTGAGAGCAATTTTACTTGTATAGCACACGTTGAATGCGAGAAATTAGGAAAGAGCTGCTCCATTATGGGATTAAGCAGACGTGAAACGCAACTGATGTTGAAGTGATGATGGTTGTACAAAAGGTGCTTCTGCTAGGTTTCATCATTAAGGTAATTTCAAGTTCACCATAAATTGTCCAATGTCTGAACCACTCGTGTTTCTCAAAAAATAAAACTGTTCCATGAGCAAGAATGATTGTCTCTGAGACAAAAGGTCCATTGCAAACAAAAAGATCGATTGTTCGGCGAATGTTTCAGGCTTTGATGCACTATTTCATCTTTGTGCGTACTATTTCGCTCTCACTCGCCGATGTGATTGTGAAAGAGTGTGAGAAAGAAGGAAGACATCAATCGTTTTATCTTTCCCGCTACCTTCTTTTGAATCGCTGTTAGCTCGCTGTGTATGTGATGTGCATGTTGTGTGTAAATCTATTTTGTTGAACCTCTCTCAGTGTAGGTCAGCCCTCTTCTCTCCAATCGATCCCGTTCATTTCTGAATTACTTTAGTAATCATACATAAACAGCTCCAGCTAGCATGTTCCTCCCTTGCATTGTATAAATACACTAGTAGTTTACTATCGCTGTGTATAGTTTATACGAATCAGGCGTCTATTCATTCTTTGCTGTTCCCTCACAGTTAAAAGGCTCGTCTCGGATCAGTAGTAGAGTTCGAGAAACGATACCACGATCTCTTCATTCTACACACTCTCTCGCCGGTCTAGAGAGTGTGCAGAATGAAGAGAGCGTGGTATCGGTTTTCGAACTCTAATCAGTAGTGTTAGCAATTCGAGTCATCGTCTCTTCAATTTCCACACTCTTTCGCCCATTGAGGTCGAGAGTGTGCGAGAAATGAAGAGACGGCGACCCGAATTGTGACCTATTCTGATCAGCTCATTCCAGCTTATCTCAAGAATGGCTCGCCTTCTTCTCCTTCTCATTTCTCTTCTCATCTCTTCGACTGCTCTCCCTGCCGATAAGTGCAAGCTGCCCGTGCAGTCTGGGCCCTGCGAGTCAGTAATCTATCTAACCTGTGAACCACCGAACTACCGCAAATCACCTAAAAATACATTTCAGGGCCTACATGCCCCGCTTCTACTATGACGCTGCAAGCGGACAGTGCAAGGACTTCGTCTACGGGGGCTGCGGAGGCAATGATAATCGATTCGGGACAGTGAAGGAGTGTGAAGACGCATGCAAATGAGTGCGGTAGCTGAATGAGTTCAAAGGATTAAAATCATATTTTAGACTCGCTCCTCGTAGTCTCGTTGTGCCTCCCTCGCAGTCGTATCAATAAATTATCTTTCGCACTGATTTATGTGTTAATATTTGTTTCAACATTCCAATAAAAAACATTCCAATAATAATTCTTTCAACAATCCAAGCAATTTATGGTAAATGTTGTGCACTTTACTTCGGATCCATTGGCTTTCTCTCTACTTCGCACAAACATATCCAGCTCTTGAAACGCAACTGAATTATATGAATACGTTTCCAAAAAAAAAGTCTCAGCCCATCTTTTGCTGAAAAGAAAATGAATGGTCCACTTCGTTTCGCATGACATGTCTATGTGAGTGTGAATTGCTATCAAAAGATCAAGTATTGCTCTGTCAAGGTTAATTGCTTGGTGATGCGCCCTCTTATGTTTGCGTGTTATCTCGTCCTTCGCGATCGATGAGAGAGCAAATATTACGAGGAGGGCAAGAATCATACAAATAGACTGACCTTCGTTTCTTTCTAATCTCTGTTTCCTCAGTGAGTATTTGAAGAGCTCTCTCTCCTTTCTCTGACTTTTCTCGCAGATTTTCATCCACCTTTTTCATCGAGCTCGTTGAAAAGTTCGTGAACTTTTTAGCGAGGTGGTTAGAGAAAGAGTGAGAGAGACTTTTTTTGAGAGAAACCTCAGAAGTTCGCGAACTTTTTGAACATTTCTGACAGATTAAACAGGCCGAATGAAATTTTCGCAAATTTAAATGTATACGCAAACGAAAACATTTTAAAAAAGATTTATTTTGGACTGGCTGAGCGATGAATCACCCACTAAACTATTGAAGGTCAAGAGCAAAAAAGAAGTTGATTCATTGCTCAGCCATTCGTAATCCAATCGGCGCAATCCTTTCGCGTCTCTTCAAGTGGAGTGATATTGCTCTAATAGGTTGATGGGAGAGTTCGTACACCTAGAGGGCGCTAATCGTTCCATCATTTCCGCTTCCTTCTTTCTTGTCGCTGTGGCCGCATTCAGTATTTGAAGAGCGCATGTGTGTGCATATCTGCTTTTCGCTTCACTTCGCGATAAAATTCATATTTTAAATATGATGTTTTTTCTATTACTTTTCCTTCATTTATTTCCGTTTTAAAGCAAGTATTCTCATGCATATGCATGTCAGGAGATGGCTCGCCTTCTTTTCCTCATTATTTCTCTAATCATCACGTCTACTGCTCTCCCTTCCGAGAAATGCAAGCTGCCAAAACAGACGGGGCCGTGCAGGTTCGTTCATTTTTTTTTACATTTTGACGATAAAGCGCTACCGTAGTGCAATAATAACAATTTCAGAGCATATTTTCCGATGTTCCACTCATATTTATCATATTTATTTATCCTGACGTCAGGCACAATGGTCCTGCAGGAGGGTGACTTCAGTGTGGAGGGAATGGGGATCTTCGGTCTCAGAGCGTCGTTAGGTCAAGGGATGGGATCTTCTTTGGCTTCTCTGGTCAACTGTAGGGACGATCGTGACGGATCTCCGTTGAGCATCGAAGTAGATCATCCTGCCGCCGAACACCTGACTTGCGCCGGTTAGGAACTCACAACGCAGACAGCGGGGCTTTCTTGACGGTAGATCACTCGAGACGATGGGAATCCTTCCGTGCTCCTCCTCTTGAAGTGTACCAAGTAGGCGATACTCTCCGGGTTGCCCAAGCTGACGGGAGAGGATTCCCCAAACTAGGTCGGAAAAGAGCGGGGTCAGGGACGACCGCCCATCACGAGCGCTAGAATGGAGAAGAGAAGCGATGTTCCACTACGACGCCAAAAGCGGCCAATGCAAGGACTTCGTCTACGGAGGGTGCCAGGGCAACGATAACCGTTTCAATTCCATGATGGAGTGTGAAACAACATGCAAAGGGGTACGGTAGCTCAGAATTCATCATTTCCTAATCATGAGTCAGGCTCACTAGAGGATGGCTCGTTCGCAGATGTATCAATAAAGATGTTGATCCGGCTTGAATTTATGCGTACTCCGTTCGAATTCTTTTAGATTACAATAATCAGATAAATGAGGAATTTATTCTCATTGAAACTTGCATATGTGATTCCTTCTGATTAATACGAGTTCATGATCGAAATTATGATATTGTTTTCATATTTTTGCTTTTGTGCAGTGATTCATCACGAATTGTTCTCAAAAAGAAGAATGGAAGTTGCGGTTTCCTTTAAAGGAGGAGCCAAAATTCAATTTATCAAGGTATCATATGCACGGCCTGGAGCTCCACAACGATAAGAAGCTCCGAAATTTGCACACTGATATCTCCATTCCGAACCGAGTTATAACTAGTTGGCTGGGAGCCAGATCAGGGACAGATCAGGGAAGGGGGCGAGATAGCACGCGACTTGAAGATAGTGCGTCCCTAGTTGAAGCATATTCCAACCGGGCGCGCGTTTGCATTTACTCCTCATTTAATGAGCGATTGCCTACGATCATCTGTCAAAATTGAGTTAGAAGCTCGAGAGGGGTCTACAATATAGATTTTGTTTTAGACACGGAACACAACTGGCAATATTGTATAGTGTGGGGGCCGAGCTAATAAATTATTGTTAACGTGTAATATTTCGAACGGCGTAAAAGTCGAATGATAGAACGAAAATGAAAAAAAAAATGTATGCGAGACTGCGAGTAATCTAATCTGATCGAATAGGGAACTAGTCGAAGACAGATGAGACCATTCGAGCAGATCGTCACTTTTGCTATCTCACCCCCGTCACGCACCATATTCACTATTGATTTTCATCCTTAACACGGATCTCCTGTAAAAATGCAGGAACCGAAGCGACAAAAAAATTTTTTGCTTCACGGATTTCGCTGCAACCAGTACGACTGACCAAAGTGAGGGCGAGGATAACGCCAATCCACTTCATCTTTTCGAAATTTGCATGTTGAGCGAAGTTATGACCTACCGCGTTGGAAGACCGTATATCGGTCAGTTTTGACATACAGGGACCGATTTTTTTCCATTCGATGCGTATTCTCCTCATCTACAAATAAGTCCGCACTCCGTGCAGAAATTACGTCTTTACATAGTTTCACATGAAAAACTAATTTTATCATCTCAATATGCTAATTTTGGACCTTTTCTGAAGCGAACTGTACGATTTTTATTTTTGATTCGGATTCCCCACCCCAGAATTGAGGTACGTACATAGTTCGTTTGTCGTAACGCGGGGCTGATCATACCGGTACTCAGTAGGCAGTTTCTGGACGGTGCCAATTTTGAATAAAACACCATTCGATGTGTTTTTCTCTTCCGAGTCATGCAAACGGGCAAAGTAAGATTATTACTGGATAGCTCTCGAGTAGTTCTTCAAAAATCACGAAGGGGCCCAAAACGTCAAAGTTGGCCGTTTTCGAGATATTGAATGGATCACAGTGTTTCATAAAAAAATTACGACAAGTCCAGATACTCCCTACTGAGTAGCCATATGTACATCACCTTGTTTCGGCTAACGAAATATGCAGATACGTCAATTCGGTGATGAGGAATCTGAATCAAACATAAAAATCGTACAGTCACAGGTTATTAGTCGTATGAGACCATTTCTCTTCCTTTTTGGGCACTATTGAAATCGGGGTTGCGCAATATCTCGAAAACGGACAACTTTGACGTCTTGGGCCCCTTCGTGATTTTTGAAGAACTACTCGAGAGCTATCCAGTAATAATCTTACTTTGCCCGTTTGCATGACTCGGAAGCGAAATACACATCGAATGGTGTTTTATTCAAAATTGGCACCAATTCCAGAAACTGCCTACTGAGTACCGGTATGATCAGCCCCGCGTTACGACAAACGAACTATGTATGTACCTCAATTCTGGGGTGGGGAATCCGAATCAAAAATAAAAATCGTACAGTTCGCTTCAGAAAAGGTCCAAAATTAGCATATTGAGATGATAAAATCAGTTTTTCATGTGAAACTATGTAAAGACGTAATTTCTGCACGGAGTGCAAACGGACTTATTAGTAGATGAGAAGAATACGCATCGAATGGAAAAAAATCGGTCCCTGTAGGTCAAAAACTGACCGATATACGGTCTTCCAACGCGGTAGGTCATAACTTCGCTCAAAATGCAAATTTCGAAAAGATGAAGTGGATTGGCGTTATCCTCGCCCTCACTTTGGTCAGTCCTACTGGTTGCAGTGAAATCCGTGACACACATTTTTTTTCTGTCGCAAAGGGGTCTAGTTTTCCTGCATTTTTACAGGAGATCCGTGTTAATGAGGATAGCCAGAGGGAGGGAGGGGGAGAATCGTCCGTTCGTATTCCCCGCTGACACAGGTCCTGCAGTTTACAATTTAAATGGTAAATGAGCGTGGTAGTGAAGAAGATTTTTTTGAAGAGAAGAGAAGACCAAACATTTGTGTGTGCATCATTGACAAAAACCTGATCCATTCTGATTTGAAAGAGACGTGCAACTCAGCCGATCTTCCACTGTTGAATGCAGAACAAATAATGTGTTTATGTTATGTTTCCGCATCACAACAATTACAAACTCATCCGGGATGCCCCAATAGCTCGCACCTTTCTCGTCGAAGAAAAAAACAACAAACTGTCGAACGGCAAATTCTATCACAGCTAATGGCGTTTCCCATTAGCTGTGATAGAATTTGTGTTCCAAACTAACAATACATTGGTTCATCGGTCAAACCTCGTCAACAGTACTATACTCTCCTCGTTCAGCGTGCTCTCTCGCTCTTCCCGCTCTCAGACGCTGCTGGATGAGATTCGTCATTTCGTTGGTGAGCACAATATCTCAAAGTCCACGATCAGAATTTCACGGCAAATCGTCTCATATATCCATTGTGCATGATTGGCATGCATGGGGCTTGAAGGTGCCTGAAGAGCACTGGAGGCTGCCAAGGCAACGGAAATCGTTTCAACTCTATGAAGGAGTGTGAAGCTGCATGCAAAGGGCTAAGTAGATCAGAGTTCAATCTGTCACCATCATTATTCATACTCGCTCGAGCATGTCTCGTGCGCAGATGTATCGATAAATATTTTGATCCGGCATGAGTACTGTAGCTGAGAGTTCGGCGGGCCGCGATCATGATTCATGCTCGTTAGACGATGTCTCTTTCGCAATCTTTATCGATAAATAGTTTGATTAGGATTGAATATCTGCACGTTCTAATTGTGTCGGAATGAAAATCGATAGTTTGATAAATGTTACATTTTGCTAATTTGGAGGGGAATGTGCAAGTTGGATTTCAACTCCATCCGAGTTCATGATCTAAATGCCCCTTTATTTCAATTTTTCGCTTCCATCAGCATCGTATTCATCACGAACTACTCTCGAGAAGAATAATGGAAGTTACAGAAGTATTTTATGAGCGATTAAATTGGCTCTCCGTCACACGGTTCGTTAGGACAATGAAGGCACAGACTTGAAAGACACGCGTCGCATCGCTGTTTCCGCGCTATCGATGTATTCGAACCACCAAATGTATTCTATTTTTTAGTGTGAGGGTTACTTAAAGGTGGGATCGCTCCGTTAAAGATAGCGAGAAGTCCTCGTTTCGAAGGCGGAGGGCGCGCTTGCATAAATAGACCGACGAAGGGGCGCGCTCTAACTGCGCCGGGTTAGAGTGAGGGCAGAGGGGGGGGGGTTAGAGTCTGCCTTAACGAGCCGTGCGTCAGTCCAAGGGGAATTCGAAAACTTCGAGGGTTCATCATTTATTCTTAGTTTGGTCTAGACACATGAATTGCGCAGGAATATTGAATTCAGTTATTGGAACGAGCAAATGTAATATTGATGAAACACAACTGTATCGTCTTATCTTTCGCCCGGGAAAGGCGAGGATTGGAGCGAAATAAATGCAATGTATTCCAGATTGAGAGTGATCGCAACTGACCGACAATGAGCATGGGGAAATGAGAATAACCAAGCAATTGCTCCAGATTTCGTCAGAGGGAAATATAATCCTGATATAACCTTGTCGTGTATTGAATATAATGTAATACTAAGCGATTCGTTAACCCTTAAAAAAATAATAAATATCTTCATCCCCTGCACTACCCACCGGTCTCCACCGTATGAAGAATGCAGAAACGGTGGACCTACTTTTGCACTGTAGATGATCGATAAACCAATTCGGTTTTCGATAGAAGTATCAATGAAGAGTAACAAAAAATAAGAGAAATAATTTATTGACATGATAGTGCACTAGGCACATGATACAATGTAGAGCTGACAACAATCACGATTGCGGCACAGTTATGATCTACCGTTTGCATGCTGCTTCACACTCCTTCATTGTATCGAAACGATTGTCGTTGCCTTGGCAGCCTCCATAGATGAATTCCTTGCACTCACCGCACTCACTGCACTCACTTTTTTCTTTCCGAGTTTTCAAAAATAATTTCAACAGAAAAGTTTCTGGAAATAATTTTCCAATCATTTTGAGCCCAATGCCATCTCTCTAGCACATCTGGGAGCTGAAATACAGGATAGCCGGGTGCAAAACCGGAAAATTCCTTAAAGCCGGCTTTGGGACCTATGACCCATATTTTTCGAAAACTTGCGTCTAGGGTATTCTAACACTATAATATGAGTGAAATCAGGAACAATTTTTTTATAAATGTTCCCGCACACCTCCACTGACTCATAATACACGTGTTATATACTCGCGACTGATGGTGATAATGCGATCATGAGCTGTCATCTGCTCCCAAATCATTCACTTCCCGTTCCGTCGTTGCTCGCACAACCGCCTCAGCCACTTTCGCATCCTTGAACATTCCTGAATGTGATTATGATTATACACTTCTTCATTGACAAACATACTGCACTTTGTATAGTGGTAAATGTGAGATACTGAATGCCAACAGCGTGTTTCAGTCATCAATTCGAAACGATGTTCGTGTGAGAGCAAGGACTCCTGACCGTCGAACAGGACGTACTTCCTCACTCCAACCTCCATCTCCTTCACTGCCCAAATATTCAGCCACCGTCGATCAGGGCTCAGAGATGGAAACTTGCGGATTTCCTAGTTAATTTGATTCACGAAATCGAAAACGGTCACAATATCAAGAGCGATTTCGGCTGAAGAGAGGTCGAAGAGTCGCATACCGATCTGAAATGCTGAATGTAAATTACGAGTTCATCTTGACAGAGGGGACGCTAGAATGCTATCCCATCGAAGATCGTGCTAAAACTTGCCCACCTTTTAAATTCATTGGCTGGAGAGAGAGAGATCTTGCAGTTGCTCGAATGGACTCTTGTGATGGATTTGGCCAAGTGAGTCACTGACGTAAGAAAACAGACAGAGATGGCGTAGGCATCTGATAATAATTATAATTAACATCGGAACAACTGGCTAAATGTGACGAGACAATGTGATGAATTAGTAGAAAATCACTGAAAATACTGCATGATTAATAGAGAGGAGGGGGGGGTAGTTTGTCTAAGGACAGAGTGTACAGCGATTGCCCCGGATGAGAGAGCACGCTGAATGAAGAGAGACGCTTCTGGACCAGCCTTTCCTAGTGTTGTAAAGACCAGCGGCGTTGTGTCCTCTCTCTATTCTCTGAGTGTTATCATATATCTGAGTAGTCTCCGATGTTAGTGCGATCTATCTATATGGTCAGCCGAGATGGGATCAAGATTGAATGAAGGGGAAGGGAGGAGTGAAACAGTGGACTTTTTGAATAAATTTTTATTTTTAATATTGAAAATATTGAAAAATCTACAATCCACTTCCACGATTAACGATATCGCTTTCTGATAGATCTCGTTTGTTATTTTGCCATTTTTGCAGCATTAACTTATCTACCATTGCAAATAGCCATTTTATTTCAACATGAAAGCCTTGTGAAACATATATTGATGCTACTGTGAATATTCTAAGGATTGTCTCGGAGCTTTCAATCAAGTCATAGTCGGGTGTCGTAAAGGGATGGCCAGGAACTCTCTTTTGCGCAATCTCTTGCTGGTCGGATTAGTGAGAGAGCACGCGGAATGGAGAGAGACATTTCTCGCCCAGCCGTTCCTAGTGTCGTAACATCAACAGCGTAGCGTCATCTCTGTTTTCTCTACACTCCTCTGGTGCTATATTAGTGATCTCTGTTCTGAGTGTGATGTATCGACACTAGGTTGAATGAGAATGATGCCATCCAGCCTGTGATATATCACAGGCGGCATGACGTTATGTTTCACTAGACCTATAGACATGATGTATACCTTTACCTTTACCTTTGCTTATTACAATCCACTGCCATAATAAACCATCTCCCCTGATTTAGGCGGTTCAAGCGTTAATCCAATTTGGAAAATAGTACATGGAAAAATAATTCATTCAATTTGGAAACAAATTCATGGAAAATAATTAGGTGCATGTGCACTCGAGTTGATCCATGTTCCAAGTCTCCCCCTCCCCGATCCATTTCAGCCGTTCCTTCCCTCTCTCTATTCCCTACCCTAACAGATCCTCTCCCCCCTCCCTATCATCCTAACCGAGGCTATTGAGACAACAAACGCATCATTTATTGATCGAGATTCACACGGACGAGATTGAACAAATAAATCAGGCATCAGATGAACGAAGGAGGCGCTCTCGGGTATAGAAGGAGATCTTTCCACAGTTGTTCAGTCCTCTCCAATGCATATCGATGTTGATCATCTGTCTCTTCTTTCCATCTTGGTGATTGAGACCGGTAGACCAACTGAGATAATTCTAATAATTGAGAACAATTATTGATCGCTTACTATTTATTATTGGTTGTACATTCAACAAAGAGTCAGCTGGTTTTTGTGGCGAATAGATGATGCAGGAGGTGTGGGTTTTGCAGGAACTGAAAGGAATGTAGGCCGCCTCCTTTCATCGTATACCTTGCAGAAAATCTCATCAATCATGAATCCCATAGCCTCTCTCTTCCAGAATCCTATATCGGTGCCGTTCAGCTGCAGACGATGATACAGAGAATGCGTTTTAACTTGAAGATTATTGATCCACTGTTTATTGCATTCAGAGACTGAGATGGTGTAGGCATCTGAAATTAAAAACAATTAGTATAGGAAAAAAACTGGAAAGAAATAATAAACTAGGCGTGAAAAGGTGACGAATCAGATAACAAATTGCATTGAAAGTAATGAATGAACAGTAAAGTGGATAGAATGGTAGACTCCTTCCAATCAGCTGTTGACCTCACTTTTTCTCCGTCTCTCCATTACAATGCGATACTCTTGGGTATCATAAAGAGACGACTTGGAATGCAATGGCGCCCTTCGATCTGTGCACTATCTCACCTACCGGATTAGAGAAGAGGCGTTAGGTCCTCTCTCTTCTCTTTTATCCTGTACTCTCCTATCTTGGTGCATCTAACATGAGAGTGAGATATCGATTCGGTCAATCGAGAGTGATCTCGACTGAATAAGGGAAATGCGCCTTGTAAGGCGAGAAATCCCGGGAGCATCTTCAAGGAATAAAGTAGTGGGCAAATAGAGACAGGATAACACAAATGAGTGCTAGGGCCTCCCACATTAACACAGTTATTGCTCATGAAATGAAAAAAATGTTAACAAAACTGTAAAGTGATTATATCGTTTTGATTATGATAGTTTTGTAGTTTTTCAGCGGTTTCCGCTCGATCATTCGGAAGAGCGATTTAGCCTAAACAGTCTGAGACACAAGTTATTAAGCTCGTGTTCCCAACATCGTTTGTTAAATTGCGATATGTTTCAGATGCCCATCAAGTTTCGACTTTGTAATTTGATTTCGAAAAGATCTCCCCGCTTTCTATCGTTATGGAATGATGTGCAATTGATTGTTAAAAACGTTTCCGGTTTTCCATTCTTCTCAAAGAAACGGAGTAAACGAGCACACTTTTACACTTTAAACGAGCACACGTGAAGTGATTCAATACGTAAGTGGAAAAATATTGAAAAGGATTAAAATGGGATTGAAAGGTGTTTCCTCAAAGTAAACATTGATAACCTGCGTTAATTGGGCAAACATGCGTCAAATCGTCTGGAAAGTTATCATCGAAACGACTTCGCAAGCAATGACCCTCTTCATTTTGCATGCTCTCTCAACTCTCAGATGGTGAGAGAGCACGCAAAATGAAGAGGGTCGTTTCGATCAACCCTATTGGAAATACCGCTATAAAGGGTAGGGTGCCGTCTGGAAAGTCACAAGAGATGCAGTTTCAGTGGGCACTCGTCTTTCTTCCAGGCGGTTGGTATTTTCTCACTTCTTGTGCTATTGACCATTCTCTCTCCCCTCTCACTAGGCCCAGGTAACCCGCAAATTCACTCAATTCTAATGGTAGTATGACTGAAACGCAAGTTCTGAGTTGGAATAGCTTCGGAGAACATGGATCATGCCCTCTGTCGCCGATCAAACAGGCGGCAGAGCTCGCATAATCAATATATCATTTATTTCAAAGCTAAACCTAGCAGACCCTCTTTTTTCCGAGCGCTAATACAAAACATTATCAGTAGTCGCCGCCATCGCGGACAAATGTGGAGGAATTCCGGAGCCTGTAGACCTCTCCAAATACACTAGTCTTCCCTTCGTGGCCGAGCAGCGCTCGACTTTCTCCTGGTCTGATGGTGATGGCATCCAATGCGGTCCAGCGTACGGTGATGTGAAGAGTTACGCATGGATCGTTGTGAGTTTAGTTTTAGTTTGAAAGGTAGAAGTTGAGAAAAAACATGAAACGTAAATTGTTGGCATAATACATTTATGTTATTATGATGTTGACACTACTAAGGAAGGGGTAGCACGAATGTATAATAGGGGTCCCATCACGACGATATTGCTCTCGTAAAGTTAACTTGTAGTAAAGTGACCACGAGAAAAAATATTGACTTTACTCCATATTATTATAAACATATTACTACGATCTGCCCAGCTTCCCCGGATACCTCCAATAGTTCGTGAAACGGTACCACGGGCTTTTGATTCTATACATTCTCTCACAGCTCAACCGGTTTGGAGAGTTTGAAAAAATAAAGAGACGAAACCACGTTTCGCGAACTCTAATACCGCTTCTGGGACGCATTCGTTTGTTCCCTCCCTTTATCATAGGCATGCCTCTTACTAACTGATTAGCATTTTTTTATAATTATATAATACCCCTTTAATTGCAGAGCATCAACGGTACTCCTCCAGTAATCCACACGCTCGGCACCCGTTTCCAGTGCACCAACAACAACGGAATGTAACCACTTTTGATGATTACTAAATACGGAACTGCCATCGTTCTGTAGTCGCACACATATCTGAGAGAGCAGAACAATTACGAATGATTTTGGTATCTGTGCAACGCATACATTTCCTAATTCCTAAACGGTATTCCTTAAAAAAGGTGAATTTGAGTCAACAGAAGAGATACTTTAGATTTGTCTAATGCAATCGAGATAAAAATATTGATGATTAAATATTTAATTCAGCTGGCAGAAAATTCCGGACGGTGATTCTGAGACCATTGGACTGTTTGCGGAGAACAGTAAGGGCCTCAAGGTTGTCTCAACAATATTATTGTTAATACTTTTATTATTTGTATTATTATCTTTCTGTTTTTATCATTTACCATCAACGTATAGAGGATGTCTGCGCTGAACATGAATACATAAATATATTATTATTTTCAGATGTCGTGTGTTCGTTTGACCGGCAAGAAACGAGACCAGCTTGTCGTTCCAGGTAAGATGTTTTATAGGGTTCTTATTCGAAAATGTTGTTGGATGTTCGAGTGTTTCATAACCACTAAATAAACAAACGCTCATCAGATATATAGCCTGAAACATACTTGATTAGGGGAAAACACATTTTTTGAACATCAACATGACAACCCTTTGATGAATTGTAAAAGGATGTTTCTTCTCCTCATACTTTTTGTCTGAGTCTCTCCTATGTGGTTGTTCTGTCGCCTTCTCTAGCTAGAGAATTAGCAAAATGAGCGAGTCGGACTATCAGAGGCGGCATGAAGTCACCATTCTCGTCTGACCTAGTGTCATTCAGATTGGTGTCCTCCGCTGCCGGTTCGAATCCAATGGAGTTCGATCATGCACTTTCAACTCAAGAATGGAGACAAGTTCCGCTGCCCCGGACAGCTGAAGATGTACCACCTGCGTGGAATCGGATCGGGCGGAACTTTCACATTCCGGGCTGGGGAGATCAATTGTGACGGAGGTATTTTTTTATAATTGATTTTTCAAAAAGAAAAATCCAGGGAAAATCAAGAATGAGAATGGAGACGTCCTGAGCTTTGGAGAAGAAGACGAAATGCTCGCGTGCAAGTGAACTCGACAAGAATTGGAAAGGGATTCGCAAATACTATGTTTGCTGAATTGCTTGTTTCTTGCGCAATAAACCGTATCAAGTAATCATTCCAAGAATTGTGTGCTCGGATAGTATTTCCAAGTAATTGCATATAACTTGAACACTTAGAATTGATATTGTGAACTAGATTGGAAGAGCTCGTTTATTTTGAATTGGTATTTGATATAATTAGCAAAGACCTACCCCATACTAAGTTGATGCACCTTGAAACACAACTCATCGAATACTGATGGGTGTAGTTCATGCTGATTTTCAGTTAGGTTTCATCATTAAACTAGTAGCACATTCTGCCTCAATTTTCCATTGCGTAATCCAAATCGGCGTCAAAAAAAACACAGATGATCAAAGCTGGTCCGCCTCGTTCCGTATAACCTGTCTCTGCATTCAGGGTCCTTGTAAACACAATGATTGTTCGGACAAGCTTGCTAATTGGGTACATTACTCTATGAGTGTTCTATCATTGTTTTTGTTCGATTAGAGTGTGTAAAACGAGCAATCTCTACATTTCCGCCTCTTTCTTTCCAATCATTGCTGTCTCGCTGTGTATTTAATGTGCCTATTGTGAGCGCAGCTCTTTCTCTGACTTTCTCTCACAGCAGTAAATCAACATCTTATCTCTAATCGCAGTTCCCACTTTTTCGATGCGCTCTTGTGAATACGCAGAAACGCCAACTAGCCTGTTCCTCCATTGTATTATAAACACGCGGGCAGTATGCACGTCTCAGTGTATAGTTTATACGGTCCTCTAGCGAATCTATTCATTCATTGTCGTTCCATCACAGTTGATAGTCTCGGATCAGTAGTGCTCGTCACTCGAGTACTCTCTCTCAATTTCCGCACGCTTTCGACCATCAACTTCCGAATTGCGAAATATACTGACCAGATTTTTACAGCTTATTTCAATAATGGCTCGCCTTCTTCTCCTAATCCTTTCTCTCCTCCTCTCTTCGACTGCCGAGAAATGCAAGCTGCCCGTGCAGTCAGGACCGTGCGAGTGACTACATTTTCAATTATCATCGGACAACAATAATACGAAAGGCGCGAGGAGTCAATATTACTGCTGATTGTGTTCTAGAGACGTGAATTACGGATACATTGATGTCAGTCGGCGGAACGAGCAAATATAAAATTGATGAAACACAACTGTAACGTGTTATCTTTAGTTGAGCGACGAGGGGTTATGCGAGTTCGTAATTTCTCCGTTATCTGACTCCCAGAACTACCATAGCTCACGTGTATTTTAAATTTCAGAGCCTACATGCCCCGATTCTATTATGATTCCGCAAGCGGATCGTGCAACGACTTCATTTACGGGGGCTGCGGAGGCAACGACAATCGATTCGGCACAGTGAAGGAGTGTGAAGACGCATGTAAATGAGTACAGTAGCTGCATGAGTTCAGCGTGTCAAAATCATGAGTCAGACCCGCTCCACCTAATTTCGTTGTGTTCCGATCATAGTCTCATCGATAAATTATCTTCCACTTTCACTGTTTGTGTGAATAGTGTTGAACATTCATCGACAAAAATAGCAATGTTTGGTAAATAGTATAAAATATACAGCTGACACATTGCCTTTCTCTCGTCTTCGTACAACACATCCAGCTCTTGAAACTCAACTTCCATGTCAGACCGTTTTGCCGATGAAGCATACCATGTTCTCTCTCAGCCCAACTTTCACGATCACACAAAAAACAGAATTGTCGATTGTGTTCCTCTTGGCCAGGCTCTGTGATTGAAGGTGACTTTTTATCTAAAGAACAACTAATGCTCGGTAAAGATTAGTTACATTGGTTATTAATCCTCTTGACTGTGACTGATGTCTAGGTTTTCATGGTCGATGATTGATCGAGTTCAACGAGAAGGACACGAATCATACAAATAGACTGACCTTCGTTTTTCTCTAATCTCTGTTCCCTCAGTGAGTATTTGATGAGCGCTATTGCGCGCGTCTATCCATCTCTATTCAACCCTCTGCCAGTAGCGCAGTATTCGTCTTTCAAATCTCAATTCACATTACTATCTTAAGATGATCAATTCACATTACTATCTTAAGATGATTTTGCGATAATAAATCCTCAATTAGCATTGTTTTGTTTATTTTTGAGGATTTTTGAGGAGGCACTTTAACCATAAAGCTTGAACTTCAGGTATCACTATTAGCTATTGTGCCACTTCCCCTCGATGTACTTTGGGAGAGTTTATAAAAATATTAACCGTGATTGGATTGGCTGAGCGAAGAATGGCCAACTTAACGATTGAAGGTCAAGAGCAAGAAAGAAGTCGATTCATTGCTCAGCCATTCGTAGTAAATTCGGTGCTACTTTTCTTTCGCATCTCCTCATGTTGAGTGATCTTTCTCTAATAGATCGAAGAGAGAGTACGTAAAACTAGGAGGGCGCTAATCGTCTGAACATTTCCGCTCCCTTCTTTCTAATCGACTTGACCGCGCCCAGTATTTGAAGAGCGCGTTGGTGTGCACATCTGATTTTCGTTACCTCTTCGCGATGGAATCGTTGTTATAATGTACTTTTTTCTATATTTATTTTCCATTATATATTTCCGTTTTAATACAAGCATCATCATTCATATTCATGTCAGGATGGCTCGCCTTATTTTCCTACTTCTTTCTCTAATCATCCCGTCTTCTGCTCTCTCTTCCGAGAAATGCAAGCTGCCAAAACAGACGGGGCCGTGCAGGTTCGTTCATTTCTGTTTGCATTTTGAAGGTAACATTTCCAAGAAGCACGCTGAACCGCAAATATACGTAGTGCTTACACCATCTCTTGATGACGATAAATTCGCTTGGCGTAGCACCAATTCATATGTACTCTTACAAGGGATGACCGCGTGGATAGGTTGGAGTTTCGGAATGAGCCCATGGGGGTTCGATGGGCATCCCTACTTGATTTTGAAATGAACTAGCTAAAACTGCTAAATAGCCTCAGGACACGAGAAAAATCGATAATTCGTATTTGGTGAGCGTTCGTAAACCGTTCCAGATCCCCTTGCCACCAGTGGTCGGAGGTCTAGTGGTATGAGTGTGATCTAGAATTCACGAGGCTGTGGGTTCGATCCTCGATGCTGTGTACATTTTTGCCTTGTTTTGATACATATTTCTCCATCACTTTTTTTATAACGGGAACACGACAATAACTGATATGCAGTATCACACAAATGAAATAAGAAGCTGAAGGAACATTTAGCATCTGTGATAAGAAACAATAAAATGTTGGAAGCAAAGGAAGTCAGAGCATCGAGGGCATTTCAACATATGCCTATTGGTACAATGTTCCACTTCGCAAGTGGCATTAACTCGAGAATTGAAACAATATTGGTTAGGAGTGAGGAAGGTAGGGGGGCGCTCGTCGGTATATCCACCCTTGTACCACCCGTAGCTCAAGAAGGGGCGGAAGATGAGCGAACAGAATACGAAATACATCATCGAGATGAGCTGAAAATGCATTATTTAATACACAGCAAGGAAAATTATATATATTAACGTGTACCATAATTATTTCTACGAACATTCTAATTCAAATGATTCAATCAAACTTTTTTTTCAACATTCGAAAAAATAGCTTACCAGCAGAATGTTATTCCTCTGCGATTCTCATCTTCCGTTCTTCTGTCAATAACTGATATGATATAACTGATGTTCTTTATTCTCATTCTTTCTCATCTTCCGCACCACTCCACTCGCTGTCTTCATCTCCCTTTAGGTCAGAATAGACCTGATCCGATTCGCGGTACTGAAAATAAGTGATTGCATCGGAATACAAGAAAATATGCCACAAATATCCATAGAAATTACAACAACAAAATGGAACAACGGAACTCACTTCCAGTCTGCCATCGCGACCACACATGATCATAGCAGAGATGGAGGCTATAGCTCGCTGCTCTTCCCTTGACACGTCTCCAGGCGTCGACGAGCCGAACTTGGCTGCCAGGCAGCCGACTATCACCTCCGGACGGAACATTGACACATAAGTGAATGATGGGAAACGAGACAGAAGATGAGAATAGTGGTATGTAAATCGCTTGGGTGAGACCTAGTCCTTCAATTTACATACTCTTGTTACAAAGATCACATGATCAAAATCTGGCACCAGGAATCAAGAAAAATAAGGAAAATCATAAAATCAAGCTGCTAGAGCGCTTATTTCATTTGTGTGATACTGCATATCAGTTATTGTCGTGTTCCCGTTATAAAAAAGTGATGGAGAAATATGTATCAAAACAAGGCAAAAATGTACACAGCATCGAGGATCGAACCGCCTCGTGAATTCTAGATCACACTCATACCACTAGACCACCGACCACTGGTGGCAAGGGGATCTGGAACGGTTTACGAACGCTCACCAAATACGAATTATCGATTTTTCTCGTGCCCTGAGGCTATTTAGCAGTTTTAGCTAGTTCATTTCAAAATTAAGTAGGGGTGCCCATCGAACCCCCATGGGCTCATTCAGAAACTCCAACCTATCCACGCGGTCATCCCTTGTTAGATCTACCAGTGCTTTTTTCACATCTCTCCTCGTGATTGACCTAACCTTCACCTAGCTCTAAGAAAGTCAGTGGAGTAGATAGATATCCAATTATCGAAGAACTGCCGAAGAACCGTAGTCCAATATCAAAATGTTCAGAGCGTATTTCCCGATGTTCCACTTTGACGCCAAAAGTGGACAGTGCAAGGACTTCGTCTACGGAGGCTGCCAGGGGAATGTTAATCGTTTCAACTCGATGAAGGAGTGTGAAGCAGCATGCAAATTCTAGTAGCTGAGTGTGTTTAGTGGGTCACATTCTTAATTCTTATTCGCTACTCTTAGTCTGGTTGTACCTCGATCACATATGTTTCGATAAAGTTGTATGTCGTGAAATTTTGTGAAGTATCATATTTACACCTCTGAAAGATTTCTTTTAAAAATAAAAAAATGTTAAATTCTTAGCAAAAAAACTAAACTCATTTATCCCAATCCAATTATTAGGTTGGCCATAAAGTTTTGACCGATTTCGGACACCAACTTTGAGTTCGTATAATTTGTTTGGCTCAAATCGCCACATATTGTCCTGATGCCGATATATAGGGACATGTTCGACCTTTTTAATATTACCGTTGAAATGGTGCAAGTATCTCTACTATGCGAGAAATCAAGGTCAGCGTAAATTTGAAATTTTCCGAAAAATATCGATTTTATTTAAAGTTGCTGTGCTTCGCAGAGAAATTTTTAGATGGAGGCTCGCAAAGCTTGTTGAAAAGCACTAGGCGTGCACTACTTATTATCAAAAGGAGAGAGCTGCTGAATTCGTTATAGGCTTCATACAAGCCAATGAATCACGGACACTTTAAAAAATCAGAGTTCTTTCGACCAAATCACCTGTTCCGGGGATTTACGAGGCTGACACCTACTTATGGGCTCTGTCATCACTACTTAATTGGTTCTCAAATATTTCAATATTTAAGAGCCCACTTGGCTTTCTCATCTAAAAATGTGATATTTGTCAATCAATTATTTTCGATTGAAATGCCGAAAAAAACAAAAATTTAGGATCTTCAGGCACGGATTACCCTATACAAAGTAGCGAACTCCATAACATCCCTACCTAGTGATGGAAAGGGTAATGGTTGTTCATTAATTTGAGCACGAAATTGCCGTTCCTCAAACCATAGGTCTAGCACAAAAACGCCAAAAGTGTGCATTTCGATGTTCAAAATTCCACACCTAAACTCCGAAGAACCCTGTTCCTGAATGGAGAGCCACCTTCTCTCCCAAAGAGAATTGTGACTTGCATTGTATAGGTAGTTCACATTTATGAGTAATTGAAATATCAAGGGCCGTCGATATAGATACAATATTCCAAAAAAAGTTTCGTTAGAATCGGCATGAAACCTTAAACTCGGATTACGCGCTTATCTCTGATAGGCTGATCAGTATCTACATTACCAGTGCAACATATGTCCATCATGCTTTACTACTATGGCAAAGATCGGATCATATCTCTGTTCTAAATGAAATGATGGCCCTTCGAAGAGTCAGGATGTTGGTCGCTCACATGCAGTTTGGAGCATGGCTGTATTCGTTTCCTTGGTCGGACAGATTTATGATAGTGTGCGCTGAAGAGAGTATAGACGCTCCTATATAACACTAAAATACCTAAGTCGATTGGACAACAACGAACGAAGGGAGATGTCAGAATGCACAATGGTCAAAATCGGTCAAAACTTTATGACCAACCTGATAGTTGTTTTTGATAACATTATTCACATCAACAATTAGAAATTCCCGGATGATTATGTAATTAATATAATGATTAAACATAACAGAAACACATAATTGTAACTTCAGCCGCACACTGAAGATAAGATGAGTTTCACGTCTCCTTCAACTCTGCACTGAACATAAATTTGCAATTAACAGCACAAAAATATGTGTAAAATTAAATAATACCGTCGTTCCGCTCCCCATGATCTTTGTGACTGAACATAACTGACCGTCCTCTTAATATCGCTATATTATCTGCTACAACTGGAAGGATTTATGCATAGACTCAAACAGATTACGAAAAACATTTATTCATACGACAGTGTACTAGTAGCGTAAGACATTATTGAGCGAATTCAAAACACTGTTGCGACGCAGTCAATTATTTCAGCTACCATTTAGATGCAGCTTCACACTCCTTCATTGTGTCGAAACGATTTCCGTTTCCTTGGCAGCCTCCGTAGATGAATTCCTTGCACTCGCCGCTGTTGGCATCATAGTAGAACATTTCGAAATATGCCCTGCAACAAGATTTGATGATGTGCTACTGTAGTACTGCTCTTGTTCAATGATTGGGAAATAGTTTTGCAAAGATTCTTCTCCCTAATTTTCGGTGTTATATTTTTCCCTGACTTCCTAATAGAGGGATAAACTTGGTAAGGCTTTTTTTGCATTTCGAAGGTTAAGAAACCAAGAACCTTACTGGACAGCGAGGATTCATAGTACTTGCGCCAGTCGGCATAACCGTATTGCACCACGTAGCTGAGTCTCTTGTAGACAATGAACTCCCTTGACGTAGCACGAATAGCGTTTTACTCTTAGAACAAAGAGAACATATTCGATCATTTTCCCCATATTATTAGGTTGTTCGGAAAGTTTCTTTCTTTTATTTTTCTCATGCCAATTCGTGTTGCATTCGACCTCAATTATTTTGTCTATGGTATACTTTAGGGCCTTGGCCGTGGCATACTACAGTAAGTTCAAATCACATCTCGGTCGTATAGCAGGCTAGAGAAAATATCAAAAGTTAGGAAGTGTCAAAAACACCTGAAAAATCATAATTTCAGTGTTTTTTGTTGGGTCATTTTTCCCCGAGAACAAGATGCCTATCGATACTAGCCGGATAATATGTGATAGGGCAAAAGTAGATAATAATGATAACAAAGAAAAACCAGGCTGTCAACCATCGAGTGAGACGGGGGATATCAATATGTCACCATTTCGGTGTTCAAATTTCGGCATAAATTTTCTGAAAAATCCTGCTCATCAATACGCAAATGGATCCCTACCTAATTAGGAATAGCAAGTGACCATGTGATGTACTTCACAAATAACAATCGCTTTGTTCTGTAGGTTGACCGGGTGAAGCACAATAAGTTCAAAATTAGGCTCGAAAACACCATCGTAGTGCGGATTACTCCATGGACTCTTCCTTAGATTGGGGAACACGTCCTAGATTTAAAGCTTTACGTTTACTAATAACCCTATTTGACGCTCTTCACAATAGTGGGTCATTTGTATGCCTATCTCTGTTCTGCAAAGAAATGTGCGCCGTTAAAAATCTAGGAGAAAAGTCGACAAGGCTAACTTCGGTCCTCCATTGCTCAAGATATATTGATCGAAAAGGCATGTACTACTGGTTGTCATAGATAGTATCCAAGCCCAAATCAACTACAAAAAATCATAAGCTGATTGGTCAAGGTTAATTAAAGGAGAAGTGAATAGTGTCCATACACGAAAAAAGAAAGAGACTTTCCGAACAACCTAATACTTACCCGCCCATTCACATCTCTCCTGGTGGTTGGCATAACCTTATCCCTAGCTCTATTAGGAAGTCAACGGAATATATAGATATCCACTTATCGATGAAAAGCACGTAGTCCAACATCATCTTGTTCAGAGCATATTTCCCGATGTTCCACTATGACGCCAAAAGCGGACAATGCAAGGACTTCGTCTACGGAGGCTGCCAGGGCAACGATAACCGTTTCAATTCCATGACGGAGTGTGAAGCAGCATGCAAAGAGGCACAGTAGATCAGAGTTCAACGCGTCGCCTTCATGATTTATGCTCGCTATCGGATGTCTCGTTCTCAGATGTATCGATAAATATTTTGATCCGTCTTGAATTTCAGCGTACTTTGTTCTAATTCTTTTGGATTACAATACTCAGATCAATGAGGAATTTCTTCTCATTGAAACTTGCATGTGTGATTTCTTCTGATTAATACGAGTTCATGATTTTTGTATTTTGCTTTTTGTGAAATGATTCATCACGAATTGTTCTCAAGAAGAAGAATGGAAGTTTTGGTTTCTTTTAATGAGCGATTACATAAGATTATCAGTCACGGTAGAATTACAAGCCCAAAAGTGGTCTACATTAATATTGATGTTGTTTTTGACACGGAACGCAATTACCAATATTGCATAATCTAGGGGGGCGAGCTAATGAATTATTGTTGAAACACAATTGTAGCGTGGAATCGTTCGCCTTTCCTCCTCCGTCCCCTCCACCGGGAGGTCCTTCCCCAAGTGCCAGTGGTGCGGCAGGGGTCGTAACACCGCTATGGGCTGCCGGCAACCATTCATCATCGGCAACATCAATGCCCGCTCACTCTCTTCGAAGACACGTCAAGAGGAGTTCGATCGAGCTCTGGCCAAACTCCGCTACGACGTCGTCTGTGTCACCGAGGCAAGAATCGTGGGCGAAGGGACGGTATGCTTACCCCTCTCTTCTTCTACTCTGTACCATAGTGGTGGCACCCAGTCTCATAAAGGTGTCGCTTTCGTGGTCAGAGATAGACTGGCTAGTTCGATCAAGTTTACAGGTGTAAGTGACAGGGTGGCGCTGCTCACTCTGCCCAAACTGAAACTGTTTCTTGTCGTCGTTTATGCCCCCACTTCCGCTTCTACTGATGAGCAATACGACCAGATCATCGACCAAGTAGAAGACTCAATAAGAGCGTGCCCGCAAGGATTACGTCCTTTCATCATCGGTGACCTCAACGCTCGTGTCAAGAGAGAAGCAGGAGTGGAGATGATCGTCGGACACTACACGTACGCAGAGATGAATGATAGAGGAAGGAGAATAGTCGAATTATGTATACGGAATCGAATGAAAGATTGGAACTCGTGGTTCAAATCGAGAAAGGCGAGAAGGTGGACCTGGCGCAGTCCGAACGGATCAACCAAACATCAAATAGACTTTATACTAGGACCACAATCAGCTCCTGTCTCAAACTGCCAAATTGTCAACAAGTTCGAATTTGATAGCGATCATCGAATGATACGGATTCAATTGGATCTCGGAGGGATGCGGAGGTGGCAGAAAGACAGAAAGAAGAAATGGGAATTCGATAGGGAAGCATACAGAAGGAATGCACATATCCTGAGCGATCTGGAAATATGCGAACCTCAAGACGCGGCTGCAGCTTACAATTCAATTATAGCACTCACGGAGACTACATCAATTGATTGCTGGAAAGAGAAAACAAATCGACACAAGATATCAAAAGGCACACGAAGTTTACTGGAAAAGCGGCACTTATTGAAAGGCGATCCAAAATTTGCAGTGGAATACGTACAATGTTGTAAAGCTGCGAGGGCAATGTTAATAGAGGACATTCGGAGTAGAAAAGAAACGCAATTGTTAGAGGCGATCAGAAGTGGGAGGAGTATTGTAAGATTGACAAAAGAGAATGAACTAACAAGGAAACGAATGTTCTTCAAAGACCCAAATACAGGCACAGCTTCTCAAGAATACACTGAACGTACGGTCACACAATTCTTCGAGAGTCTATATACTCCAAAAGTGCCTCTTCCATTCGCTATCACGCCGTCAACAGAGCCTATCCTGCCTTCCTTGAGAGAAGAAATCTCGTATGCAATACAAAGTCTCCGAATCGGGCACGCTGCTGGTGATGATAAAGTGAAGCCTGACATGCTCATTCTGTCTGAAGCCGCAGTTACTCCATTGATCACGCGGATGCTCAATGGGATTCTCTCAGGAGAAGAAATTCCTCCGAAATTCCTGACCTCGAGAGTAACCCTGTTGCACAAAGGCGGAGACTCATCAGATATCAGCAACTATCGTCCGATCAGCCTACTGAGTGTTATATGCAAAGTCGCGACAAAAGCTATTCTCAATCGAATGCTCCCACTGCTAGAACAGGCAGAAGATACCAGCCAAGCAGGGTTCAGACCTGGATACTCGACTGTTGATCACATTCACTCCATCAATCAACTTATCGAGAAAACCACCGAGTACAAAATACCCATTCACCTGGCACTGATAGATTTCAAGAAAGCGTTTGATAGCGTTGAATGGCCAGCCGTTCGGCAAGCTCTCCAAACCCAAGGAATCCATTCAAGTTTGATCGATGTGCTTCGAAGATTCTATGAAGGAACAAATACCCGAATTCAAGTAAACGAACGTGCGGTCGAAGTGAGAGTGAAGAGAGGAGTGAATCAGACACAATATCTCTGAAACTTTTCAACTGCGTCTTACGTATGGCTCTCGACAGCGTTGATTGGGATGGAGATGGGATGACTATTGATGGAAAGCAGCTGACCACCTTATCATACGCAGACGATGTCATTATTGTAGCGAAAAACAGAGTTGAACTGAGGAGAATGTTGACAAAAGTTATTCATGCGGCTGGAAGTGTTGGACTCGAAGTTCACCCACGCAAATCCATCTTGCTGACTTCGAGTGCAACAAATAGAGAACAGATCGAAGTCGATGGAGGAATCTTTGAGTACAAAGATGGTGCAAAATATCTAGGAAGTTGGATCTCCCTCCCATTGGACCCCTCAATTGAAGTCAAACGCCGGATCCAGTGTGCTTGGCTCGCTTGGAGAAACATTGGCCATTTGCTCAAACACGCGACTGTCAACAGAGAGATAAGGAAACGCGCCTTCAACGCTTGTCTCATGTCGACCGTGCTTTACGGCTGCGAAGCTTGGACAATGAGAGAGTCAGGCAAACAAGTGCTGCGAGTTGCGCAGAGAAAAATGGAGAGGGAAAGATGGAGAAACGAGATAGCAAGAGGGAAGGGCAGGAAATGGTGGAGCTTAACTGATGAAGAATGGACCACCTAAAGCCTGATCAGCGCAACTTTGCGACTCCTGATAAATATTCTGTATTCTGTATTCTGTAATCGTTCGAACGACGGAAAAGTCGAATGATGTAACGAAAATGATAAAATATACAGTGTATGCGAGACTGAGAGTGATTTGATCTGATCTCAACGGCTCATGTCTATGCTGAGAGATGCGAACTGCCCGTTCAGTACGGACCGGGCAAATTCGTTCATTTTCCTTTGTTTAATCCATCGAATAACTGTTCGCAATGAATGTGACCCAGAACACCAGTTCGCATCTCTCTCGTGGGTGTCCTAACGGGCAAAGCAAGGATTTCGTCTACGGAGTCTGTCAGGGCAACGATAATCGGTTCAACTCTATGAAGGAGTGTGAAGCTGCATGCAAATGATACGGCACCTGAGTATGCTCAGCGGGTCACAATCATGATTCGTATTTGTTACACTTAGTCTCGTTGTGTCTCGATAACAGTCGTTTCGATAAAGTCTTATGTCCTAAAATTTTGTGTAATATTTGTAACTTTGAAAGATTTCTCAAAAAATCGGTATTTTTAGCAAAAACACTCATACTGAAGTGGACCATTCGAGGCATACAATTAATTGTTTTTCCGGATCAAAAAATTTTGATCCAGAAATGCAAACCACTTATTAGAAAATCCGGGATGATTTGATAATTGGAATAATTCTGAAACGTAACAGAAACAGATAGTTAGAAGTGCACTAGCAAGTGGACGATTAGATGAGTTTCACGTCTCCTTCAACTCAGCATTGAACAGATATTTGAAAGAGAGTGCACTCAATCTGTCTAAAATGAAATAATATCGTCGTTCCGTTCCCCCTTTATCCCTACGGCTAAACATAATTGACCATCCACTCACTATAGTTCTGCAATCTGAGAAAACTGGAACTGTTTATGCACAGACCCAACCAGACATCGGAAAGCATTTATTGATGAAATACTGTACTAGGCACAGATATACAGTGTAAAGCGAACTTCAATCACGAATCACGATTGCGACACAGTGAATTCTTTCAGTTACCGTTTGCATGCTGCTTCACACTCCTTCATTGCGTTGAATCGATTTCCATTGCCTTCGCAGCCTCCGTAGATGAATTCATTGCACTCGCCGCTGTTGGCATCATAGTAGAACATTTCAAAAGATGCCCTGAAAAAAGTGTTGATTGTGTAGTACCGTTCGCTGTGAGGAGAAGTGAGATGATGAGGAGGTGAATGCGAAACATTCTCGTGATATTTCTGAAAAGAGCTAAATAAGTTGATACAACTGTGAGGGAAGAGAAAGAAGAGATCTCTGGACAACTGATCATGTTTTTAGTCTAAAATGTCTAATAAACTCTAATTGAGGCGGTTATGTATGACCGCAAGATCACGCAATTCAAATGAAATATGAGCATATTTATTTGAAAGCGTTGACCTACTGAGGAAGCGATAAATAGAGAAAGAGAGATGTGCACACAATCGTGCTCAACAAATGCAAAGACAGACTGAATGACCCGGATAGGTTGAACCGAAGATGCGCGAGATCGGAAGAACCCTTCCAGTTCTGAATTCCTATTAAAACGTTATTAATTGGAGGTATAGGTTACATAGGATAGCCAGAGGGAGGGAGGGAGGGGAGAAGCGTCCGTTCGTATTCCCCCTCTGGCAGGGGTCCTGCAATGAAGGAAATGGCCAATGAGCATGGTAGATATCAGAATGCAAATTAGAAAAAAATAAATAAGTTTAAAGTTTCTGCATGAACAGAAATGCGGTATCAGAATGCAAATTAGAAATGAGATTCATAAATGTGGGATGTCTTATCATTGCCAGTTAAGTTGGATTTCCGTTGAACACGGGTTCATAATGAAAATTAGCATGTTTCAAGTGTTTCGATATTTCTCAATGATTCATTACGAATTACTATAAAAGAAGAATTATGAAAGTGACAGATTCTTTTGATGAGAGACTAAATAGGCGCACCATCAGTCAAAGGAGAATATGAAAATCGAGGGTATTGAACAATGCTAATTTGTTTGTTTTTGTTTTTGACACAAAATGGAACCAGACGTATTGAATAATGTCGGAAAACTAGCAAATACGTTATTGCTGAAACACAATTGTAGCGTATTAACTTTCCTCGCGAAAAAAGTGGATGGTGGAGCTAAAGTGAAAACAAAACAATGCATCCCAAATTAGCAATCATCTCTGACAGATGAGGGAGCGTGGACAATGAGTCGAGTCAGAGCATTGATCCAGAATTCGTCAATGTGCAACATTCCGTCTTGCATAATACGGCTTTCCTAAGCGATCCGCTGACTCCAGCCTTCGAGAAACGATCGCTCGGTCTCATCGAGCGATGAACTGTCTAGCCGACTCGTCCAGAAAGTGTGCAAAATGATGATAGGGTAACTCGAATTTCGAACTCTTGTGTTCAAACCGATAACAAAGTAGGGTTTCAGATTGAGATACCAATGTACATTGCCAAGAAAGGGAAGTATGTATTGATATGATGGTATACTAGATATGATGGTATACCACAAATGTACAGTATAGAGCGAACTTTAATCACGATTGGACACAGTGAATTCTTTCAGCTACAATATCCCTTTGCATGCTGCTTCACACTCCTTCATTGTGTTGAAACGATTTCCGTTGCCGTGGCAGCCTCCGTAGATGAACTCCTTGCACTCACCGCTTTTGACATCATAGTAGAACTTTTCGAATTATGCCCTGAAAGAAGTGTTGATGGTGTGGTCATGTAGTACGGCTCTTGCTCAATGATTTGGGAATACTCGGTCAATTATCGAAAAAGGTACGGTAGTTCCATGAGTCGCATATATAATTAATCACGAACCTGCACACTCCTGACTGCACGGGAAGCTTGCATCTCTGAGTAGGGAGAGCACTCGCTGTGAGGAGAAGAGAGAGGATGAGGAGATGGATGGAAGACATTCTGGCGATTGATTCTGAAAAGGACCCAGCTGATACCGTTATGATGGAACGGAATGAATCTATTAGATTGGCAATACTAGTAGAAATACACTCAACGTATGTCAACATATCATGTATGAAGGCTTAAATGATCGCATGATAAATGCGCAAGTGGAAAGAAAAGATAGAATATATGTTAAAGAAGAACGATGCTCTACTGAGGAAGGGTTAACTAAAGAAAGAGATGTAAACACAATCGTACTATTTAAATACATAGATAGACAGTGACCAGCATAGGTTGAATAGATGAGGCGTGAGATTGGAAGGCTCCTTCCAGTGCTGGATTCCTATTATACACGTTATTAAATGAGGGGAGTATAGGATAAAGAGGCTAGCTAGAGGGAGGGACGGAAGAAGCATCCGTTCATATTCCCCTCTGGCGCAGGCCCTGCGTTTGAAAAGGGGAATGGTTAACGAGCCTGATGGAGAAGGATTGCCAGAGGGTGAGCAAAGAATTAAATGTGTTAGTCTAATAAATTCATCGTCAAAAAATTATGCTCATTGAGGATAAGAGGAATTTTCAATTTCAATTTATTTATCCACCACAAGATAATATCGGGTAGCAGAGGGTAATCTTCATTAGGTTTTGGTAGATATCCGACGTATTGGGGAGTCGGTTTGGGGATTGGGGCATTAGGGGGGCAGCAGGTTGGTGGACAAGATTATAGACGTAAAAGAGACTCGGAAGGAAGAGAGAGAAGGTAATATCGGAAACGATTGGGTGAGCTATTGACGAATTCAGCATTAAGCGCATTCCATCTTCCAATTACTCTAGTCACAAAATTAGAGTGAGACTTGGGAGGAACGAAAGGCAATGCGACGCGTAAAGAATGAGCTCTACGAAGACAACGAGAAAGTGGCGAGAGTTTATCAGTGCGTTCGCCTAAGAATCACATAATTCTCGAGCATTCCGGTACATCGAAAAGAGATGCCATGAGATTTCCACAGTTTCTGATAGCTCTAAGCATGGTCCATCCATTTCTACATTGCTCATGTGGCATAATACCTAATTTACATAATTATGCGTGAACAAACTTTCGATTTATTTTCACTCCACAATTTGTAATTCAACGTAGGTTCTTCAGGTTTTCGAGAAAAATTGTTTCTAGGGCCTTCTTGATGCGCTCTATCCACATATGTATTTTGTTCATGCAAAATCTAATTGCGAAAATTTTATCATTTTTTTAAAGATTTTTTTCTCGAAAACTAAGCCGAGCACATCGCTATATTTTTGATATGTTGTGAGTCTTGATGAATTCTAACCATAAAAAATAAATGAACCTATTTCGAGGTCGCGAAGATTGTCGTTTTTAAGGAAAACTAAATCGATTTTTAGTGTGAAATTCATTACGTTTCACCGCTCACCCCATCCAATTGGCCAGGAATGAAATATTTACGTCTCGATGAGACTCGATATTGGCACGTGATGAGTTCATTCCTGGCCAATTGGGTGGGGTGAGCGGTGAAACGTAATGAATTTCACACTAAAAATCGATTTAGTTTTCCTTAAAAACGACAATCTTCGTGACCTCGAAATCGGCTCATTTATTATTTACAGTCGCGCCGGAAAGTCACCGTACACTTTTTGAATTTGTTATATCTTTTTGCCCAGGAAATGCATCATTCTGGCACTCAGGTATGATGTACCAAATCCATCGGAGATTATGATCATGGTACTGTGGTATGACGTCATCGCATAGTTATTGTGTAGTGATGACGCAATCAATCCGCACTTTTTCAAAACGGCATTATTCTTACATAGATTTTTTCCTGTTCGCCATACTTTCTATGATTGGAGATATGACCGAGGCCTACACAGAATAAATTTTTGAAGGTGCTGCTCGGTCGCACATTTTCTGCAGCGAAGCTGCAAAAACAGGATCTGAAATTCGGAACTCGGCTTCTAGAGTAGCTAGAGACCCGTTCAAAGCATCAAAATGATCTCCATCGTGAGTACACATGATCCTGAGAATATGAATACGATATCTCATAATTTGCCCTCAGGGCATGAAAAAATCCTTTTTTTGCATGACCATTTTTTGGACATCCATAACTTTACGGAAAAGTTTACTAAAAATCTGATTTTTATCTGGTAATGTTCAAAATGTATTGATGAACTGAATTCCAACTTTTTAGAGCGTTTGGATATCTTTCCGGCCCGCGGCGTGCGTTTGTCGGAGGTATACTAGGGTCGGAAAACACCCTGTTTACGCACTCTCGTCATCTGCACTCTCTCACCCATAGGGGTAAACAAGGTGTTTCCCGACCCTAGTATACCTCCGAAAAACGTACGCCGCGGGCCGGAAAGATATCCAAAGGCTCTAAAAAGTTGGAATTCAGTTCTTCTTAAATAATACATTTTGAACATTACCAGCTAAAAATCAGATTTTTACTAAACTTTTCCGTAAAGTTATGGATGTCCAAAAAATGGTCATGCAAAAAAGTGATTTTTTCATGCCCTGAGGGCGAATTATGAGATATCGCATTCATATTCTCAGGATCATGTGTACTCATGATGGCGATCATTTTGATGCTTTGAACGGGTCTCTAGCTACTCTAGAAGCCGAGTTCCGAATTTCAGATCCTGTTTTTGCAGCTTCGCAAATGTGCGACCGAGCAGCACCTTCAAAAATTTATTCTGCGTAGGCCTCGGTCATATCTCCAATCGTAGAAAGTATGGCGAACAGGAAAAAATCTATGTAAGAATAATGCCGTTTTGAAAAAGTGCTGATTGATTGCGTCATCACTACACAATAACTATGCGATGACGTCATACCATAGTACCACGATCATAATCTCCGATGGATTTGGTACATCATACCTGAGTGCCAGAATGATGCATTTCCTGGGCAAAAATATACAACAAATTCAAAAAGTGTACGGTGACTTTCCGGCGCGACTGTATATGTTAGAATTCATCAAGACTCACAACATATCAAAAATATAGCGATGTGTTCGGCTTAGTTTTCGAGGAAAAAATCTTTAAAAAAATGATAAAATTTTCGCAATTAGATTTTGCATGAACAAAATACATATGTGGATAGAGCGCATCAAGAAGGCCCTAGAAACAATTTTTCTCGAAAACCTGAAGAACCTACGTTGAATTACAAATTGTGGAGTGAAAATAAATCGAAAGTTTGTTCACGCATAATTATGTAAATTAGGTATTATGCCACATGAGCAATGTAGAAATGGATGGACCTTGCCTAGAGCTATCAGAAACTGTGGAAATCTCATGGCCTCTATTTTTGCTGTACCGACAGGTATGCGATTCTTAGACGAATGCACTGTTATATAGATTGGTATGATCATATATGAGTATAAACCAAGGATAGATTTGTGCAAAAAGAGAAAATCAGATATTAATCTTCTTTTGCAAGTGTTTGAAGGGAAAGTTGCGTGATTCTTTCTGGGTAAGACGAATAGGGAATGAGACAACGCGCGAAAAGACGACGCGTGAAATTGCGCTGAACACTCTCTACGTTATTAGCAAGGGATACAGTGTGAGGGGACCATACAACAGAACCATATTCCAGCAAGGGCCGAATAAACGTTGTAAAGGTGCGACAGTATAATGAAGGGTCAGAAGAAAAGAAACATTTGAATAGCAAGTTAACTTTAGCTCTCGCTTTTGAAGTTATTTTAGAAATGTGATCGTTAAATTGCAAAGAAGGTTGCATAATAATACCCAGACCTTTAATACAGGGAGATTCCGAAAGGGGAATACCATTGATGAAGTATTGAGTGCGAGGAGAGAGGGACACAATAGAATAATTTACTAATCAATAATGGTACACTTGTTAGCACATGGCGCAACAATACAATGGTAATTGCAATAAACATTGGACAATTTTAATGGAGTTGAAACGTATGGCGCTTTTAGGTAGCGCAGTTATGTTAGCCACAAGGAGAATGGGCGCGGAACGACGATATTATTCCATTTTCGCGATTTCGCACCACAATATTAGCAAAAACCTGATCCATTCTAGGCTGAAGGAGACGTGAAACTCATCGAAACTTCCACTGTCGAATGTAGAAGACATTTTGTAATTGTGTTATGTTTCAGCATCATAACAATTACAAACTCATCCGGGATTACCCAGTTGTGCATACGTTCCTTCTTGAAAAACAACAACAAACTGTATGCCCAGTATGCCGTTCCTCATTAGCTGTGATCGAATTTGTGTTTTACCCTAATATTTCATTGATCCTCGGTCAACCCTCGTAAATTCAGTACTGTACTCTCCTCGTTCTGCATGTTCTTCGCTCTTCCCGCGAGCGCAAAGCGGCGCGTGCTCTCCTCGATCTACACGCTCTCTCACACTGTCTGACAGGCGAGAGAGCACAGGAAATAATGAGGGCACATTCCGACTTGGCAACACTAGTCGTCAGACGCTGGGTGACTTCGTTGGTGAGTTCAAATCTCAGTCCACGGGCAGAATTTACGGCGAATCGACCCATATATTCCATTGTGTATGATTGGCATGTATGGGGTTTGGAGGTGCCCGAAGAGAACTTTCGACCCATTTTATGATTTGTCAGCTCATTTCACTGCGCAATTGAGGAATGAGAGGAAGGAGAAAAAAACACTATTGAATAAATTGGCAATTTCCAAACTATGTAGCGCTGAAAGGGGTTAGAGATCATGCAAAATGTGAAAAGATGGGCCATTCTTTCCTCGTCGAGCGATATGGAGAGAGAGCTGACCCTCGGAACACCATTTTAAGGAAACTAACAAGCGGACATTTTTTAGGCAACAGTAACCCAGGAAAAAAGGCTAGGAACGATATTAGTGTTATTAAGACCTTGTCCATTCAGAGTTGAGGGAAAGTAAAACCCATTTATTTTTTACTCACGGGTGTAATCCAACGCAATTCATCCCAAACTGACGAATCTCGTCCAAAATCCGTGCTCCTGTTAGGTTTCATCATTATAGTAATTTCAAATGTTGCAGCCGTTTTCCAATCACATTTCCATAACTCGTCTTTAAAAACAATAAATTGTTCACTGCCCAGGAATGGTCTCGTCGATATGCATGGCATGTGATCGAAGGTGCATTGCTATCAATAAGACTCTTGTCATTTAGATTAACGAGAAGTAACTATTATTCGCGTCAAGCCTCGTGAATTCTGTGCCCTCTCTTCGCTTTACGAGCTCTCTTTCTGTAGCTGACCAATCAGAGAGGTAGTGTGTGTGAAAAGAGGAGGGCACGACTCTCCCCATCAAACTCGTCCCTTCTTTAGAATCAATGTTCCCTCGCTGTGTATGTGATGTGCATGATGTGTGTGCATCTATATTGTTGATCCTTTTCTCAGTGTAGGTCAGCCGTATTCTTTCCGATCGATCACGTTCGTTTCGGAATTGATCTTGCGAACATGTATAAATGGTCCAGCTGTAGAATCTGAATATTATATGTGAGTGTTTTGTTGTCGCACCTCCTCTGAGACTCTGAACAGCTGAAATTCATGCAGCATTCAATCGAGAAAGCATTTCGTTATTCAAGATGCACCCTTCCCTCAAAAGAAATTGGAATTTGCATTTTTGCTCCTCTACTACAGATTCCTGAAAGCGCAGAATTGAACTGAGGAAGCGAGAACTTCCGCCTTCGAGGAGCATCCTTCTATATCAAATATAAAAAATTTCCGTTTTTGAATCTCTTAAAATTTCTGTGCAACTTGAATGCAGGAAGGACTCGATGGATGGAATTGAGGAAGTAAGAACTTCCGGCTTATATGCTCATCCCTACATACTCAAGAAATGGGACTTTGCTGTCGCTCTTCTTCTGAAACCCTAGAAATCGTATTTCCCTGCAGAATGATATGGATGGAATGGATAACTTCCGCTTTTGTGAAGCATCCTTCTCAGTGAGTGAGAAGATCTCATTCAAAATTGAAAATTCTGTTGTTGCACCTCTTAAGGTTCATACACCCTTAACACACTGAGAACTCGATCAATATCATTAAGGGAGTAACTTCCGGCTTCTACATCCTTCTCCAATGTCGCTGCCGCTCCTCTTGAAATTCCCGAACAAACTCAATAGATGCAGAAGACGATGGATGATTGGAGAACTTCCGGCTTCGAGATCCATCCGTCTTCGCTCAAAAGTGAATGGAGATAAGCGCGAATTCGCGAGGGATTCCAAGCACCTTTCAGGGAAATTCAGAGAAAGATCAGGAAGTTCTTTTCCATGAAAAATTGAAACAATTGCTCATCCTTATCCTTCCTCGCAGTGTCAGAGGAGAGGAGAGGAGAGGAGAGAGAGGGAGAGAGAGAGAGAGAGAGAGAGAGAGAGAGAGAGAGAGAGAGAGAGAGAGGCGCGCGCCTCTCGGGGGACCGCTTATGGAACACGGCTGGAAGGCATCGACGCGCTTCTCTCCAGAGATCGTGCGAAAGAGTTGAAATGCAGGGAAAAGATATGACTAGGAGCTAAGCCGGATGAGAACTATAGCGTAATGCCGCCTTTGATGTATCAACTTCGTCATGACGTCATACCTCTCATCCGACCTAGTGTCAATGACTCTCTTCACTTCGCGTGCTCTCTCGCCTGTCGAACTAACAACAGAGGACGCAGAATGTAGAGAGATGTCAGTTGCGAAGCATAAAATTAAATGGGAAAACATAAAGTGTTAGTTGGTCAGTAGCTAGTCGCGAGAGTGTTCCCTAAGGGGCCAAAAAAGAGCGTGTCTTAGCGCGAGTCAAATAAAATAAGTAATGCGCAGTCTCTCTATATCGCGTGCTCTCTAGACGGTTATGATGAGTGAGATAGCCCAGTAGGAGATTACTAATGGAACAGGGCTTTCGGCGTTGTTCCAACGATCATAAAACTCGAAGGGCAAGAAATGAGAATAAAGAGACGACGAAGAGTTTGACGAGTAGTTCTGAGAAGTCATCGCTTTTCTTCACTTGCTGATGCGCCACGTCAAGAATAGTGCAAAGTAAGGAAGAACGTCTAGACTGTTCCCTACGGGAACCAGATCGGAAGGGCTTACGGTAGCCTATGCTGTAGATTTTGTAGATTAGGCGACTGTCTGGACCTCTCTTCGATTTGCACGCTCTCTCGCACTGTCTCATTGGCATGAGAGTTTGCGGAATGGAGAATGTCAAGAAAAGTCTAACAAAAATGTGTCAGTGTCAGCGCTCATATCACATAGTCAGTGAGTAGTACTCACCACTGTTTGACAAGAGTGGGCGACAGAAAACGATACGTGACTTTCGTTTCAAAATATTTTTAAAGATCCAGAACGCTTTCTTTTCGCAATAGTTCCATCTTATCGCCGTATTTTGACAAATATACGTGCCACGTCGTTTTCAGACGCGAAAGATCGCACTTCACATCGTTTGAGATGATAAACTAGCATCTTCTTTCAACATGATAAGCTTTCAGGGCAAATCAGAGATCACGTGTCAATGATACGATTGAACACAAAAATGCATTTATTTAAAGCGTTTAGCTTTCGAACCCGTAGCCATAAGACAAAGAGAGAAAGCAGGTCAAAATTGGGTTCGCAGTGGTACGGATCCATTGGGTACGGATACGGTAGATGTCCGGTCCGGGCCGGAACCGTAGGCGGAGCCGGAGCCGGCGTTCGGTAGCTCGAAGGGGGATACGGTATTCGAGGAAACGGGCGATTGATACTCAACGCACGTCTCCTGCAGCACCAACTCGATGTTCTCGCGAGAGCAGTGGATCGGGTCTGGAAAAAAGAGGGTTACGGTATCGGAGTTTATGGTTCACTGAGTTACTGTGCCCGATGTTATGGAAACCCGATGATAAAAAATAAAGTTACGATATCTGCTCGATTATAAAGTTACCGAAATTGATTTTTTTATCGAACGGAAAAGGCAAAGTTGCGTTTATGGTAGTTAGATTTTTAGTATTCGTATAGGAGCAAATGGAGGAAGATGAAATCGAAATGTATCGAGCTTCAACCATTATGCATCGCCCTTGAAACATATCACGAATCCATCAGCCAGGGATTGTGAAAAAAACAAGTCGTTCTGCTCATACTTTCGCTTTTTTAAAGTTATATTTTTTAAATATTATATTTAACCTCACGCAATTCTTCATGATTGAGACAGGGAATAAAAGATCAAAGAAAATCGAATGTAGCAGAGCCCTTGTACGTCATTTCAGATCGCAGTTGCAAAATAGCATGTCAGGTCGCATTAAATCAGCAAGATGCAACCAGAACGAATCCACGTGCTTTGATCAGAGAAGAAAAGAGATCACAAGAATGGAGGAGAGCGAGTCAAGATCAACAGCACGTGTTCTATTTTGCTGATTTCGAGTGACTTTCGGACTCTTTCCACGGGTTCTCTCGCTTTCTCAGACTTCAGTGAGACTCCGAGAGAAATGAGGAGACATTTACTCGAGCACTATTCCGCTTCGCTTGAAAGCTCTCTCCGGCACTAGGTCGGATGATAACTATGACGTCATGCCGTCGTTGATATATCGAAGGCGGAATGACGTCATAGTTCACATAAGACCTAGTGCCCTGTTTCTATATCAATGTTCGTGACTCGCCTCAATCCGCGTGCTCTCTCGCCTGCTAGACAGTGCGAGAGAGCATGCGAAAGTCAGAGAGTTCATGATCATTCCAAGTACTGTATTTCCTTCTCTCCGTCTGTGATCAAATTCGCTTCACGTGATTTCCATTTTCGAAACTGAGCACAGAAAACACACTTATATATGACGTACTTCTCGTGTTATGATGATGTCACTCATCACGCAATCTATCTAACCCCCACAGAGCAACATCACACGTTGTGATGACTCTCTCGTTCCAGAATACAAATCAGAGACTAATGCGAAAAAAAAAAACACTCATCATCATACTGAATCATCATATAATCATCCAAATTCCGGAATTGCTCTCACAGACTGACTTGTGGTTTTAATGCGCTCGTGAAACATTCATCTCACTGCTTCTATTCTCGCCTTTTCAACGTTATACATTTTCGAATAATCGTACGGCTCTTTTCATTTCCCATGCTCTCTCGCCTCGTCTAGCCTTCCAGACTAGCTCAAACTATGGTCGGAATGGGCTATTTATGGGCTTTGGTTTCCACCTTATATTCAAGATCGTCGAAATTATACTTTTGTCAAGAAAAAGCATGTGATATTTTGATGCCTACGGTTTCGTAGTGACACTATCTATCATCTGTACAATTTTCAAATCGTGTCATAAATCGATTGCCAAGGTATGGGCAGAAGACTAGGTGCAGCCCATGTGCAGCCTGGCTTAACCGGTCGAAATGGTGCAAAATGAAGTTGACCACAATGATCAGCATCTTCGATGACCCCTTTTCGCAACTTTTCGAAAATTTGGTTTGCCAGACCCTCTAGCATTTTGTTCGACTCTTACACGAACGGGTTCATAACCTCCCTGATAGTGTGTACAAATGGTCTACTTTTTGACAGCCTCATAATGGCGATTCCATCGCTCTTCACTGGAAGGCAGCCATTATATAGAGCACATGAAACGTACATCTAACTGCTCATATTTTCGCGTTTCGAAGTTGTACATTCTGAATAATCATCTGGATCTCTCAGTTTCCCATGCTCTCTCGTAGCGTATGACCTACTTGCCTAACTTGTCAGCATGGCTCAAGCCATTACCGGAATGGGCACTATCCTCCCTGGCAGCTTGAACAAGTATTCGTTTATTGCAATGTTAGCTAAAGAACCATCGGACCTCTAAGATGAATTTCCATTTTACTGCACTTGTGAAACACGCATCTCCCTGTTTCGACTCTCGCCTTCTTTTCACTCGCTCCACTAAATTTGTATTCAAAATTTGGCAAATTATCGCACTAATTATCTTGATTGGCTGCATTTGGGGTTCTTCGTGGCCATATTCTGAAATTTGAAAATTGAATAAAAAATAATAAAAAATTTCGAGAATAGGGAAACAGAAGCGAAAGTGGCTACGATTTGTGTTTTTTTTTCGTTTGACTTGTTTCAACAAAATCTAATAGATCAGGAAATAAATTTCTTACGATCCTGATTCTTCCATGGGATCGAGAAAAAATTCGGTTTGCGAGAGGTTCCCGAGCATTTCCCACAATAATATCAGGGGTTTGCCACTAGTCTGGTTCCGCCTTATGTCTGTTCTGGCTATGCGTTGTGTTTATTCACTGGTCATGCGGTTACCGAATCGCATCAAGGAGAAGGAGGATCTGAGGAAGAGGATGAAATGCTCTCTTCATTCCCCGCACTCTCTCGTATTCTCTGACCACCGTCGTTAAGAGATAATTGAGAATTTAATTTATGCCATGGGGTCACAATTCAGTTAGCAAATGGTTCCCGAACCACTGATTAGATAGGGGAAAGACCACGGGACGGAATTGGACAAAGGCGGAAAAACAGTAAGATAGACGGTTTTGATCGTTGAACTTTGAGACATAGCTATGTTATTCTTTGTTTTATCTCTAGTCCCTGATCAATTTGACCTCATTCAAAACAAATGGAAGTGAAGATCAAAAAGTTCCGGTATATACTCAAGAAGTGTAACTTTGCTTTTGCTCATTTTCTGCAGATTTCTCAAAGACATTCAGAAAAATTCAATTGAGGGAATGAGAACTTCCGCATTCGAGGAGCATCCTTCGAACTCAAATTGGAATTTCCGTTTCCGAACCTCTTAAGATTCTTGAACAACCTAAACGCACACGAATTACTCGATGGAAATGAGGAAGTAAAAACTTCCTGCTTATATGATCATCCGTATATACTCAAGAAATGGGGCATTGCTTTCGCTCTTCTTCTGAAACCCTAGAAATCGTATTTCCCTGCAGAATGATATGGATGGAATGGATAACTTCCACTTTTGTGAAGCTTCCTTCTCAGTGAGTGAGAAGATCTCATTCAAAATTGAAAATTATATTGTTGCACCTCTTAAGGTTTATGTACACCTATAATACAGTCAGGAGTCGATCTATGGAATCAATGGAGTAACTTCCGGCTTCTCCATCTTTCTTCAATGTCGTTGCCGCTCATCCTGAAATTCCCGAACAAACTCAATAGATGCAGAACACGATGGATGATTGGAGAACTTCCGGCTTCGAGATCCATCCGTCTTCGCTCAAAAGTGAATGGAGATAAGCGCGAATTCGCGAGGGATTCCAAGCACCTTTCGGGGAAATTCAGAGAATGATCAGGAAGTTCTTTTCCATGGAAAATTGCAACCATTGCTCATCCTTTTCCTTCCTCGCAGTGTCAGAGGAGAGGAGAGGAGAGAGAGGGAGAGAGAGAGAGAGAGAGAGAGAGAGAGAGAGAGAGAGAGAGAGAGAGAGAGAGAGAGAGAGAGGCACGCGCCTCTCGGGGGACCGCTTATGGAACACGGCTGGAAGGCATCGACGCGCTTCTCTCCAGAGATCGTGCGAAAGAGTTGAAATGCAGGGAAAATATATGACTAGGAGCTAAGCCGGATGAGAACTATAGCGTAATGCCGCCTTTGATGTATCAACTTCGTCATGACGTTATACCTCTCATCCGACCTAGTGTCAATGACTCTCTTCACTTCGCGTGCTCTCTCGCCTGTCGAACTAACAACAGAGGACGCAGAATGAACAGAGATGTCAGTTGCGAAGCATAAAATTTAATGGGAAAACATAATGTGTTAGTTGCTCAGTAGCTAGTCGCGAGAGTGTTCCCTAAGGGGCCAAAAAAAGACAGCGAGTGTCTGCGAACGAGTCTAATAAAAAAGTAATGCGCAGTCTTTCAATTTCGCGTGCTCTCTCGTCGATTAGTCAGAGTACAATGGAGATTAGTAGTCGAACAGCGCTTTCGGCGATGTTCCAAAGTGCACAAAAGGCGAAGGGCAAGAAATGGAGATATAGCGAAGAGAAAGGCGAAGTAGTACTTCGAAGCCATCACTTTTCGTTTCTTTCTGATGCGCCACGTCAAGAATAGTGCAAGAAACGAGAGAGAACGTCTAGACTGGAGTTTTCCCTATGGGAGCCAGATCGAAAGGGCTTACGGTGGGTTATGCAGTAGATTGAGTAGATTAGGAGACTGTCTGCACCTCTTCGTTTTGCACGCTCTCTTGCGCTGTTTCATTGTCATGAGAGTTTTCGAAAAGGAGAAAGTCAAAGAAGTCTTAACAACAACTTGTCAGTGTCAGAGCTGTATCGTCGGACATACTGAGTGAGTAGTACTCACCACTGTTTGGCAAGAATGTGCTTCAAAAACAATACGTGACTTTCGTTTCAAAATATTTTTAAAGATCCCGGAAGCTTTATTTTCGCAATAGTTACTTCTTATCGCAGTATTTTGACGAATCTTCGTGCCATGTCGTTTTTTCAGGCACGAAAGATCGGGCTTTTCTCCGTTTGAGATGATAAACTAGCATTTTCTTTCAACACAATAAGCTTTTAGAGGGAACCAGAGAACACATGACAATGATACGATTGAAGACAAAAAAGCATTTATTTAAAGCATTTAGCTTTCAAACCCGTAGCCATAAGACATAGAGAAAGCAGGTTAAAATTGGGTTCGCAGTGGTACGGATCCATTGGTTACGGATACGGTAGGTGTCCGGTCCGGGCCAGAACCATAGAGGGAACCGGAGCCGGCATTTGGGAGCTCGAAAGGGGATACGGTATTCGAGGAGACGGGTGATTGGTACTCGACGCACGTCTCCTGCAGCACCAATTCAATGTTCTCGCGCGAGCAGTGGATCGGATCTGGAATGTGGTTGGTTACGGTATGGGAGGGTACGGTATCGGAGATTATGGTATTGTATCAAATGTTTATGCACCATGGTAGGGAAGTAACCTAACCGCAGGATATGATATAGTACGTATTGGTATAGGCGCGACGTTACCGTAATCTACACTGTAACTGGGGTTTTAGAGCGATTTAGAGATTGTGGTAGATGGATTTTATTGTTACCAGGCCAATCGAGAACCATCTAAATATCTCGAGCGTCGCCCATGATTAATCGCCCTTGAAACATATTGCGCATTCATCACTCAGAGATTGTGAAACACAAGTCGTCTTGCTCACTCTTTCTCTTTTCGATCGGAAAAAATATATTTTGCCTCACGCAATACTTCGTAAATAGCATAAGGAAGTGGGAAAAGGAATTTTCGAATAATAGCAACTTAGAGAGTACCTAGTTTCATTGGCGAAGTGCTGTAAACTGTATTTTTCGTGATCTCTCGTGACGCCAATGCAGATCACTCTCAAGGCGCAGTTGCAAAATAGCACGTGATCGGATTTCAGGTCGCATTAGATCAGCAAGATGCAACCAGAACGATGCTGCTCCCTTCAATTTGCGTGCTTTGATCAGAGAAGAAGAGAGATCACGAGAATGGAAGAGAGCGAGTCAAGATCAACAGCACGTGTTCAATTTTGTTGATTTCGGGTGATACTCTGACTCTTTCCACGCTCTCTCTCTCTCGCGCGTTCCCAAAATCAGCGAGAGTCCAGGAGAAATGAGGATACCGAGGCATTTACACGATTCTACGCACTCTTTCGCTCTGGCAGAAAGTTCTTTCTGGCACTAGGTCGAATGAGAACTATGACGCCATGCAGCTTTTGATGTATCAAAGGCGGCATGACGTCATAGTTCCCATACGACCTAATTCTCTCATCCTCTATCAATGTGCGTGACTCTTCTAGATCAGCATGCTCTCTCGCGTGCTAGACTGATCTAGAGAGCACGCAAAAGTGAGAGAGCTCCTGATCATTCCAAATATTTTACTTCCTTTTCTCGATCTATGTGATCTAATTCGCTTCACGTGATTTCTATTTTCGAAACTGCGCACAGAGAACACAACTATCAATGACGGAATTCTCGTGTTATGATGACGTCACTCATCACACAATCTAACCCCCACAGAGCAACGTCACACCTTGTGACGACTCACTCGTTAGAGAATCCAGACTACAAATCAGAGACTAATGCGATCACGGAGAAAACATCGTCATAATGAATCAGTATTAATCAGCAAATTTTCTTCCATACAAATTCCACTATTGCGTTCACTTCCCGTAGGTGATGTATTTTATAGTTTTTTAAAGGAACAACTCCACCGCGTATTGCTCTCGCAGAATGGTTTGCCATTTCAATGCGCTCGTGAAACATTCATCTCACTGCTTCTATTCTCGCCTTTCGCTGATATACCATTCCGAATAATCGTATGTCTCTCTCCATTTGCCATGCTCCTTCCTTAGTGTCTAACTTGCTAGCATGGATCAAGCCACGGATTGGCAATATCCTCCCTGGCAGCTTGAACAAGTATGATATTATGGCACTTCTTCGATATTTGGCCCACCCCCTCCCCTCTCATTTCTCATTCCCTCCCCATCGCACATGGGTTTTGTGACCGAAAATCAGGGATAAATGTCTGGAAATGAGTGGGGTAGGGAAGAAAGGGGGGGGGGTGGGGTAGACCAAATATCGAAGAAGTGCCGATATTATTTAATTACAGCATAGTAAACAATAACCTCATCTCGAAATGCGATTGCCATTTTACTGCACTCATGAAACACGCAGCCCCTGTTTCCATTCAATGTATGCATGTCCCTGTTTGCATCCTTTCGTCGTTATACATTTTCATTAGTCGTCTAACGCTATCCATTTCCCATTCTTTTTCTTAGTGTATAACTTGCCAGCATAGCTCGAGCCATGACCGGAATGGGCAATATCCTCCCTGACAGCTTGAAGACGTATGATCTATTATTTTATTACAATGTCTAAAGAACAACTACCGCACCTCAAAATACGATTGCCGTTTTACAGCACTTGTGAAACACGCACCACCCTGTTCCGATTCTCGCTCTTTTTTCACCCTTTCCACTAAATTTTTATTCAAAATTTTGCAAATCAACTCACTTATGATCTTGATTGACTGCATTTGGGGGTTCTTCGTTGCCATCTTCTGCAATTTGGAAATTTAAAAAAACATTTCGAAAATCGGGAAACAGAGGAATGCGCAAGTGACATCATCAACCAGGCAGGCTGAAACAAGAGACTCCTTTGAACGACTGCGCTGGGCGGGGCTTAAAGGGGGGAGAAAGGAGGAGAATGGAGCGGTCCCCCGGGGGGCTCCTTGCTTCGAGCAAACTCGGTTTGCATTGTGCGCTCTGCGTGTAGGCCCCTCGCAGGAATCGACTCTCTTCAATTTGCGTGCTCTCTAGGCCGGCCGGGGCGGCGAGAGAGCACGCAGAATAGAGAGAGTAAGCGTGAAGGGAGCGAATTCGGTTAGACGAGGGGGAGCACGTACTATGAAAATAGGCTCACGCCTTTGATGCTTTTTGAGGGTGGTGGGCGCGAAAACAGATGGGTCCAGGGGGGAATTGTCGAGGGCTAAATAGATATGCAGACGTGTACGTCACACTGTCTATGAATTTCGGGCCTTCTCAAGTCATCGGCTGCTCCGCGGAATTCTTCAGAGAGAGAGAGAGAGAGATGGGAGAGTGAAGATAAAAAGTGATTCGGAACGAATATGTTTGGAGTCGTGCCAAGAAAGGAGAATGATGTGGAATGATAGGGCTGATGAAGTTATACAAGTCACCTAGAAGACGTTCGAGAGATGAGATAGTGAGAGATGATGAGAGCGCGCAGTGAAGGAGATACGTCTATCGTTCATTTCCCTGCACTCTAGCGAATTTATCTGGCAGCAAGTAAAGTGGGTGCTACTAAGATACAAGGATAGTTAATGAGGAAAATTCACGGAAATTCGTCCTGATTGCACAGGCTGTCTCGCCAGAAAGAGAGAGCGAGAGAGCAAGGGAATTGAGGAGTATCTTGCCGTCCCACTTAGACGAGACAGCATGCGGAAGGAAGATAATAACTGCCTACTTCGAAACTACGCGATAAACTTCGTCTGAGAACATGCGAATGTAATGGCCATTCATAATCTACCAATTTGAGAATCACTCTCTTCAATTCCCACACTCTCTCGCCGGCGAGAGAGTGCGCAAAATGATGAGAGTGACCACTTCGATTCTTGCGATTGTGAAATCAGCATAAGTGGGTCATCAATTTGAATTCTGCCGGGCACTTCCCATCAATCAGAACGAGAAATCCTAAATTCAAACACAGCGAAGTGCAAATCAATTGGGAAGACAATCAATCTCTTCCCCTTCACTAACAGTAAAACGCGTCACCTTGTATCATCTCCCCTCCCTCTCTTCTCGTTCTCTCACCCATGTGTTCGCAAATCGGAGATCCCTTTCCCTCCCTCCTCTCATTCCTCTCCCCAACACCTGCTCTCATGTCCGTGACCGCGCTGACAGACGGCGCCCCCCGGAGCAAAAGCTTGAGGCGCGTCGCGTGCGCGCGTTGCGCGGTTTTTGAGTCTTGCGAACTCGGCCTCGCTTTAGACGACTGTTGTGCTCTCACTTTGCGACTTAATGATTATTGATTGCGCCTGGAATCTCGGCTGACCTATTGGCTATCACTTTCTGCGTGAACTTCCGGTTCATCGATCATTTTGCGCCTAAATTCGCGTATCAATCTCCTTACTTCCCCTATCTTCGCGCTCTCTCGTCCACTTTCCGTTGCGGTTAGTGTCTCTAACCTTGAGTCGGCCCGTCACTAATCATCTCCGTCATTTTTCTCTCTTCTCCGCGTCAAACCGTATCACTTCTATGCGTGAAATCAGCACTGGGACACTTACCTTAATCGATTTGCAATCGGCTTTTTACTAATCTTTCACCGTTCGTCCACCTTTCCCTTCGTTTATCGCCCATCTATCACACAATTGAACCCGATCTCATTTCGTCAGTGGCTATTTATGTTTTCCGCCCTTTCGCCTTCGAATTTCGCCTGCGCGGTTTTGTATTCTTCCTGCTGCATTGTTGCTGCAGCAAGGGTATTTATCACCCCTTCGATGTGTGTTGGCCAATAAAGCTGCCGTTTCTTCTCTATATAAACACTGTACTTTTATCAATCGTCGAGCTCTCCTCATTCCTCATTATCTCTCACTGTTTCGACGCATTTCTGATCTTTGGTCGTTTTTACCATGTTTGCGCAAATTTTCGTATTTTACCGCGTTTTTCGTCATAAAGTGGCATGAATTCGGTAAATTCCGCCTTCTAGAATGTCATCGTCCGGTTCCGGAGCGCCGGATTCCATAGCCAACTCGAACTTCGACGGGAAGATAATAGCGCCGGAGCGCACGGAGATCGGCACTGCGAAGAGTGCGCGCACTCCCATCGTCGTGCCCGGACTGGTACGTGGTTCCGTTCCTGGTTTTTGTGGTGCCAAAGTGGTGCTATTTTAATATCATATTGGAATCACATTGACAACACGATGATACTAAAGTGGCACCATGTTGTACCATTATGTTATTTTCAGCGTGGTATCATAGTGGTGGCGATTTGTTCAAATTTACTTCAGTAATTTACTTAGGAATGTATTGTGTTTAGCGTTCAAACTGGAACCAAGAATGTAGGAGAGGTTACGTTGGGCTTGAATTCGAAATGAAAGTTTCCGAGTTGAATGGTATGCTTGTTTGGTATGCGCGTGGAAGAACGAAAGTTTAGAAAAGGTAGTGTCAGGAGTACTCCGAGCAGTTATCAACGGATCATTAATCAGGCTCCCTGATTCAGGGATTAGTTTGTAATCGTGGTCGATCTTATCGCGACCTTGGATTGCGCGAGGGCGAGGAGAGATACTGATCTTGGCCTTTCTTTATATGTTATTCGGCTGCAAAAGTGTAATCGAATCACTGTCTATTGATAACATGTGTGGAAAACATGAAAGGCCAATGATTCATGGATTGAGTTTTGAATGATTCAATATGATATTGGCAGTAGTGATGAGTTTGCATCGAAATTACTTGCTCGTAGAATGATAGCAATTTCTTCGCGAAGCGATCCCTAGTAGAAACATATTGTCGAAAATATGATGATTGGCACCGACTGGTAGAGTGCAACTAATGAAGAATCTAGGCCCAACACCTTCTGAGTGATTATCGATTTATTTATTTATTGATTTGATACGGTATTTGCAGGATGTCGATTTGAGCGCGACTCCCAGCAGCGGCTCCTCCAACAAGGAGAACGACTCGGCCAGCGCCTTTGACCTGCTCAAGAACGAGGAGGTACCGTAATTCGCGTGTTCTGATTATTGATTGGTCATAGGCTCTGTACATGGGTGTTGTGTTGTTTTTTTTGCGTTAGTGAAATCGTACGTCGATCGCTAGATTCCTTTCTTCAATGAAGTTATGAAAAGCTTGCAACGAAAATCCTGCTATCTGCTTTCACCTTAGCAGCATTTTTTAAGCCTGGGGCACATGTCGTATGAATTGCTAACATTAGATACTAAAACAATTATACAAGCATTGAAACATCAATGTATCTATTTTGGCATTTTTGATGCACCTTCCATTGTCAAAACGAGGAACGCGAAAAAGTTACGGACTCTTTGCAGCATCAATCTAGCGAGTTACTCATTTATTATATTCACAACTTTTTAAAAATGTTGTTTAAATTCCAGGAGGAGCGGCTGATCGGCGAGGCGACGCCCCTGCAGCCGATCGATGGAGTGTGGACGACTCGGAGGTACGGTACTGTGGGGTTACGGTAGGAGGATGATGGTGGTACGGTAGCTCCAGAATTCGATGAGAGTTCTGGGGTACGGTAGCAGCAGGTTGCGGTGGAGCATGTTTTGTGTTACGGTACTTCCAGAATATGCGAAGGGTATGATAGCGGCGCGATAATTATATGATACTGTTTGGGCATTTCAATGATCAGGTATATCCTCTGGCAAGTCGGAGGTTCGGTAGAGTTAGGTCGCGGTAGTGGTGTGGAGGTGGTATAATAAAATGAGGAGGTAGTGGAAGTGGTGCAGGTGGACGGTACCTGTTGGTTAGGCATTAGGTACGGTAGCAGTAGGTTACGGTAGGGGCATGATGGTGGTACGGTTCTGGCAGATTACGGTAGGAATTCGGAGGTTTCGGTTTAACTTAGGTTACGGTAGGGTGTTCCTTGTGGTGCGGTACAGACCAGATAGGGTAGGCGTCATGCCAATGAATTGATATCGTCACCTTACTGTAATGAGTATGATGCTGTGGGATCAAGTTACTGAAAGTATACGGTGACGGAACGAAAAGTTCGTGATACTGTAGCTGCATGGTAGTTCCGGGTTCTGGCGGAATATTATTCTGGAGGAGGAATACGGTAGCGATGAAGCCGGAAATTGCCTGTAACAATGGCACAACGAGGAAACATCCTCTAGTCTCATCACTCCGCGCGCGTCGGGAATATCGATGTCTATTTGAACACTGTTGACGCAACTGCGCGCATCCCTCTCTTTCTCCCCCCCCCTCTCCCTCACCGTCGCTGCTCCTCTCCTGTTGTTTCCCCAATTGCCTCTCTCCAGTTTCTCGTGCCGTTTGTTGTGACGAGCTCCCTATTTTTCTTGCACCACCACGAGGTGAAACACCCCTCTAAGGATCTGTGGAATGAGGGAAGCGAATGAACAGTGAAGCATAGTGTGTTGGGAAAGCTTCACGAGTATTCGCCTAACATTCTGCGCGCTTTCTAGCTGGTCTGAGGGGTGAGATAGCGATCAGATATGTGTTTCTAGCATCTCCCTCTTTCGTGCACCACATAACGAGAGGGGACATCCTCTTCGGATCTCCGGAATGGGAGAAATTAGCGCAACATGAGAGCATAGACTGCTAGGAACGCTTCAGACGGAATAGTTAGTTCATTCAGCGCACTGTTTTGGCGGTCTGATTGGTGAAATAGCACTCAGGATAATGCGAGTAATTTCCGTTTGAGCCACCCCTGTTCTGTGTCCACAATCGGCGGCGACTATTGTTGCGGGAAGAGAGAGAGCGCAGCCCGCTTCTTGTTGTTGTGCACGGTGCCGACGCGAAGAATTGCGAAATTCTTTCAGAGAAGAACTTACCATGAATCATAAAAACGCGGGTTGAATTCGCGTTTCCGCGTGGAGAATACTCTCGAATTTTGTTCCAAATGCCATTTTTCGTTAATCGCGCGCGGCCGTGTGAGTTTTCCCACCATATTGGGGATATTTTAGGAATAAACGAGTAATTCCCCGCCGTCGTCCAATCTCGCTAAGTGGGTACGTGTGCGTTGGTGTTTGGTCGGTTGTTGGTAGTTGTTGCGAGAAAACAGTGAAATTATAACTGTCGATTTTCGAAAACATTGATTTATCGATTGTTTTGCAGTCCTCCGGTGATGGCGCGCGGCAACGGCAACGGCGCCAGCAGGACGGCGCCCTCGCTGCGCTCCGTCTCGCTCCCGAAGGGCGCAGGTACGGTAGCTGGGTGGGGTTACGGTAGCGAGGATTACGGTAGTTTTCCACCCGAGTGCGTCTAAGCTAAATTGCACAGGACAAGGGCCACTGCTCGAAAACATTTGGAGCACGTGTTTACGCAATCGTGTTTTTTTCTGAATTTTCCCTAAGAAAAGTATTTCCGTGACAGCAACTCGTCTGCACTAGTGACGCCAATATTGCCCCTTTGCAAACGTTGCTATCTTGTCAGAGCGGGAAAAAAACGTGACATAGTGACATGTCTTTATTGCATTTGCCTTAACTTAGACGGTTTTACAGTCTCTGAATTGGGATTTAACATTTAGACAGGAAGGTGAACTAGTCGAACAAAGGGCTTGTAACGTCAATTGTTTACTCCAGGAATATATGACGATCTGGATAAAACATCTGCGCTTTATTAGTGTTTTCGATTTCAGTATTTTCTCCCTGGCGGTACCCGGTCGCAGTCATGTCGTATTAGTTTGAATATCACTTTCCGATAGTTCTTGGTCGTGTTTAGCGAAAAAAATATTTAAAAAGCTAGTAGAAATTAAGTAGGCCACTTTGTGAATCATCTTATCGTGCCCGAACTTTTTTTCCCATTTAAATACTTGAAATTTGATCTTTAATGTTTTTCTTCAGACGAAGCTGCTCTCGGACTTACTGCTGCCCACGTCGCCATGACCAGCCCGCAGCTGGGTCGCGCCAACTCGGTACGGTATCAGGCGGGTTACGGTAGTGGTACATACAAATCATGGGCGGGTTACGGTAGCTGACTAATTCGCTCTCGCGTTTCCAGGAAAGCTCACCACGGCGTTGTGTATGTTATTTTGCCTCCTGAAAGAAGCCCCGACTAACCAAACTTTTGGTTATTCTTGCTGTTGTTGTTGTCGTTGTCTTGGCTTTAGTGGGATCAGTATGGTGTAGTAGCAAGATAGAGTACGGTAGTCCTCAACCGCTAGGCTGGCGAGGATAGATTGCTTATCCCCGATTGCGTATCTTGTAGCTATCTTCTGATTTCTATAGCTTGAACATTAGCATTTTGTTGCTTGATCTTTAATGTCTGATCTATTTCAGCTGTCCTCGGTGAACGAGCCACCCTGTACACTGGCCCACCCCGCGATGACCGATAAGAAGGCGATGAAGGTTCGTGTTTTGTATTTTGAACTTAGATGTCTCGAATATGTAGTTTGACCGTTGATATGAACTAGTTTTTTTTTCGTGAAAGATTTGATACCTGTAAAACTTCAGTACACATATGTCGGGGTTGTAAGTGACATCCACCGGGTAGGTAAAAAAAATTGCGACTCGCCACTGCCAGTTGCGAATTGTCCAGCGTGGGGCTAGGTGCTATTCAGATTCTTCGATATTATTCTGTAGTTTGATCTTTGATCTCTCGTCAGGTCGTCTCTGAGTACTACAAGAAGCAGAACGAACTGCTCGAGAACTTCAAGGCAGACAACGAGCAAATTCAGGTGTGCTGTAGTTTGATCGTTGATTGAAGTAGTTTGATCTCCACATTGTATTTTGACATGGGCAGTCTAGAACTTTTTTTATGTTTTTTTATATTTCCAAAGTTAATGGCTGTACAACTGAAGACCTGGAAAGTATTGGTTTAGGTATTAGATATGTGACAGGAATCCATCGTGTTGAAGAACCCCAAAATAGATCATTCTTAAAAATGCCACTTGAGTTCCTCTAGCTTTACGGTTAATCATCGGTTAGTTATAAAAAGAGGTTAATTCATATGTGGGCAGGGATTGTTGCTGTTTTACAAACCGGGTGCCCATTAGTTCGGCCGAAAAATCGGTAGGGTTTATGAAAATTGGAACCCTAAGATTGTAAGAAACACTATCCAAAAACCGGGAGGGTCTTGCTGCTAGCAGCAATGGTGCCCACGTTTGGGCTAATCGATATTTGTAGGTCTTCCAGAAGACGCGCACTCGTCAACGGCTGGCCTCGACTAATTCGGCTGAGCCAGAAGAGCCCCCGCAGCCGCAGCCTAAGCAAGCTGCAGATGCCGCAGCTCCCATCCTGCAGCAGGTGATATTTTATTTTTTGTATGAAATAAAACGAAACGACGGCGCCCGTGCTGGTGTGCCGTGAAAAATCTAGCTTATGGGATAGCGGAGTGACGCGAATTAACCTGCTGGAGGAGATGGATAACTGGGAGTACTAACTGCAGCCCGAGTTTCCGTTTATAGCCGTACATTAGGCGCAGTATTGTCCTTTGATGATTCGACTATTGTTGTATTTTAACTTTAGGCTTGCGTAGCAGTTGGATACTTCAGCTGGCTAAAAGTCCAGCATATATGATAGCGCTGTAACTGGAGTTCATCGGCTTGTAAGCTTGACAAAATATGTAGCATCTGTGGAATTGAGTCTGTTAAGCTTCTTGCCTTCATGTGCGAATAGGTTTTCCATAATGAGCTTAATCTATCAGAAAATGTCCTTTGACCGGCGTAAACTTCGTTGTTTAGGATGGCGAAGAAGATGTATCTGTGGTCGTTTCGTCTGCCAAACGGACGGGCGGGGGAACGGGAGCTGGCGGGAAGGGAGGAGGAGGAGGAATGGGAGCACTCTCACTCGATATGGACCAGAATCTCGAGGAGGAGGGACTGCTCGGGTACAATTAATTGAATTGTTGGTGAGGGGGAACTATAGATATAATATGTGGAGACTGAGACGTAAAAGTTGTAGGAATGTCCCTTACCCAAATATTATTTTGATTTTTTTTCTGAAAGAAAAAACTGCCAGTTATTGCTGGTAAGAACCCCTGCTGGCTTAATATTGAGCATGAAACCAAAATGAACGAAGCAACTTTGAATTTTGCAACTTTAAAGTTCGCCATGAAAACATGATTCTGACTTGTCTAATAAAAAAAAAAATGATGATACTTATAATGCTAATTATCTTATTTTGTTATTATTATTATTTATATAGTTGGCTATTATGTGGAAGACAACCCTACCCAACTAATATTAATGAAAATATGTTTTCAGTGAGAAGGAGCCGGTGGACGATGAGGGGAAATGTCATCGTCTGGCCGCGGCGCGTCTCTCGCGTGCGACTCTTGCAATCAACCTCACTCTGGCAATATTGAAGGTGATTAGATCATATCTTCCTTTGTATTTTGTAGCCTAAAAAGCTGAAAATTTGAACCAGCTAATTGCGCGTTTCACCAACCTATGAAGAGAAAAGGCGTCCCATAGTCCCAAATAATATAGCGATCACTGGTTCAAAATATCTACTATATTCATGCGTAATGGGGTGGAATTTCCTAAAGCGTTGAAAATGTGTGCCAGCCAAGTGCGCGTTTCGCTAATGTATGAAGATAAGATGCGTCCTTCGGACTTCGATATGACATAGATCATTTTTTCTAATTAATTATTCATGATAACGAACGAGGTTGGGTTTATCACTCGAATTTTCTTTGATCTTTGATCTTTATCAGGCAGCAGCTTCCTTTTCGACGGGTTCTCTCTCAATCATCTCTTCGCTCGTCGATTCCCTGGTGGATATCACCTCGGGCCTGCTCATTCTCTACTCGACCAGGCGGGTTTTTTTATTAATTAATTAATTAATTATCATTTACACACATTGGATATACAACACTTTGAAGAAAGAAATATATTGCGGTGTTTTCAGAGCCATCCGCAAACGCGATCCGTACTCGTATCCGCGCGGCCGCACGCGTCTCGAGCCCATGATTCTGGTATGTTTTGCTGAAAATATATTTGGAAAATACACTCGTGAGTTTAAAATTGAAAATAAAATATGTCACTTTTGAAAGTGGCACCGCTAGGCACATCTAAGTTTTCGCTGCGGTACGATAACTCTATCATCGAAGCATTTCAAATAGTTTGTCTTCGCGACCCAAAATTCCAACCATCAATCCTACTTGTTGCTGTGTACCCGTACTAGTAATTGTCAAAACCAATAATAAAATATTATTATTATTATTATTTTCAAAATTAATATTCCGTCTTCTCCAGGTGATCATCTCAGTCGTCATGGGTTTCGCCTCACTGCAACTCATCCTCGAGTCGATCAAGCGAATGGCAAAGCAAGAACTGGAGGTGAGAGGAAAGGGTGGAAGTTGCGCGGCCAGTGCGTGAAAAGTGCGCGCATGCGCATGTTTTGATTGAATCGGCAGCTTGTTTGAAATCATACTAGTGTTGTTAAAGGAAAAAAAAACAGCAAGGATATATTCCCGATAACAAAATTATTATTCGCAGATATCAATGGACGCCTGGTCGGCAGGGATCATGGTGATTACAATCATCGCCAAATCGATTCTCGTCATCATATGCAAGAAGTGCGGTAATCGATTGGTAGAGAGCCAAATGTAGTCGTTTTTATTTGGTGGATTCCGTAGATCGAGGGGGTACGGTAGAGAGGGAGTACTGTAGCTGCCGAGATGCAGTATAAAATAGTGACTTCAGATACGATAGCGATCCGTCGATTCGCGTCCTCGCGCAAGACCACCGTAACGACTGCGTCTCAAACACGGTAAGAGTACGGTATCGATAGGTCTGGATAGGTTACATTCATAGGTGTCCAGAAATGGCGGCGAAGGGGGGTGCTGCGCACCGCCTCACATGTGAGGCGGTGCGCACGCCGCCAGCGTGGACACCTATGGCTACATTAAATGGAGACTATTCTTATGCACCACTTTCAAGATTTCCTACTTTGATAATTTTATGTTCGAAATATATCAATTGACAATTATCGTAGTGATAACGAAACACAAGTGACTCTGTTTATCTAAATTGTTATTTTTTTGTGTTGACGGGCTTTGCTAATATTCTAGGTTATTATTAGCGTAAAACTAATAGTAATGCTATCATTTGTACAGGTGGCCCTTCTCTGCGCGGGTCTCTCTCCGAAGCTCGTTCCGAAGGCGGCTGATGCGAACTCCATGTCAACGACGTCCATATTATTGAACTCTACGTTAACGACCTCTACGATATCGTCTGCGTCTACGCCTGATGTCTACATTAACGCCTTCAATATTGTCAGGTTCGCATTTTGAGTTTTGGAAAATGTGCTAGTGGGAATCGTGTTTCGTAATCTCTTCAATACTATTGAGATCTCTTTTACGATAGTGCGAAGACATTTGATACATTATTTCTGAACATTATTTATCGAGAATATCGCCCAAATGTTTCGCAATTTATCGAGCGGGTATATCCAATGGGATTGGGAGAAGCTGCTGCTATTTTTATAATAATATAGAAATGGAGCTCTCCCTTTGTAGTCCGCAGTGGCTGCAATGGCTCGACCCTCTGGGTGCCATCCTCGTCTCCGCTTACATCATACAGACGTGGTGGGGCACCGGAAAGGTTAGTTAAACTTTGATATTTGGACTGCCTAGGTTCCTGCTCTACTATTACCTTATCATGTTCATAGACGCCATATAACCTGTTGAAACTCGCTCGAATATAGCTCGGATAATTAGGATCTTTAAATATTTGTAACTGCCATGGTATTGTGGAAGTTATTTGATCTGTGATATCTTTAAGGAGCACGTGAAGATGCTGTCGGGAAAGAGCGCCGAACCGGAGTTCATCAATCGTATTATCAAGGTGAGAACGGCTAAAAAGTGGCTTTTTCGTATAAAAAATAGTCTTTTTTTTTAAAAATTGATGAAACGGTGGATTGGTTAGTACTTCATTGGTAGGGTAATAAGAAGACGATTGAAAAAGCGTCGATACTTCGGTGGTTCCCTCCTTTAAAAATTAAAAAAAAAGTGATCGCGTGAGAACTGAAGTTGTTAATTGTGATAGTAAGCAGCACATTGGTGCCCCCCCCCCCCCCCTGTTGGTAAAAGGGCAGGAGTTGATGCTTGAGCAGTATTTTCGTGAGTGACAAATAGAAATTCCCCCAAATTCTACAAAGTTTCTTAGTGCTTCATCGTGATGTTAGAAACTGAGAAATGGGCAATGGGCTATAGATTATCAATGCGGGCTTCTACATGTCCGTAGTACGTGCTAATTTGCTGTATCTCTTTTATTTTTACTGGGTGACATAATAGCCTGTGATTTTATGCAACAGGATGAGTCCAAAAACTGGTCGGGTGAGCTATCTGCAGTTCCAGGATTTGCCAATTCAATTGCAATGATCTCTCCCTTTTCCAGGTGTGCATCGACCACGACCCTCGTATCGAGCACATCGACACCGTCTACGTTTACCACTACGGCATGAAGTTCCTCGTCGAGGTATACGGTAGTCATATCTGGAAATGGTGTTCGAGGATTTATTGTATTTTGCCGAATTATATAGTATTCAATCCGACAAGTAGTATTAGCTAAGATGTTGAGTAGCACAAAAGTGGTCCTCGATCGCAAACTGGCTTTTTCCCCTTGTACTGTATTACCGTATCCCAGGTGCACATCGTTCTGGATGAGAACATGCCCCTCAAAGTTGCGCACGACATCTCGGAGAGTTTGCAGATCAACATCGAGAGTTTGCCCGATGTGAGTATAGATTTATTAGTGAATTATCGATTTTCTTGATCTACCGTTTACCTCGCTTGCTCAGGTGGAGCGAGCCTTCGTGCACACTGACTACGAGTACGAGCATCTGCCAGCAGACGAGCACAAAGTCGTCTGATCTACCTACCGTATCCCATTCTAGTCTACAGTAATCCCCATTAATTGTTATCCCTCATCCGACTTTACACTGGCATACCCCCTTTCCTCGAGCTTCCCTGTTTTCTTCCATTGATTCGGCTTTGCTAACGAGGAGTTATTGTTAATAATTTGTAGCCTAAATTGTTTTAGTGTTTCACAAACCACATTTCTCAACATAATTTCTTGTATTGCATAATTCGAGCTCAGAACTTCATAATTTCCCCCTGGAACCATGGCTTTAAATCTTTCGACCTTCCCATTTTCGAGTATCAAACGCGGAGCCATAATGATATTGCGACTATCTTGCACCATCAACCCTTCTCCTGATCTGTCATTACCCCTAATCTACAGTAACCCTGCAATCCATAATCCCTGTTTTCGCGCGTGTCCCGAGTTGTCGATAGGATATTTCACACACAACACTCAGATTCATAGCGTGTCCCAGTTACATTTGCAGATTCCATTGTTTTTGTCTTCCTTTGTGTTCAGATAGAATATGCTATAATAAACGAAAATAATTATGATACAGATTCTTTTGGCGTGTTCGAAATCATGGCAGTGTATTTATCGTTCAGGGGATGGTTTGTATCAGTGGTAGAAATGGCACGGGGTGTACGTGTTTCAATTTTTCTCCTTGTAATGCTTCACAGCCTTAATTACCATGAAATAATATACAATTATGTATTTTTATAAAATTTTTCTTAGCGATCGATGCTTAACTGTACCCTTCTGAAAAGTCATCACTTATGTTCTAGTTGAAACTGAACTCCACCAAGAAAAAATAAAAATGTGACTTTTTCTTTCAATTTTTATTTCGTTGCGCAGACTATTACTGGAATAGCACTCGGATCTTAGTAGTAGTCTCATCTTTGAATTGTGTAGCCTAATCTCTTTTCAGGTCGCCTCTGAGTACTACAAGAAGCAGAACGAGTAATATTGTCGGAACGTTTTAATATTGCTATTTTGCTCGAGAATTTCAAGGCAGACAAATTGAATGAGCAAATTCGGGTGCGCTTGTTGTTCGATATTGATCTATATTGATTTTCCCTCTATTTCGTAGTTTATTCTTTGGATCTCATTATTTTACTAGCGCAACTGAGAATATTGCGATCAATAGCGGTAGGTCTTACATTACTACAGGATAGTCTTTGCCTTTAACGAACTTCACAGTTTGTGGATATCGTAATTTCAACAGTACTGTATAGGAGAATGGAGCTTGGAATGGCACTAGTTTACTCCCAAAGATATTTCGCTATCTGGATAACGTATGAAATCAGAGCGTTCACAATTTTCAACTTGGTGGCACCCGGCTACAGATCTTGCACATATAGGCTAGATCATACCTAGTCGATAGTTGTCTGAAGCCTCATAGGGGATAACAAAAATAATTTTAAAAAAAATATGACACTACAATTATGATAATTTGAGTACTTGATATTTGATATTTCTCATTTCGGACGAGGCAGCTCTCGGACTGACTGCAGTCCACATTGGGATGACCAGCCCGCATCTGGGTCTCGGTACGGTACCTCACGGGTTACGGTAGAATTAGGTGAATATCAGGAGCAGGTTAAAGGACGAGTAAACTCAATATTAACTTTTTGGAGCTATCATATGCACTACCTAGAGCTCCACAAAGATAAGAAGCTCCGAAATTTTCACATTGATATCTCCATTCCGAACAGAGTTATAGCTACTTGGCTGGGAGCCAGATCAGGGAAAGCTCGGGGAAGGGGACGAGATAGCACGTGACTAGAAGAGAGTGCGTCCCTAGGTGAAACATATTCCAACCGGGCGCGCGTTTGCATTTACTCCTCCTTTAAGGTATCCGACTAATTCGCTCTTGCATTTCCAGGAATGCTTCCAGGTAGTTTTGCCTCCAGAAAAGAGCCCCCGACTAACCACACTTTTAAGTATTCTTGATGTTGTTGTCGTCGTTTTGCTTTAGTAGGTCAGTATGGTGTAAATAGACTATCGAGAGACATTATAGCAGAATTCAATCGCAAGAGTAGATTACTGCGCTATTGATATTTGATCCTTTTTTTCAGTTGTTTTGTTTTTTTTCTTCAGTTTTTTGAGTTTTTTTAAATTTTTTTCAGTCCTCGGTGGTCGAGCCACATTGCACGCTGGCGCATCCCGTAATGTCTGACAAGAAGGCTATAAAAGTTTGCGTTTTGTAGTTTTTTCTTTGATCTCTCAGATGTTGGTCTTGCCATGAATTGTGTAAATATTTTAACTTCGAAAGAAGGAATGGATTGATTAACACTAAGACTTCTAAAGGACAGATATGCCAGGATTGATACTGGCTTTCACCGGGTTGGTTAAAAATTATGAATGGCTCCTGCCGGTTGTTGATGGATGGGGATGGTTGAAAACGATGATGATTTCGGTATAGGTAGTAGAGATGTGCCACGAATCCATCGGATTGAAGAATCAAAAAATCGTTAATTTTAAACTTTTAACTGGAACACATGTAGGGTTCCGTTCATCTTATCAAGGTGCAATCTTTACATTGTTCAATAGAAAATCTTCCAAGCAATCAGGTTTTCCAGAAGATGGACTAGGCAAAGGCTCTCGTCTGCGAACTCGGCGGAGATAGAGGAGCCCTCGCCACTGCAGCAGGCTGAAGCTGGTGCAGGTTCTGCAGCTCCCATCCTGCAGCAGGCGATGGGATTATTTTTATTTTTTTTAGTTTTTGTTTTTGTATATTTTTGTATATTATTTCTCTCTTAAAAGAAGCAGTTACTAAACCACTGGTAGAACCCTTGATCTTGTGATAGCTATGTGACGGGAATTCAGCAGGGGAAATTTGAGAATTGGGGTCCAGAATGTCCTGTATCGGCAACTTTCACATGAATTTCCGGTTTTTTGGGCGTTTATATATTATACGCTTTCGCGATTGTGAGTTCCTGTCGGTTCTGCATTAGTAGAAGAGATATCCAAGCAGGTTTCATTTTGGAAAATTTATATATAAAATTTATATATAAATATATTTCCACAATATTTTAGGTTTTATTTTTTGTTTTAATTGAGAAAATTATAATAAGAAAAAAAATATCAGGTTGAGCATAAAGTTTTGCGCGATTTTGACTAAAGTGCATCCTGACATGTACTATCGTTCGTTGTTGCCCAATCAACTCAGATCTTTTAGTGCTAAATAGGGGCATTTTTACTCTCTTTAGCACATACTATCATAGATCTGTCCGACCAAGGGAAATAAAACAGCGATGTAGCAAACTTCACGTTGCTAACAAACGACATGACTTTTCAAAGGATTATAATTTCTTTTAGAACGGAGATAGGACCCTATGTTAACCACTGTTGTAAAGCATGACTTGCATATATTGCACTGGTAATGTCGAGACTGATCAGCCACAAAGGGCCTATTAGAAATAAGCGCGGAATCAGAATTTGAGTTTTCATGACGATTGTCAAGATAAGTTTTTGGGGAACTGCATCTATACCGATAGTTCTTGGGATTTCAATTATTTATGAATGTGAACTACCTTTTTATTACAAGTCAAAATTCCATTTGGGAGAGAATGCGGATCTCCATTCGTGAACAGGGTTTTTCGGATTTTAGGAGCCCAATGTGGAACATCGAAATACACACTTTTGGCGTTTCCGTGCTAGCGACGTGGTTTGAAGGACGGTTCTTTCGTGCTATTAGGTTGATTCATAAGTTTTTTTCCAATTTCGGAGGCGTAATTCAAAGTCTCCTAAAAAGTGTCCTTCAAATCCGATCAGTACTAATCCGTAGCATTATGAATGGGGTATATTTCACACTTATAATCATATGTTCGAATTGTGCTGTGCTTTTAAATCATTGGAGAAATCGATCGTTAACCACGATCGAATTTTTCAATATAATTTTGAAAAAGTTGTGCTCGCTGTTTCTTTGCAGGAAAAATAGACTGGGAATCTTCACATACATTATTGAGAAGCCCCTTGCATACTCTTTCAAAAAAGTAGTTGAAAGCGGTGCTAGCTTACTCAGTACCATGATTAGAGAATAGCAAATGAGCCACGTATAAAAGAAGTCACACTTGAGTTGGCATCTTTCCTGCCTTTTGTGTTATAGTGACTGACTTTTGTACAGGTGCGCTTTATTCTTACTTTATGGGGTAACTTAACCATTCGTGAAATTTGAGATCTCGCGTCATCCCCTTTTCAAAAATGAGAGTTATCGAAAAATCCGACTATTGACCTCACCGAACAAAATTTTGACTTTTAGTGGTTATTTTGGAGTACCATTTCTGAATTCTCAGGAATCCCATGACTCTGTGAAGCTAATGAGGGATAGTTAGAGGGTAGCTGATGCTGATAAACACAAAAAAGTGGGACCACCATCTATCACCTAATCAGGAAGCTTTGAAATACACTGATTTCGACGTGTAAATTTCATCATATTAGTGTTGATGACTGCAACTTGTGATTGTAATGATAAAAGCCCACCATAAAGCAAATATAAGCTCCTCATGTAGGAAGCTTTATGATGAAAACGGTTTGGTTTCGATAGGCCAATGTGTGCGGATGCGCAGTAAACGAAACACATTTTGGTCATGACGAACTGTACACGACTCTGAAATTTGCGCCTTATGTGAACTGGTATTTTGTGCCAAATCCGAATCACATGTCTTATTGTGATGTACGTTCATCATACTTCACGATAGTGTTGATTATTTTGCCCAATCAAGACTCACTGGAAAGATCTAATCTGAGAAAGTCGCAGCTACATTCGTAACCACGGCTACTTTGACTTCAAACTATAAGCACTAGGCGCTCTCAAGAGGTCTGGACTAAAGTGCGCTAAAGAGGGCATCCATGCACTAATAATATGTAAAAATATAAATGATAATCAATTAGAACCAAAGACCAGAATAAGTGAAACAATTAAAAGTAAACATTGGAAAAAACTTATGAATCAGCCTGATATTATTAACTAACAACCCTTACCCTATCACTCACCAAGTAGGAATATTGTCGAGGTCGCTACTTTTTCTAGGGTGAGCCGTGCCTGAAGACCCTCCATATCAGCGTTTTCGACATTTTCATTGAAAAACAATTCAGGTGCAAATGTCAGTTTTTTTAGATGAGAAAGCCAAGTGGGCTCTTAAATATCGTTGCAATAGAGAACCCTGTAAGTAATGATAACAGCGCCCATAGGTAGCTGTCAGTCTCCTTTATCCGCGAAACAGGTGATTTGTTCGAGAGAACTCTGATTTTTCTAAGTACCCGTGATTCATTGACCTATACGAAGCGTATACTGAATTCCACAGTTCTCTTTTTTGATACTAGGTAATACACGCCTCGAGCTTCTGAATAAACTTTATGAGCTTCTATCTAAAACTTTCTCGGCAAAGTACAGCAAATTAAAAGAAAATCAATATTTTCCTGAAAAATCCAAAGTTACGCAGACCTTGATTTCTCGCAAAGTAGATATATTTGCTCTAGTTAAAATATACTATTCTAAAGGTTGAAAATGTCCCTATATATCGACATCAGGACAAGATATGGTTACTTTAGCAAAAGAAACTGCACGAACTCAAAGTTGAGGCCCAAAATCGCGCAAAACTTTATGCTCAACCTAATAATCTTGACAAATTGATACAACATTACAGGTGGTGATTGTTAAACTTGTTATGAAGTATTTATTAATGTTATTAACATTTTATTATTGAGAATAAAATGAATTTACGAGTGATAAGAATGGGCGAATGAATGGGGGGGGGGGGGAATTTTGGCATCGTCCGCATGCGATCCTAATGTATCAGGTTGTGAAAAAAGTAATTGTGGATTTTTAAATTTTCGATTCTGCAATACCTCGTTTTTGGTTGCCGCCTGATTATCATATTGTTACTTGTGCTCATTGAGTGCTTGGATACCCTTTCTATCGCGCGTATGTTCAAGCCTATCCAAATGGTATTGAGGCCACAGTATGAAGACAAAGCTACATATACACAATGTTTTACTGAGTACGTTGCGGTCCTACAATCCATGGAAAGCTAGGATAGGGCAAATATTACGTGACATTCGAAAATTATGACATACGGATATCACAAAACAACATGTGAATCTGGCCCGCTGCGAACGGCCTATCAGAAAACACACTCATTTTTAGCTTGACCCTAACTGACTATCTACAGAATTACCTGTGTTTACCGTGTATCCGTAACTATTGATGTATCCATCTCAAATGTAGTGAAACGAAAAGCACTTTCCTTGGTTAACTTAAAATTATATTTAGGTGGGTACATAATACTTCTACCAAAACATATACCATTCATCATCCCGAGTATGAAATTTGAACATCGAAATTCGTAGATTACAAGTCGTCCATTTTCCAGGGTTGGTGCAAAGCCCTAAATTTTGTGGTTAACTGTTAAAGCTAATCTTTATGTATCAGTATACGACTGGGCAAAGTCAGGGGATAGCTCCCTTATGAGGAAATGTATTCATTCACCGTATACCGAAAGTCGAAAATTTGACAATATTGGCCTGTATTCATCAATACTGAAAGTCTATGTTTTCTACAAGTAGAGAAGGGATGAGTTCAAATGTTTCTCTGTGGTATGTAGCACCATAGTGTATCATGGAAGCGCACTTATTTAGAAACCAGTCTGATTGAACCTCGAAGCAAGAAACGTTATCGCTTCATAAGTGTTTATTAGCTGAGGTGTTAATTCAGTGATGTGTAAATCGTGCTATGTTGAGGCAGGAGCGGCGTTAGACCTATTTTTCGAAAGAACTGCACATGTGCTTCTCACTACACTATATGAAAATGTACAGCCCTTTTCCGCTACAAAATACGAGAGGCGGGAAATATTTTTAGAAAAGAGTGAAAATATCACATTTGGCAAAACTTGGATTTCCGGGGTATCCTAAAAGAATGAAGCGATTGGAATACATACATATATTGACCAATTATACCCCTACTATATTCTATTGAGCCAGCTTGAGATCTTAAATGAAAAGAATTTCAGGCGTGCTCAAATATCATGGTCCAAATCTACAATTACTTTTTTCACAACCTAATAGTATGTTGGTGTGTAATAAGTTGGTTTTCAATTATCAATTCCGCTCTCTTTCAATAGTTATTCGTTTGTGGTTGAATTAACATTCGAAATGTTTGTAATCTCTGAATGATTTACAGGTCGTCCAGAAGACACGCATATCACATCGGCTCGTCTTGCCGAATTCAGCGGAGTCGTCTATGTAGCTTCCGAATATTGTGCGCCGGGCTGCTAGAATGTATTATCTTATTTGAAAATCACTTTTTTTTATTTTCAACATGAAGTTGTCGTCCAGGAAACTTCATGTCAACATAAAAGTTGTTTGAAATAATTTTCCAAACATTTTGAGCCCAATGTCATTCTTCTAGCTCATCTGGGAGCTGACATATGGTAGGGCCGGGAGCGGAACCGGAAAATACCTAAAACCGGTTCTGAAAAAAACGGCCAACGCAGAAATTTTTCTCGTCCTCATTACACTCTGGCATAATTATCTCGAGGATAGTGCTCAAAGTTGGGGCTCCTGGTGCCGCGGGGGGTCCGTTTTCATGCAATCTCTCAGAAGACTTGTGATATGAGGCGGATCGCGAGAGCGGTAGGATTCAAGTTTGCTCGATTCCCCTATAATTTTGGTTTTAAGTACTTCAAATGATGCTCTTTCAAAGTGCGTCGTCAGAATTTTGATAACTATCGTCATCGTCGGGATTCAGAAGGCCAAGCTTGGCACTATCACTTTTCGACAGTAAAATCGAGATCTGTTAAATGGTCATATCTCCGTTTAAAATAAAGATAGAAGGCCGTTATTTGTTTCAAATGAAAGCTACCATCACTTCCGTAACTTCAATTGCCCTCATTTGGGCTCAAAATCGTTCAAAAACTTCCAAAACAGCATTATAAGTGCCTTCCCCCATATTATAACACTTCCATTGGTCATAAATGGTCACCTGACCGAAAATTTGAAAATCGGTATTTTGATCAATTTCAACATGCGGGATGGGCCAAAATGTACTAAATAGGTTTCAAATAATGTAAATACATCCCTCGAAACAGCTCAAAGAAAAAGGGCTCCTGAAAAGAGGATATTTCGCCTGAAGAATCGTAGGAAAGACGCACAACTGTGCCGGTGGTCAAAATAGACGTATACTCGGCTCATGCATAGAAATGTAGTCCACGATGAGCTAAACATTTCTTCTGAAGAAAGTAAGTCTTTATCTTTTCGTTGAAGCGTGCTGCAGAGCCTGGAAGTTCGCCAGAAATAGGCTAGAATCCCCGAGATCGCGTGCTCTAACCGTCTGTCGCTCTCGCCCTCTGACCTCCCTCTTCCTCCCCTCTATTTAGCGCTCCTACGCGCACGTCTCTCGTCGGTTTTGGACAACTTCCAGGCTCTTTATCACGCTTCAACGAAAAGATAAAGGCTCACTTTATTCAGATGAAATGTTTAGCTCATCGTGTTCTACATTTCTATGCATGAGCCGAGTATACGTCTATTTTGACCACCGGCACAGTTGTGCGTCTTTCCTACGATTCTTCAGGCGAAATATCCTCTTTTCAGGAGCCCTTTTTCTTTGAGCTGTTTCGAGGGATGTATTTACATTATTTGAAACCTATTTAGTACATATGGGCCCATCCCGCATGTTGAAATTGATTAAAATACCGATTTTAAAATTTTCGGTCAGGTGACCATTTATGATCAATGGAAGTGTTATAATATGGGGAAGACACTTATAACGTTGTTCTGGAAGTTTTTGAACGATTTTGAGCCCTAATGAGGGCAATTGAAGTTACGGAAGTACTCTTGTCCTGAACACATTTTGGGATCGCCGTACAAAAGTGAGCCCCTTTTTTTGTTTATATTCCGATTTGGCTAATTTTTGGCGAGAAAGCAGGCATATATATGTACTACAACTTAAGCATGATAACCCATCCTTTTTCTGATTTTCAAAGTTACGTCCGCCCGACAGCCCTGCACCATGATGAAGACTAGGAATGATATCGTCTAGAGGAAGTTGTAGAGCAGGATGGTAGCTTTCATTTGAAACAAAGAACGGCCTTCTATCTTTATTTTAAACGGAGATATGATCATTTAAGTGAGCGCGATTTGACTGTCGAAAAGTGATAGTGCCAAGTTTGACCTTCTGAATCCCGATGATGACGACAGTTATCAAAATTCTGACGACGCTGTTTTAAAGAGCATCATTCAAAGAACTTATAACCAGAATTATAGCGGGATATGACAAACTTGATTCCTACCGCCGCGGCGTGGTCGATTCTCTCGCGATTCCTATCATAAAGCAACATTTCAGTAACTTCCGTTCCATTTCGTATATTCATGTTCATTGACGGCCACGGATTGTGGGCTTTGAGATTCTTCCGCACTTGTGCAGTACATGAAACCCGAATGAAGCCTGCCTTAATTTATGATCTTGGATTTTTTTCTGTTGTAACCATCAGAATATTGAATCAACGGTGCTTTCGCATGTTTAAGTAATTATTATTATTACTATTGGGTTGTCCCATAATTCGTGTCGTTTTTCTTCGACATTTAATTTCTCGTAAACAATCAAACTCCTTCATTACCTCATGATGTATTTAATAGAAGACTCATGTTACGTAATTTATCGCACACTGATCTCCAGCTTACATTGCCTAAGGATGATGCAATAAGTGGAAATATGGAATTTCCAACCTTTTTTTCAAAAATTTATAGTTATTTTACGAGTTATGTTTAAAATACCTAGCACTAAGGGTGGAAAGGTAATGCATGACACTTCACATTAATGCTTCTAAATCATAGTTTTCTGAAACTATTGCTGAAATATTTCACAATATGTCATCGGAGGGGAGTTTCAAAAGGGTCGATTTCATGATTTTAGTATTTCCAATGCTCCAACTTAGCTTATTTGGCTATGATAATTCAAATACAATTATTTGTAAACGATTCCATATTGTTCCGGAAAGAAAATCCGCTGAATTTTTAAAACCACGTTGAAAATTGTGGGTTTTTTTAGTAACCCCGCAAAGCATTTTGGGAGACAGGGATTGTGCCAAATAATCTTATTTGCCCATAGAGAGTAACTATTCACTGCACACTTATTTTTATCTGTGAATTAGAGTGGATTTTTTTCAATTTTAAGATCATCGAAAAATTAGCAAAAATTTCGCAATCGTCTAATTCCCCTCCACGGCAATGTCTTTACTCGCTGATGCACCTAAAATGTAGAGTGCTGGCCACTGTATCTAATGCATCATACAACAACTCAAATACTTTCCTTGTTCCAGCGAAATATTATTTTTAAAAATGGCGACACGAATTATGGGACAACCTAATATTTCAGTGAATTTGCAGGGAAACATAGGCTGTGCACGAGCGTTTGGCTACTTGCTTCTCGTCTATCTCGAGCTCTCCAAATTTGATCTTTCGATTTTTCTAATTTTATTTTTTATAAAAAAATATATTTTTCTCAATATTATTGATTAAAAGCGTTTTAGATTACTTTAGGACGAGAACCATGATAGTTGAAGTTCTTTAATTAAATATGATACAACAAAATAAAATGAAGTATTGAACAGTGGTTTTATCCGAAATTAGATTTGACAACATACTAGCCAAGTGCGCGTTTCACGAATCCGGTAAATTAATTTTCAGGATGCTCATGCAGTGCTTCTTGCCTGGCTAAGGTTGAAAACATAAGTGTACTTCCCCAACGCGATGATTATTTAATTGTTATACTAAATCTTCCTCAATCGTTGATTTCTCTTCGATTTGCTCGTTCTAAGCTGTGTGATGCGAACTCTGCTTTAACGAAGTCTACTTTCAGGAACTCGACTTTGACGAACTCCACATTGACGTCTGCGTCCTCGCCAGATGTCTACATTAACGCCTTCGGGATAGTGAGGTTCGCATTTCTAAATTTTGGAAAATGTACTAGTGGGAATCGCGTTTCGCAGCCTTTTCAATGCTATTGATATTTGCTTTCGAAGATTTGTCCTGCACACTTCGTCATATTTTAAAATAATTCTGACAGATAATTTCGAGCATATTTTAGTCAGAATCGATTTATCGAACGGGTGAGTATCGCTTTGTCCTGGCGCAATCAATGTATTGATTTAATTCCCCTTTGCAGTCCCCAGTGGCGGCAGTCGCTCGACCCTCTGGGTGCCATCCCCGTCTCCGCATACATACGTTGTGGGCACGGGAAAGGTGAGTGATCTTTGATTTTTTGTAGTTTGCTAGTTATGCTAGTGTAGTTAGTGTGCTAGTCACTTCATTTCGCTAGTGAATTGTTATTTTTGGTGACATTGATTAGATTGGCGGCTATGAGAGGAGCGGCCGGCGTTTGTAGGCGTTTGCATTGGGTGAAGTTCATAATTCGATTGAATAGGTCAACGGTGAACGGAGCGGATGGCGTTTATAGGTTATCGTTGATCTTTGATCTCTTTCAGGAGCGCCTGAGTTCATAAATCGGAATATTAATGTGAGAACTACGAAAAATGAGTTTTTCCATACTTTTTTAGGAAATGTAGTCGGTGGGTTGGTGTTTCAGAGTTATGGTAAAAATGCGACGATTGGTATAGCGCCAATCTGCCGAAGGGTTCCTCTCGAAAAAAATACAACAGGGCTTAGATTTTACATCTATGATTACTGTCGAAACATTTTATAAAATGTAGTTTAAAATTGTTATTTGTTCAGATATGCGCATTGTCACGACATTCGTTTAGCTGCTGTAGGTCACAGCGTGTCAAAGCGGGGGAAAAGTTAATTTGCATGGCAGAATTAATCCCTGCTATTCGTGGACAATGGGAGCGGACAACAATGGAACGAGACAATAGAAGCGCTGTGAAATGCAGGGTTTTCAGGACGTTTGCTCATACCACCACTGACTAAGATCGAAATTGACCAATCGGCCTGATCGGATTGTGCGGAAGGGGTTTAGGCAATTTGCTGCACAATCGTTTTGCTAACGAGCTTTGCTAACGAGGACTCCTTATTAATATTTTGTAGCCTACATTGTTTTAGTGTTTCACAAACCACATTTCTCAACTTAATTTCTTGTATTGCATAATTCGAGCTCAGAACTTCATAATTTTCCCTTGGAACCATGGCTTTAAATCTTTCGACCTTCCCATTTTCGAGTATCAAACGCGGAGCCATAATGATATTGCGACTATCTTGCACCATCAACCCTTCTCCTGATCTGTCATTACCCCTAATCTACAGTAACCCTGCAATCCATAATCCCTGTTTTCGTGCGTGTCCCGAGTTGTCGATAGGATATTTCACACACAACACTAGGGTGGTGAAAACAAATCATCGAGCCCTCTTAGAGACTCTTATTATCGAGCCTGGATCGAGCTTTCGAGCCATCGACTCTCTCCCCTTTTACGACCACTTTACGATCGAGCCATCGAATCCCTTTGGAGCCTGAATCGAGCCTGGCATTTTCTCAGCTCTCCGTGGACCAAATGAGCTAAATTTGACACCGTTGGAATCAATTCGATTAATGCTTTCGAAAAAATATGAATTTCATGAAAAAAATTGAAAAACAATTTTTTCGATTTTTTTCTAGTGCATTGTAATTCAAAGGCAGATCCATGATCAAATGATCGTGTGAAATCAAATCCTTTTATTATCTTGTTTCATTTTAAATTTATGTTGTTTCATTTTTCAACCGTTTTCAATTGTCGGCTTCTTGTCGAAGGGTCGCCGCTGGGGTCGGTTGTAACACCTTGTTGTAATCATTCGGCCCGCCTTTTATTTCCCAACTCTTTTACAATTTATGATTATAGACTAATTGCGACGCTACTCGGAAGCCCTAAATGGCTCCCCCTCACCCTGGTATCATATCTCAGTCATTCACCTAGTCATTCAGTCTCTTGACTGCCCGCTCTGAATAAGCTCTCACCATGGTTCACTCTCCAATCTGGAATCACTACGACAAAGAGTCCTCGGACAAGGCCAAGTGTAAGCACTGCCTTTCATCATTATGCACCAAGAAAGGAACCACGTCCAACTTGTGGCGCCATATGGAGACGAAGCATCCGGAAAGTAACTTTTTGAAAATTTAATTGAATTATCCATAAATCATTCAATAGTATTGCTACTTTCTAGAACTCGCAACTTCCAATGCGGACTTTGATCTCTTCTGCGAGAAGATTGTTAGTCTCATCGCTGCAGACAATGCTGCCTTCCGCATAGTCGAGCGTCAGGAGTTTCGGGATCTCTTCCCTCCTCATGCACGGATGCCAACTCGATATCATCTATCCAAAGTCATCATGCCCTCGATGATAGAAACTCTCCGTCTACTCTTCTGCACCCCTTTGATGAATTCACGAAGAAAGTGAGATCAGTGTTTTAATTGTGTGAATAACTTTTGTGTCTTCAGATGTGCTCAGAATCATGCCTTCTGACTGAAGTGCATTTCATCTTCTCGGAAATCATTCACAACTTGGAACAGTTCATCGAAGACGAGACGGGTCCATGCAGAAGCGTGGCTGAACTTCTTCATGCACAAATGAAGAAGAGAATCGTCTGCTACTTGGAGAGTGCGGAAATGAAGAAGCTGCTCTTCTTCGATCCTCGCGCTGTTGAGGTATGGAATCACTTATTCATGTTCCGAGCAGCATTGTGGAAATTATTATTATTATCATATAAAAAATATCTGCATTTACATATTTCTTCTAGAACTTCGATTGTGATTGGAAGGCGATTGGAACAGAACTGCTCGCAAGTGCCGCTCCTTCCATTGCTCCGACCACTTCAGTACACAATCCCTACAAGTCCCTCCAGAAGAAGAAGAAGGCGGACAACAACACTCCTATCACTGACGAGATCGATAAGTACATCTACGAGTGCAGCAGAGGAACATCAATGACGATGAACCCCCTCCAATACTGGAATTCCCATGCTGGATCCTTCTATCCCATCATCAAGGAACTTGCTCTCAAGTCACTCCCCATCCCCGCCACCTCAGTCTCTGCCGAAAGAGTGTTCAGTGCTGCAGGTGAGAGATTGATTGGTTATCATATCAGTTATGTCACTGTAATGTATTGATTTATTTCGTGCTCTTCAGGTCTGCTCGACAACTACATCGGAGATCGAGCACGCGAGATATCCTACGCCCCTCCCCCGATTCTAGTTCCGCAGTCCGAAGTAATTATTAATGTTGACCCCTCTACAACCACACCCCTTGATGTTACCTATGGATACCAATCGGACGAGAGCGAATTTGAGGAAGATTGCTCAGATGATGAGGAAAAAGAACTTTAATAAAATATTTAATTGAATGACTCGTTTGAAGTAAATTATCACACTTTTTGAATAAATTTTCATCGAACAATTACTGAAATTACTTAATAATGGCCACAAAATATGAAAATTCTGTTTTTTAATTATGAGATCAAATTAATATGTGCTGGATAGCACTAATCGAGCTGATTCCAACGGTGTCAAATTTACCTCATTTGGTCCGCGGAGAGCTGAGAAAATGCCAGGCTCGATTCAGGCTCGAAATGGAATCGATGGCTCGATCCCCTCCCCCTCTAAATCGAGCCATCGAGGGAAGAGGGGGTCGTAAACAAGACTCGCCTCGATGGCTCGATAGGGGGAGTAAACAAGGTCGAGTACTCGAGAGTCGTTTTCACCACCCTACACCACACTCAGATTCATAGCGTGTCCCAGTTACATTTGCAGATTCCATTGTTTCTCTTCTTTTGTATCCAGATAGAATATGTTATACTAAACAAAAGAATAATTACGATGGAACTTATTTTGATGTTGTTGGCGTATGGGGAATAATTTGTTTCAGAGGTAGGAGGGGTTTGAAGTGGAGTGTTTCTATTTGTTTTCTCATTGGGATAGTTCACACCATTGATTACCCTGAAATAATATACAATTATGTATTCTTATAAAACGTAATCAGTGAAAGATGGTAAACTATACCCCTTCTGAAAAGTCAGCACTTATGTCCTAGTTGAAACTGGACTCCACCGTGTTGAAGAAGAAATATAAATGTGACTCTTTCTTTCCCATTTTTATTTAGTTGCGCAGACTGGAACAGCACTCGGATATTAGTAGTACTCTCACCTTTGAATTATGTAGGCTTATCTCTTTTCAGGTCGTCTCTGAGTAACTATTCGGCTCGATATTTTCAAATTTTCGAGGATTACGGGAGCTCTTTTCACGCTCCGCGCCGCCGTGCGCACGCATACGGAGACAGAGTAGATTACTTCGCTATTCATATCTGATCCTTTTTTCAGTTGTCCTCGGTGATCGAGCCACATTGCACGCTGGCGCATCCCGTATTGTCTGACAAGAAAGATATAAAAGTTTGTAGTTTTTTCTTTGATCTCTCAGATGTTGATCTTGCCATGAATTGTGTAAATATTTTAACTTCGCAAGAAGGAATGGATTGATTAACACTAAAACTGACAGAGGACAGATATGCCAGGATTGATACTGGCTTTCACCTGGTTGGTTAAAAATTTATGAATGGCTCCTGCCGGTTGTTGATGGATGGGGATGGTTGAAACCGATGATGATTTTGGTATATGTAGTAGAGATGTGCTCTTTTCGAGGCAGGCGAGGTGGCGCAGTGGTTGTGTGCCAGGAATGCGAATCCGATGGTCATGAGTTCGACCCCCCTCGCCTGCAGATCCACCCAGACCACGGGGTTAAGAAATAGGTCAGAAATCCCCCCACCACGTGCACACAACACGGGCGGTGGCCTCACGCATAGGTCGCTGATAACCTCAGGACAGACTGAAGAATTGGCGCGGGGGTGGCAAACCAGCCTTGCTTGGATGCCTCAACATACGTTTTTATGTGCCAGGAATCCATCGGATTGAAGAATCAAAAAATCGTTAATTTTAAACTTTTAACTGGAACACATGTAGTTCATCTTATCAAGGTGCAATCTTTACATTGTTCAATAGAAAATCTTCCAAGCAATCAGGTTTTCCAGAAGATGGACTAGGCAAAGGCTCTCGTCTGCGAACTCGGCGGAGATAGAGGAGCCCTCGCAGCTACAGCAGGCTGAAGTTGGTGCACGTTCTGCAGCTCCCATCCTGCAGCAGGCGATGGGATCATTGTTACATATTTTTTTAGTTTTTGTATATTATATTCGACGCTACGATTGGAGTGAATGGAATTACCCTTCAATTATTGTTCATAATATAGCGGTGTGGCGTGAATTGACCGGCTTAGTGGAGATGGATAACCATACTTAGCGGTTGCATGAACTTCCATATCTTGATAGTTTCCAATGGCATATCGGTGGCGCGCTCGAGCTGCGATATATTCTATCCGACATTATAGCGCTGTAACTAGAGTTCAACTGTTAAAACTATTTAGTGGATGTAGGATGTGATACTTTGTGTATCTCGTATTTGCTATCCTCATGTGCTCATATTGTTTGGAATTTTTTTTAATGTCGTTATTTATCTGAAACTTTCCTGCTCATGACGTAATAGATCGTCTCTGTTCAGGATGGATGAAAACGTCTTTGGGGTCGTTTCGTGGGCGAAACGAACGAGAGCGGGACGATTGGTAGCAGTTTCAGTGGATATTAACCAACATCTTGAAGAGGAGGGACTACTCGGACGCGTGAATTGGAAACAATATTGATGTTAGGGAGTAGTGATGCCAAATCGGCGCGCGCTCTCCTCGTTTCACACGCTCTCTCGTCTGACCGGCGAGAGAGCGTGTGAAACAATGAGAGCGCGCGCCGAATTGGCATCACTATTAGGGAGCACTGAACGAATAATAAAGGTAAAATCCCGGAGATAGAATGTTCTGACGGGAGAAATCTTAGAAGATGTTGGACATGTTCCCAAAGTCCCAAATGGGTTCATCAATTTAGGAAGTTGTGATTCTGAAGTAATTTTAATTCTTAAGACGATCGAATGAATGATTGTCTGATTCGCAAATAAGCTAAACTAATATTGCGCATGAAACCGGAACGAAGGAAGCTGCTTCTTATTTATAAACATGATTCTGGCTTTTTTCCTATTGTAGGATCATGCTACTTTTCAGATACTGTTAGATATACTCATATTTTATATTACTATTAATTGTTTTAATACAAATATTAATTTGCAGTTGCATGGAGCAGGTGAACGAGGGTCCATGCCACCGTCTGGCCGCGGCGCGTCTCTCGCGTGCAACTCTTGCCATCAACCTCACGCTGGCGATATTCGAAGAGTGATTTATAGTCTTTAGTGTTGGAATGTAGAAGATTGGATGATTTTTGTGGCGTTGTATGGCGGTTGCAAAATCGGAAATAGTTGACATCGCAAAAGCAGATGAATGTGAGTTTCGCGAGTCTGGTAAAAGTAGCTGTAGCGCTGATCACTCAATGATTTCTTGCAATACACATTAATATCCACTTCTCATGAATCTTCTCATTATCTCTATTATTCTTTGCGACATTGTTGAATTATTTGGCATCATCATATTGGGGTGTCCGGAAAGTTCGTATAATGCTTCGGAAAAAAGTCAGTTCGCGATCAAATGCAGTGATTGCGCAATCTGTTTGTCAACAATGTATCGCATCATTCTGACGTTGAGTAGTGAGAGGATTTAATCAGTCTCCTAGTTGCTACATTGATTCTTGTGATGGACTCCCAACTCTACCTCCGAGCAGTTTTACTTCATTACTACCGTCTTGGCCGATCCGGGAGGAGGCCCAATCTGCCCTGGCCCAGTCGGAAGGAGCTGACGCCCCTCCATACCCTTCTGCTATAAGTGGTTCTCCCGCTTCAAGAAAGGGGAGTTTGGTCTCGATGATCAACCCCGCTCTGGACGCCCTCCCTCCCTCGATCAGCCTCTCGTTCTCCGCACACTGAAGCGCAAGCCCATGGCCAGTGTGAGCGAGTTGAAGAAGGATACTGGTACTTCCAGATCAACGGTGTCCGATATCCTCCATCGATCTGGGAAGAAGCCGAAACTCCCACAACTTCCCCGTGACCTTTCCCCCGAACAGCTGAAAAATCGTGTTCAAGTCTGTCGGGAATTACTCCATCGTAGATCCAATCTTCGATGGGTCAATTCCATCATCGCTACAGATGAGAAGTGGATCACGTACGATAACCCTGTGAGGAGACTGCAATGGGTGGATGCAGATGAGAAGCCCACGCCCGTCCCGAAGAAGGAAGAGCACGGAAAGAAGGAACTCCTCTGCTTCTCCTTCTCAGTGCTCGGTCCCATCTACTGGGAGATCCTCGCCCCTGGCACCAGCATCAATGCCGCCCTTTTCTCTGAGCAACTGGAAGATATCGCGATCAGAGTCCCTCCCAGACTCCTGAACCAGGGCAAAATTCTTCTTCTGATGGACAATGCTCGCCCACATCGAGCGAAGATGACCCAGAAGAAAGTGGACGAGCTGAAGATCGAGAGGATTCCCCATCCACCGTATTCCCCGGATCTCTCCCCATGCGAGTACCACTGCTTCCGCTCTCTCTCTGACTTCTGCAAAGGAAAGAAGTTCAAGAATCGAGATGAAGTTGTGAGGGCTTTCGTGAACTGGGCGGTCTCGAAGAAACCCGCATTCTGGAAGAGAGGAATCGAGACCCTGCCCAATCGCTGGAGGGAGGTAGTGAGAAAGAAGGGGGCATACATTGGTCACTGAGAATTGTAAAGCATTGAATAAAAAATAAAAACAAAAAATTATACGAACTTTCCGGACACCCCAATAGTATATCAATGACGGAAAGGCTGATAATTCTTACCAGCCGAGCGCCCGTTTGGTCAAACTATGAAAATAATACATGCGCCTTGTTCCACAATCGTTACCTAATTTTCTGCACATTTAGGAGTATTTCGATTTTTGGCCTATTGCCAAGCGTCTACACAAAAATGTTCATTCACTCAGATAGTTTCTCTTATGTTTTTTGTGCTTTGATTTCTCTAAAATTAATTGATATTATCGGACTCGAGAAGTGATGCCCGCGTGTGTGATAATTGATTTATTTCGAAGATATCAATGATCATATTCTTGACAGGTATCATGGTGGTGACAATCATCGTCGACTCTCGTGGGTGTCTTCGGGATTGAGAGGTTACCGTTTTGAGTTTTGGAAAATGTGCTAGTCTGAATTTAGTTTCGCAATATCTTCATCTATTTTGAAATTTCTTAAATTTAATCTTGCTTGCGATTTTTCCCATTCAAATATGATTTTAGGGAACGTGTGTTTATCCATTGGGCTTGCCGCTTCCCTGATTGGTCTGGCCCATCGAACCGTACTTTCCCTTGAATTCGCAGGTTTTCTTGCACTCTTCCAATCTAGTGAATCGATTTGCATTTCCGCCACAGCCTCGGAAGATGAACTTCTTGCACTTTTGAAGCGTAGAATCGAAGTAGAAACTGGGCACGTAGGTTCTGAAATCAGATGCATGGGTGAAGGTGTACTGTAGGTGAATAGCATACGGTAGATCGATGGGTCAGAAAGACAAACACTGCTTTTCCGATTGAGCCGCGCAAAGCGCGAGGAGTAGCGCGAAAATGAAGAAAAGTGATCGCATGGTGATGTGATTTTCTATTTTGAGCGGCCTTTTTATAGTTTCCTGCAGAATTTGGAGAGATTTTACGTGCGAAAAGAACGTACAAGAAGCTCATGTGTGCGCTTAAAAAGCGTGCAAATGCATTAGCATTGGATCTTCCAACGACTCTTCCTTGTGTGTTACCCAACTAGGACGACACCCTGATCCCAAGACGCGGCGCACTGTGCGCGCGTCGCGGACAAGATATAGTATGCAAAAGTGAGAGAATGCTGGATAAGACAACTTCACCTTGATCCTTCTTCTCCTGGGGCTATTATTGGTTTTTCGCATTTTGAATATTCTTGCCCTATTAATTCAGCCATCGACTATTCAATGGGGGACAAACAAATAGGAAGTAAATTACGCCGTTGTTCGGCATCTTTAACCTTCTTAATTTCAACCAATGTTGTTAGTGCTTCACCAAGCAGTTAGAGATGGAGACATGAATTATCTGCTATACTTCCATGAGTATGAGTTTACAAATTTCATGTGAGAGCATTCATGGTATTGAAATGTTTTTTTTTTCAATTTTTCAAAAGACAACCCGTGGTTTCATGTAGCGGTTTGGGGTCATCAACGGGGTGCATCGATGAACTGCAATTCACCGCCTTCACTAACGCAACAATTACCAAAAATCATTGCATAGGTGTGCATCGACCACGACCCTCGCATCGAGCACATCGACGACGTGTGAGAAGAAGTGATATAAATAAATTGTAACATATAAATTATTTTCGAAACAAATTTATCGAGTCTTCCAGTGATGACTCGCGGAAACGGCTCCAGCAGAACGGCGTCCTCGCCGCGCTCCGTCTCGTTAGGTACGATATCAGTATGTGAATACAGTAGTCGATACGATAGCGTGGATCACGGCAACTTACAACTCGAGTACAACTAAGTACAGTACCACTCGAGTTACGGAAACGGCAGTGGTGCGAATTCAGCCTGGTTGGTTACTGTAGCCGACGAATGTACTCTCGCGTTTCCTGGTATACTCACCACGGCGTTGTGTCCGCAAAATCAACTCCTAAAATACTTTTTTGGATTTAGCGGGATCAGTCTGGTGTAGTAGAGTCAAGATAGATTACGGTATTCCTCATCTCTTCGCTCGTTTCTCGCGTGAAAATCAACCGCTAGGTTGGTGAGACTAGATTGCTTGTTAGCCCCGATTGCATGCATTCTCGCTATCTTCTGATTTATGTAGCTCGACCATTAGCATTTTGAAGTTTGATCTTTGATCGCTGATACTTTCAGTCGTTCTCGGTGAACGAGCCACCCTGCACGCTCGCCCACCCCACGATGACGGGGAAGAAGGCGATGAAGGATCGTGTTTTATAGTTTGAACTCCTTCTTCCGTGTAGTTTCATCTTTCATTCTATAAATGATGTGTTTTAATCTAAGGTTCCAGAGCGAAATTACGCATCTATAAAACTTCAGCTCATATGTCAGGGTTGATACTGGCTTTCGCCTAGTTGACTCGTTCTTACTGGTTGTTGGTAAATTTGTCGATATTTGTATCCTGTAGTGTGCTATTATGCGCAGTGCTATCCTTTGATGAGTCGACTAATGTTATTTTAACTTTCAAGTGTATTACTACTGCAAACTTAAGCTGCGTGGACGTCCAGTCGATATGATATCGCTGTAACTGGAGTTCAACGGCTTGTAAAATTGACATTGAACTCTACGCTAACGAACTCTACGTCAACGTCTGCGTCTACGCCAGAAGTCTACAATAACGCCTTCAATATTATCAGGTTCGATGTTTTAATTTGGAAAATGTGCTAGCGGGAATGGAGTTACGCAAAATCTTCAATCAGATTGAGATTTTCTCTTTTGCGATTGTTCGAAGACATTTGATAGATTATTTCTCTGAAAAATATTTATCCAGAATATCGCGCAAATTGTTCACGGTTTATCGGGCGGGTACATCCAATGGGCTTGGGACAAGCCGCTGCCATTTTTAATAATATAGTGATTGAACTCCATATTTACAGTCCGCAGTGGCTGCAATGGCTGGACCCTCTGGGTGCCATCCTCGTCTCCGCCTACATCATACAGACGTGGTGGGGCACGGGAAAGGCGAGTGATCTTTGATCTTGTATCATTGTTGTTTGATATCCTTCTATTATCCTACCGCTTTAATAGATGCCTTTAAACTTGTAGTAATTGATTAACGCGACTACTCAACATCCTCATTCACCTACAAGCTCTTCGCACAGCATGAAAGTCTGCAACGAGCACACCAATACATGCTATTCCCACCTACCAACTCGCGGGAGGACACGCCTTTCACGAGAGAATCGAGCTAGAAACGCAATTCTACGGAATGGAAAGAAAATCGGGATATTGGTTCTAGCCAGTTTTGGGCATCTTTAGCCATGCATGACAGTCCCCCAAAGTGTTATTGTGCATATCTCATTTTCAAGCTCCCAGCACCGGGTCGGAGATCGGCAACTCCTCCTTTCATGGCGATTATCTCGATTCCCTTGTAAGATACATGGAATTTGTCTCTGAGTGACCCCCACTCATTTTTCGAGCTCTATCGATCTGTTAAAACCGCTTCTCCTGAAAGTCAATTTTAGCCGTGCTACATTCACGGCAAATTTTCTCAAAAATGTAGGCAAAGGAGCAGTTCAAATTTTTGCAGTGAATGGAGCTCATGAAGAGCTTTCGAATGAATGGATTGCGTCAACAATACGATCTCACCTATGTGACTTATGCCCGTTTTACTTTTCCTTATCATTTGAACTTTATTTTCAACAGACAAATTAAGAGAAAGCGATCATTCTTGACCGCTTTCTCCGATGAGAGCGGTGTGAGGGTCAATTATTCTGTTGAAAATAAAGTTCAAATGATAAGGAAAATTGAAATGGGCATAAGTCACATAGGTGAGATCGTATTTTTGACGCAATCCATTCATTCGAAAGCTCTTCATGAGCTCCATTCACTGCAAAAATTCGAGCTGCTCCTTTGCCTACATTTTTGAGAAAATTAGCCGAGAATGTAGCACGGCTAAAATTGATTTTCAGGAGAAGCGGTTTTAACAGATCGATAGAGCTCGGAAAATGAGTGGGGGTCACTCAGAGACAAATTTCATGTATCTTACAAGGGAATCGAGATAATCGCCATGAAAGGAGGAGTTGCCGATCTCCGACCCGGTGCTGGGAGCTTGAAAATGAGATATGCACAATAACACTTTGGGGGACTGTCAGACATGCCTAAAGGTGCCCAAAACGGGTTAGAACCAGTATCCCGATTTTCCTTCCATTCCCTGTCTCAGCTCGAATCTCTCGTGAAAGGCGTGATATTGCCTTCACTACAGATGGCATCACGACGACGATCGATTGAATGTGGTGATCGAGGTAGTCACTAAGACGATAATTGATGCAATGGTTGATGAGAGTGAAGGGGTATTGTCGCATCACATTTCATTCAACCAGAACTCACTTTCTCACGAATTAGTGAACAAATGATTTACAAGTTCAACAATCCAAATAAATCAAGAACCGAAAAAATCAATTGTGTCCCATTTTAATACTCATACCACTTTACCCAGCTCCTTATCCTCTTTTTTCTCCGTATTCATTTCCCACCACACCAGACATTTTCCAATTCATGTGTTTCCTCAGTCTTATCGCCCAGAGGGACACAAATCGATCGTCGCCTGCATTTGTTCATGAAAATAGCATACCACTTAATTTTGAGGTGCATTTATCGAAATGAAATGCCGATTACTAGCCGCCTCCAATTCCCTACACGACATCTCCTCTAAAATATAACTAGAGACCGCAGGCTCCGCCCACTTAGGAAGAGAAAGAGGCGCGTCGAAATCTGGTTCTCAAAATGACGCAGCGAATACTTATCCAAAAATATGGAAAAAATATTTTTGGGTACGTCTAACTAGTGTCTATAAACGAAAGGGTGCCCGTTATGCATTATCTAATCAGAAATATCTAAAAAATACCGATTTAGGGTTCATGATATGAGAATGAAAAGGTTCCGACGATAATTCTTAACATGGGCATGGTGCGATGGATGGTTCCTGATTTTAGGCGTCGATTGAGACCGAGAACGTATTTTTTGGATTTTTTTCCGATTAATCATTTCATTTCAAAGGTTCAAGAGCGTGCGTTAATGGAACTGCACAGGACGGTGCTTCCTCTCTACTTTCTCGCTTGTCTCTCACCCGGCGTGTGCAGAGAGCGCGCACTCTTGAGGACATCTGCCTTTCCTCTCATCCTCGAGCAAGCTCGATGCGAAGCTATGCTCAAACTTTTGGAGAAACCAGGCAGAGCGTGCTCCGCCCACTTCGCTCTCGTCCCGCTTTCGACTCCCTTTCCGTTGTGCCTCTTTCGAGGTGTCTTTGGGCCATAACTCGAGTCAAAGATATGATATCGCCAAACGGCAACAAGTATGACCTTATTTAGCCTCAAAGGGATATATTAGACCCACAAATGACCCTGCCAAAGCAATTCGGTCACCCACCTTGCGGTCTCTAAATAGAACCCTCGCGGAGTCACCCCCCGCCTGGTGAACTGGTGACTAGGACATTTGACATTGCATGGACATTTGAGTTGCATGTTCCGCATAAGAGGAACAAATTATTTGAAAGATAATTCATCGCAGTATACGCTTATAAAACAATAAAAACCAATATTTCCCCCAGAAATTCGATTAGTTCCATCATTGTTTTTCTCGTAGAGTTGCTAGGATTATGAACGCCCTTCCTACCCATGTATTATCATCTCCCAGCGTCCATGTTTACAAGAAGAGATTGGGAGCTCTGGAATTTTGCACGATTAGGCACTCTTCGTAACTCCCCAGAGCCTAACTGACTCGAGAAACTTGGAGGCTAACCGCTAGCAAAACCTGTTTTCTTCACAAGTACAAGCATCAATTTTTCCAGTTGAAGATAGAATTCGGCCGCTCCAACGAAATCGCTACTCGCACCTGCGAGGATTACAGCGGACAACTGCCCGACGTACGTTCCCAACTGGGTCCGCACGATTTTCACACGGAACAACTGTTCCAATCACAAGGACGACACAAAGCAACTGCTCTGCGTCAAAGACAACGGAGAGAAAGAAGGAGACAGAAAACAAGAAAGACAGACTCAAGATTGGAATGGAAGCGAAAGGAACAAGACGACTGCCGACAACGATAAACGGAAAGGAAAACTTCACTACTCCGCTCTCACGCACTCTTGCAAACTCAGATAATGCAATTAAGGTTGATTGTAATAATTATTATTATTGAAAGCAACACAAAACAACAAAACAACCGGCAGCAAAACGGTAAACAAAATCTAAGAGAAAACAAATTACGAAACGACACACGTGGGGTGAACTGAGTATCGGCATCAGCCCTACGCGGAAATTCAAATACCTACTGTAACCTAATCGAATACTGGTTTTATATAATTAAATATTTAAATAATGAATTAACTATTATTATTTAAATAAATATTCACAGAATTGGGGAGAACTATCAATAAATGGCTAGGAATGAGGGCTCCCCCTTTACATGCCCCTCTCCTGGCAAGCGATTGTCCCCAATCGTCGACATCTCATTCCTTTGGGGGATTCTTGCGCTGGCTCTTGTAGTGTCCCATCTCTCCGCAGTTGTAGCATTGGACGCAGGATAGAGAATGCGGAATGGGCGTTAATTCGCGCTACTCTCATTCACTTAGCGTGTCAACGATGGGAAATCTATGCATGCCAATCCCCGCCCAGCCTTGACACCTCACGATCCAAGTTTGAGATAGTCGATGAGCGCTTGTGCACGCTACTTGGTGAGATAAGCATTATGGGAGACGCCATCGTAGAGCGTTCGCATATCGCCACTCAGGGTGCAGAACTGTACCGCCAATATTGGCCCAACTCTCTCACTGCAGCGCACGATACGCGCGTGTTGTTCGAATGGATGGGGGCGAGAATTCGAGAGGATATGGAGCACGAGGAGATTGAGGCTGGCCCTACGCAGAATCATCATCCCAAGTCGAAGGAATTCACGCAGTTCAAGCACATCCCCAAGGGAAGAGGAGGGATAGTACAGAAACCCCAGAAATCAGGAGTCAACCCATCCTATTCTGGCTACCAAGCACGTGGATCAGGCTATAATAGAGGACGCGGCGCACCTAAAGCACGTGGTGGTCGCGGTAGCACGTATTACAATAACAATTACTACCACAATAATAATTAATCGATAAGAGTACCCAATTGCCGTTTTATTTGCCCCGGCTTGGAGAGCCGTCATTTCGAGGACCGGCGGGTAGTTAGATACCGTATTACCTCCTCCCCAATCGTATCGACATCTAATCTTTCTCCCCCTCTCTTTTTCTCATCTCTAATCTATGGTAATTTCATCTATGGTAATTACAATGCTCTTCGTATATTTTGTAGTTCACCTTGTCTCATAGTTTGATAGGACCGTCTTTACATATGTCATGTCTTTTACCCTCGCCCCTCTCTTCGTTGTATGCAAAGATGAACTAGTCGTCTCTCGTTTTCGTTCCACGTTGTGGTGGTTCGTATTCTATTGTGTTCTCTCGTGTCTTCACCGGGAATAAGGTCGGTGTTTTATAAAGTTATTCTTTTGTCAATTCCTTACTCGTTCTTATCCCACTGTATACGTGGGAAGTGGGCCATAAGGGGTCTCAGGAGTACGGTAGCGCATAGAATCAGTTGGCCCTAGTACTATCTGAAGCTAACTCTAGACTACGGTTGGTTCGGTGTGACAAGACATAATTCCTAGGAGAACAGGTCTATACGTGTTCCACCCTACTACTACACTTCTTGTCCCTTTCTTGAGTGTGCGGGGTCCTTGGCTATGGGAGGCTCATGGTGGGGAGGCATCATTCTGTACAGGTATTAATGTGTTCTACCCTACCACTACACTTCCTGTCCCTTTCTTGAGTACGAGGGTTGCTAGGCTACGGTTGGCTCGGTGTGACAATACATCTTTTCTAGGAGAACAGGTTTAAACGTGTTCTGTCCTACTACTACACTCCTTGTTCCCTTCTTGAGTTCGCGGGTTCCTAGAATACGGTGGGTTCGATATGACAAGACATCCTTTCTAGGAGAACAGGTCTAAACGTGTTCTACCCTACTACTACACTTCTTGTCCCCTTCTTGATTTCGCGGGTTCCTTGACTACGGTTGGTTTATTGTGGCAAGACATCCTTCCTACGAGAACAGGTCTAAACGTGTTCTACCCTACTACTACACTTCATGTCCCCTTCTTGAGTGCGCGGGTTCCTTGACTACGATACTTGAGTAGCATGCTGCATCACAGAGGTATTCAAATTTGAATTACCGCCTTGGTCACGAGTTGAAAGTCCCTGATTCAATCATTACCGTAGGTACATGAGTCACTTGTCAGCATTTTCTCTCTGTGTACTTACCCAAATTTGAATTACCGCCTTGGTCACGAGTTGAAAGTCCCTGATTCAATCATTTCCGTAGGTACAGGAGTCATTTGTCATCATTTTCTCTCTGTGTACTTACCCAAATTTGAATTACCGCCTTGGTCCCGAGTCGAAAGTCCCTGATTCAATCATTACCGTAGGTACATAGTCATTTGTCATCATTTTCGTGCTTTAGGTGCGCCGCGTCCTCTATTATAGCCTGATCCACGTGCTTGGTAGCCAGAATAGGATGGGTTGACTCCTGATTTCTGGGGTTTCTGTACTATCCCTCCTCTTCCCTTGGGGATGTGCTTGAACTGCGTGAATTCCTTCGACTTGGGATGATGATTCTGCGTAGGGCCAGCCTCAATCTCCTCGTGCTCCATATCCTCTCGAATTCTCGCCCCCATCCATTCGAACAACACGCGCGTATCGTGCGCTGCAGTGAGAGAGTTGGGCCAATATTGGCGGTACAGTTCTGCACCCTGAGTGGCGATATGCGAACGCTCTACGATGGCGTCTCCCATAATGCTTATCTCACCAAGTAGCGTGCACAAGCGCTCATCGACTATCTCAAACTTGGATCGTGAGGTGTCAAGGCTGGGCGGGGATTGGCATGCATAGATTTCCCATCGTTGACACGCTAAGTGAATGAGAGTAGCGCGAATTAACGCCCATTCCGCATTCTCTATCCTGCGTCCAATCACGATTAGAAGACGACCGGGGATCAGTGATCGCACTTCTGTGAGTTGATCAACGAGCGATCTGTCTCTATCAGATGGTAGATCAACGTCGTATTCGGCAGCAGTGGGGAGGAAGTCATCGGGGATTAGCACAATGTCTCTCTTGAGCTTTCTTGCAGCTTCTTGTATGATCTTCCGGATCGTGGAACCGATTAGAATCGATTCGAGTACTCCTCATGTCTCTCCCTCGTAGAGAATATCGGGTTCGACTTGAGCAAGAGCAACCGCACGATGGCAACACATGGCGTTGTAGGCAGCGATTAACTCCTCCTCGGTCATCGGCAATTTGCCGTACTGAACACGTTAAATCAGTCCGGCCATTCCAGCAGCAGCATGAGTCTGCTTTGTTCTTGCCGTGAGAATCCTCTGTCTAATCGATGCTCCCTTACACGTCTCACAGACGAAGTCGATATGCAGCGGGTGACGCATCGAGATCGTCCTGCAATCAGATTCGTTCGTTACTTGTATCGTAGAGCATCTAATTTCATTTCTATTTCTCAGTGTTTCCACTTCGGGATTACTGACTTCGCTCGATACTCGTTTTAGAAACTGATATTGCACGTTCTTTATGTCATAGCTATCCTTCGTGTTTTGTACTATTGCTGATGATTTGTGACATTCTGTGATTACATATGGACCTTTCCACTCATTGGTCAGCTTGGGGTACTTAGTCCCTCTCTTCTCCGTTGGGATTTTGATATAAACCAATTCTCCCACAGTGGGTAGATCATCTCTGTCCGTAGGTTCCTTGTTGAATGACTTTTCCATTTCCTTCCCATTTTTCTCTATCTCAGACTGTACTTCTTGGTAAATGTCACTTAATCCTTCCTTCATAATCTCATTGTAATCGTCATTCAGACAATACACACTCTTGGGATATACTTTCGAGATATGTCGTGGCTCACGGCCATTCATTAGAAAATACGGTGAGAATGTGGTTGTGGTATGAGGTGTCGAATTGTATGCGTACACTGCGAATGGGAGTAGGTCATCCCACGAGCCTTTGCTCTTCCCATCCATCACCATCTTCTTAATGACTGTTGTGATTGTTCTGTGCATTCTTTCAGTCACTCCATTCCTTCTAGAATCGTATCCTAGGGTGAATATCTGATCGATGCCCAACAGTTCGGTTACTGTACTCATTATTGCATTATCGAACTCCTTCCCTTGATCAGACAGTAACTGCTCCATAGTTCTGCCCTCTCGGAGCATCCATTCACTCACAAGTGTTCGAGCAACAGCTTCCGCTGTCTTGTCCTTGAGTGCATAAGCAGAGACAAATTTCGTGAAGTGATCTATGATCGTGAGAATGTATCGGTTGTTGTGAATCGACCTTCCAACATCGCACAGATCGATTCCAACTATCTCTAGAGGTCGAGTGGGCATGAATGGAGTGAGAGGAGGGTTGAAGATGGGTTTCGGATTGACTATCGCACAAGTTTTGCATTGTCGAATGTACTTCGGTACATCTCTCCTCAAACCGCCCCAGTAGTACCGGGTTTCCACTTTTGGGACAATCTTAACTGTTCCGAAGTGGCCTCCGCCTACTCCCTCGTGTTCATCTCTCATTACTTCCGTTCGTTTGTCCACTGGCACGTAAACTTTCCATTTGTGACGTTCATCAATAATTAGAAGCAATCCATCTTCTACTCTGACATCATCGAGATTGATTTTCTTTCTCGAGTCTGGTATCGAATATTCGTGTTTGCATCTCTCATCAGGGCTAACTACTTCCCATTTCTTCATTATCATCTTGCACCATGCATCATTTTCGTAAGCTTGCTTCCAATCTACTTCCTTCAATAATCGAGTGCGTACAACATTCACAATGCTGTCCCATGGTGCTCCATCTTTCTCTGGATGATCACTCTGTAGTGGAGCTCTGCTCAGTGCATCTGCCACATTGTTCACTGTTCCTTGAATGTATTCCATCTTTATATTGAAACTTTGCAACAGCTGAGCCCATCGCATCACTCTTGGAGAGAGATTCAATCTTCGGAACATTGATATCAGGGGTTGATGATCAGTTCTGACTACACATTGAGTACCATTTATGAAGTGTCGAAATTTATTGACTGCTTCGTAAACTCCCAATCCTTCTAGATCCGTAATTCCATAATTTCTCTCAGCTGGGGATAGCGTTCGAGAATAGTACTGAAGTGGTCTTTCCTCTCCATCACTTCCTCTCTGTGAGAGTACTGCCCCGATTCCTTCCTTGCAAGCATCAGTGGTGATTAGAAATGGTGCCTCTCCGGACACGGCTGTTTCATGGTTCGGTTGTGCCAGAACTGGTGCAGAGCACATCTTCTCCTTGAGGAGATTGAAGCTCTTTTCCTCCTTGTCACCCCACGACCACACTGTCTTAGTGGATGTCAATGCATAGAGAGGATTCGCAATCGCAGCGTAATTCTTGATGAACTTGCGATTGTAACCTGTCATTCCCAAGAATTGTCGGAGTGTAGTGAGATTAGTTGGGCGAGGAAATTCTGACACTGCCTTTACTTTTCCTTCTTGGATAGAAACTCCAGTTCCATCAATTGTATGACCGAGGTAGTGTACTTGTGTCTTCTCCAGGAGACACTTCTTCACATTGAGTTTCATGTTTCCCTCTCGTAATAATGTGAATACTCGTTCCATCGCCTTCAGATGTTCGATATCGTTACTGGTAGCTATTAGGATGTCGCCAATATAACAGAACACGTCTCTGTAACCCATTGGCTTCTGGAGTTCAGATTTGAGAATTATATTCATCGTCCTCTGGAACACAGCTGGGCTGGTGCATAGACCAAAGGGAAGCTTGACGAATTCGTAGTGAGTGTCAAGGGTGGAAAATGCAGTTTTCTCTATCGAGCTCTCTTCCAATCCAATCTGCCAAAATCCACTCTTGAGATCGAGCGTTGAGAATATTCTCTTTCCTCTAAGCTCTTGGACACAATCATTTATCCTTGGTAGAGGGTACGCATCAGTCTTGATGACCTCATTGAGCTTCCGATAATCTACGCACAATCTAATCGAACCGTCTTTCTTCTTTACGAGTACCACAGGACTCGACCATGGGCTGGTAGAAGGGCGAATTATTCCTGTATCTTCCATGTTATTGAGCAACTTCTGTAGAGGGTCTCTCAGAGTGAATGGTACTGGCCGAGCTCTCTGCTTGATTAGCTTATTGTCACCAGTATTGATTGTATGTTCCACTACTGTTGATTTACCAAGCTCATCATCATTTAGAGCAAAAACGTCCTCGAATCTAGTGACCAATTCTCTCATCGGGGAAGACAACTCCTCTCCCTTCTCCTCTTTGAGGTGTTTCAGAGTCTCGAATATTCTCTCATCCTTTGACATTTCCCTCTTATCCATAGAAACATACTCGACCCTTCCTTCTATCACATTGTCACCATCTTCCTTGATGTGTTCCATGTTCCATGTTCCAATCAGATCTCCCTTGAGAAATCAGTATGTTGTATCAGAAATATTTGTGATAGGAATCTCGGTGTGTCCATTCTCATCCAGGATACACACTCCACTGTCGATTTCTTTCCGTAATGACCACATTATGCATTCCATATTCGCTGGTCCTTCTACAGTTATCAATGATGTCTGACCAGGATAGGCAGAAAGAGGCTTCACTACTGTAGCCATAGCAGTTCTGTTCTCGTCCTTCTCCTCTCTTCTCTCCATCGCATCATTTCCCACAGTTATTCTCACATTCAGCGTCTTAAACGCATTCACTCCCAACAAGACTTCGTCCTGATCACAATCAGTAATATAGAATCCGACTTGCTTATAATCGCTATCTCCATCCAGTCGTATATCCAATGCTGCTTTTCCAGCCAGTTTCATCACTGTCTTCGAAGCACCCATTATTCTCAGATTTGTCTCTTGCATTTCCACTCTCGTATCCATGAAATCATTCCAATCTGATCCATTTGATTTCAGTATTTGGCATAATATCCGTTTCGGTATTAGAGACACTTGAGCACCAGAGTCGACCAGCACTCGCTGCGTCACTCTTTCGACTCTCATCTCAGTGTGTAATCTGTTGCCCACCTATGTCACTGATTCGATTTCGGTTGCATTCTCTTTGACCCATATCCCATCCTTCTCTGTTGTTGGTTCTTCGTCCTTCATTTGAACCTCACTGGCTCGGGCATCGTTATTGAACGGTTTCTTGGGAGGACCATCATTCTTTCCAGATTGGTTCTTTTGAGGAAAAGATCGATCATTGTTAAACTGGTATCCTCCTCCATTCCCATTTCCATTATTCGATCCACCATTGAATTTGTATCCATTTCCATTATTTCGATTCCAGCTTCCACTCTGAGGCTTCTCATTGTTACCATGTTTGGTATTGTCATGTGAGAATTGCTTAATGAACTGAGTAGTGGTAGGAGTGAATGTTTTTCCGTACTGTTGACTCGAATTTGTATGAGGAAGCTTCGCAGGACCATTCTTGCAGAAGCGTTGAATGTGGCCAGTTCGATCACAACTGAAGCAGACTAAATCGTCTCGCTTGGAAGAGGAAGCTTTCTCTTTCTCTTTCTTCTTCTTTTTGGTACTCAATAAATTCAGCTTTCTGTATAGTATATAGTATATAGTAAGCCTTCCATATAGTAAGCCTCCACTATCTTATCGTACTCGGGTCTTCCCCTCATCGCCTTCATGAAACAGTCCCTCATGTACTGATCTTTGACTGAACCAGTCATGTACGAAAGACCTCTGCCCACTAGCTGTTCAATTTCTCGGCAGATATGAATCACTTCTCCCTTTCCAGAGAGTTCATCCAGCTTCTGCTGAGCTTTCTGTTTCGTTAGCACTGCATTCCTATCTAGAGCCCTCTTCATCTCCTGTACTATCTTTGCCACATCACTTCCCTTTCTCACATCTTCTGGGATAGAACGGAAAACCTTCATGGGGTGAGAATCATTATCCCCCAGGGACTGGCCAAGCATGATTACTTTATCTCTCTGACTGTCCTCTATGCTTCAGTTCGAATCGCTCCATGAATTCATCAAACTTTTCAGTCTTGTAGTCGAATGGTTTGATTTGGATGAAAGCGCTTCCCAGTTGAGCCAGCAATTGGTTTACAGGGTTCCCATTATCGGATTGTTGATGTTGTTGCTTATTCATGTGACCCGTCAACTCATCATTATTGAAGTAAGTCATCAGTCAATGAAAAGCTTCTCTCACTTGGGACACTTCTCAGTCTGTCCATCGGCCAGTGAGACTGAAGACTCGGAGGAGTCGGTGGTCTCATCGAGTCTTCCGCTATCCGTCGTTCTTCCAACGAGTGCTGAGAGTAGCCATTATTTCTCTCATTCCTTGCTCTGTTCACAACTGGCGGATTCATTTGACGGAGAAATTGATGCTGACCTTCCTTCTGCTCCTTGAGCTGCTGTTCAAACTGTCTCTGTTGGGCGGCCATTCTCTCCTCCCATTCCTCTTTCATTCTCGCCATCTCCGTCATTACGTTAATCGAGAGATTCTTGTACTTGTCAGCTTCACTCTGCAAGTGCCGAATTTGGTTGTGAATCTCAGTTCTATCCTCAATCTCGAGAGTGGGCATTATCCCCTCCATCTCTCTCATCGCATTCTCTTTCAATCTCATTTCAGAAGTGCATTTCATTCTGAGTTCCTCTCTCAGACATCTCACTTCATCCACACTCTCATCCTTTTATCTCGATATATCATCCAACTCATTCTCAATTATCCGTATGATCTGATCTCTCTCTTCCTCACAGATAACTCTCAAGTCATCTATCACTTCCTCTCGAGAACTGACTTTGTCCAGAGTGGATAGGCAATCTACCATCTTTCCACTCAATTTGAACATCTCTTTGGCCACTCTCTCTCTCCAATATACCTCAGTTTGAGTGATTTCCATCTGTTCATGTCCATTGATGCTCAGTCCATTAGCTTGAGATTGGAGTTGCTCCACAGATCGATCCGAGGGCTGTGTCTGATCGATAGCAGACGGTTCCACTGGCTCGATGGGAGACATCTTCAAAGGGATAGCATGAGCTGATTTCACTTCATTCATCGTCTTATTGAATCGTATCTCTAGCTCAATCCTTTCTCTAATCTCCATCTGTCTCCTCTCCCCCGCATTCATGCCACTACTCTGCCCATGCGCTTCTGGCTTCTTTCTCACTGTGACATTGGGGTGTTCATAGGAAGGAACAGTATCACCCATCTGGAGCGTGTATCCATGTCTGGAACCATGGTAGCTCATGGGGTATTCTCTAGCCACAGTCATTCCCTCCCTCTCAATATCCTCTCTCTTCAGGTTTCTCCCCCATTAGGGTTCGAACTGGCTCCAGTCACGCATGTCAGTGTGCTGGGGTGAGATGGTACTGGTGGTGCTCCCATCACCGAACACTTCCTCCTGGTTCCTTCGAGTGAAAGTCAGGGGCACTCTCTTGCTCGTTGAGGGATAGTGACCCTGCGTATGCCCGCCAAGTCCTTCCTCTCTCATCATTGAGTGTGGGATAATGCCCACTCTCGAGATTGAGGATAGAACTGAGATTCACAACCAAATTCGGCACTTGCAGAGTGAAGCTGACAAGTACAAGAATCTCTCGATTAACGTAATGACGGAGATGGCGAGAATGAAAGAGGAATGGGAGGAGAGAATGGCCGCCCAACAGAGACAGTTTGAACAGCAGCTCAAGGAGCAGAAGGAAGGTCAGCATCAATTTCTCCGTCAAATGAATCCGCCAGTTGTGAACAGAGCAAGGAATGAGAGAAATAATGGCTACTCTCAGCACTCGTTGGAAGAACGACGGATAGCGGAAGACTCGATGAGACCACCGACTCCTCCGAGTCTTCAGTCTCACTGGCCGATGGACAGACTGAGAAGTGTCCCAAGTGAGAGAAGCTTTTCATTGACTGATGACTTACTTCAATAATGATGAGTTGACGGGTCACATGAATAAGCAACAACATCAACAATCCGATAATGGGAACCCTGTAAACCAATTGCTGGCTCAACTGGGAAGCGCTTTCATCCAAATCAAACCATTCGACTACAAGACTGAAAAGTTTGATGAATTCATGGAGCGATTCGAACTGAAGCATAGAGGACAGTCAGAGAGATAAAGTAATCATGCTTGGCCAGTCCCTGGGGGATAATGATTCTCACCCCATGAAGGTTTTCCGTTCTATCCCAGAAGATGTGAGAAAGGGAAGTGATGTGGCAAAGATAGTACAGGAGATGAAGAGGGCTCTAGATAGGAATGCAGTGCTAACGAAACAGAAAGCTCAGCAGAAGCTGGATGAACTCTCTGGAAAGGGAGAAGTGATTCATATCTGCCGAGAAATTGAACAGCTAGTGGGCAGAGGTCTTTCGTACATGACTGGTTCAGTCAAAGATCAGTACATGAGGGACTGTTTCATGAAGGCGATGAGGGGAAGACCCGAGTACGATAAGATAGTGGAGGCTTACTATATGGAAGGCTTACTATATACTATATACTATACAGAAAGCTGAATTTATTGAGTACCAAAAAGAAGAAGAAAGAGAAAGAGAAAGCTTCCTCTTCCAAGCGAGACGATTTAGTCTGCTTCAGTTGTGATCGAACTGGCCACATTCAACGCTTCTGCAAGAATGGTCCTGCGAAGCTTCCTCATACAAATTCGAGTCAACAGTACGGAAAAACATTCACTCCTACCACTACTCAGTTCATTAAGCAATTCTCACATGACAATACCAAACATGGTAACAATGAGAAGCCTCAGAGTGGAAGCTGGAATCGAAATAATGGAAATGGATACAAATTCAATGGTGGATCGAATAATGGAAATGGGAATGGAGGAGGATACCAGTTTAACAATGATCGATCTTTTCCTCAAAAGAACCAATCTGGAAAGAATGATGGTCCTCCCAAGAAACCGTTCAATAACGATGCCCGAGCCAGTGAGGTTCAAATGAAGGACGAAGAACCAACAACAGAGAAGGATGGGATATGGGTCAAAGAGAATGCAACCGAAATCGAATCAGTGACATAGGTGGGCAACAGATTACACACTGAGATGAGAGTCGAAAGAGTGACGCAGCGAGTGCTGGTCGACTCTGGTGCTCAAGTGTCTCTAATACCGAAACGGATATTATGCCAAATACTGAAATCAAATGGATCAGATTGGAATGATTTCATGGATACGAGAGTGGAAATGCAAGAGACAAATCTGAGAATAATGGGTGCTTCGAAGACAGTGATGAAACTGGCTGGAAAAGCAGCATTGGATATACGACTGGATGGAGATAGCGATTATAAGCAAGTCGGATTCTATATTACTGATTGTGATCAGGACGAAGTCTTGTTGGGAGTGAATGCGTTTAAGACGCTGAATGTGAGAATAACTGTGGGAAATGATGCGATGGAGAGAAGAGAGGAGAAGGACGAGAACAGAACTGCTATGGCTACAGTAGTGAAGCCTCTTTCTGCCTATCCTGGTCAGACATCATTGATAACTGTAGAAGGACCAGCGAATATGGAATGCATAATGTGGTCATTACGGAAAGAAATCGACAGTGGAGTGTGTATCCTGGATGAGAATGGACACACCGAGATTCCTATCACAAATATTTCTGATACAACATACTGATTTCTCAAGGGAGATCTGATTGGAACATGGAACATGGAACACATCAAGGAAGATGGTGACAATGTGATAGAAGGAAGGGTCGAGTATGTTTCTATGGATAAGAGGGAAATGTCAAAGGATGAGAGAATATTCGAGACTCTGAAACACCTCAAAGAGGAGAAGGGAGAGGAGTTGTCTTCCCCGATGAGAGAATTGGTCACTAGATTCGAGGACGTTTTTGCTCTAAATGATGATGAGCTTGGTAAATCAACAGTAGTGGAACATACAATCAATACTGGTGACAATAAGCTAATCAAGCAGAGAGCTCGGCCAGTACCATTCACTCTGAGAGACCCTCTACAGAAGTTGCTCAATAACATGGAAGATACAGGAATAATTCGCCCTTCTACCAGCCCATGGTCGAGTCCTGTGGTACTCGTAAAGAAGAAAGACGGTTCGATTAGATTGTGCGTAGATTATCGGAAGCTCAATGAGGTCATCAAGACTGATGCGTACCCTCTACCAAGGATAAATGATTGTGTCCAAGAGCTTAGAGGAAAGAGAATATTCTCAACGCTCGATCTCAAGAGTGGATTTTGGCAGATTGGATTGGAAGAGAGCTCGATAGAGAAAACTGCATTTTCCACCCTTGACACTCACTACGAATTCGTCAAGCTTCCCTTTGGTCTATGCACCAGCCCAGCTGTGTTCCAGAGGACGATGAATATAATTCTCAAATCTGAACTCCAGAAGCCAATGGGTTACAGAGACGTGTTCTGTTATATTGGCGACATCCTAATAGCTACCAGTAACGATATCGAACATCTGAAGGCGATGGAACGAGTATTCACATTATTACGAGAGGGAAACATGAAACTCAATGTGAAGAAGTGTCTCCTGGAGAAGACACAAGTACACTACCTCGGTCATACAATTGATGGAACTGGAGTTTCTATCCAAGAAGGAAAAGTAAAGGCAGTGTCAGAATTTCCTCGCCCAACTAATCTCACTACACTCCGACAATTCTTGGGAATGACAGGTTACAATCGCAAGTTCATCAAGAATTACGCTGCGATTGCGAATCCTCTCTATGCATTGACATCCACTAAGACAGTGTGGTCGTGGGGTGACAAGGAGGAAAAGAGCTTCAATCTCCTCAAGGAGAAGATGTGCTCTGCACCAGTTCTGGCACAACCGAACCATGAAACAGCCGTGTCCGGAGAGGCACCATTTCTAATCACCACTGATGCTTGCAAGGAAGGAATCGGGGCAGTACTCTCACAGAGAGGAAGTGATGGAGAGGAAAGACCACTTCAGTACTATTCTCGAACGCTATCCCCAGCTGAGAGAAATTATGGAATTACGGATCTAGAAGGATTGGGAGTTTACGAAGCAGTCAATAAATTTCGACACTTCATAAATGGTACTCAATGTGTAGTCAGAACTGATCATCAACCCCTGATATCAATGTTCCGAAGATTGAATCTCTCTCCAAGAGTGATGCGATGGGCTCAGCTGTTGCAAAGTTTCAATATAAAGATGGAATACATTCAAGGAACAGTGAACAATGTGGCAGATGCACTGAGCAGAGCTCCACTACAGAGTGATCATCCAGAGAAAGATGGAGCACCATGGGACAGCATTGTGAATGTTGTACGCACTCGATTATTGAAGGAAGTAGATTGGAAGCAAGCTTACGAAAATGATGCATGGTGCAAGATGATAATGAAGAAATGGGAAGTAGTTAGCCCTGATGAGAGATGCAAACACGAATATTCGATACCAGACTCGAGAAAGAAAATCAATCTCGATGATGTCAGAGTAGAAGATGGATTGCTTCTAATTATTGATGAACGTCACAAATGGAAAGTTTACGTGCCAGTGGACAAACGAACGGAAGTAATGAGAGATGAACACGAGGGAGTAGGCGGAGGCCACTTCGGAACAGTTAAGATTGTCCCAAAAGTGGAAACCCGGTACTACTGGGGCGGTTTGAGGAGAGATGTACCGAAGTACATTCGACAATGCAAAACTTGTGCGATAGTCAATCCGAAACCCATCTTCAACCCTCCTCTCACTCCATTCATGCCCACTCGACCTCTAGAGATAGTTGGAATCGATCTGTGCGATGTTGGAAGGTCGATTCACAACAACCGATACATTCTCACGATCATAGATCACTTCACGAAATTTGTCTCTGCTTATGCACTCAAGGACAAGACAGCGGAAGCTGTTGCTCGAACACTTGTGAGTGAATGGATGCTCCGAGAGGGCAGAACTATGGAGCAGTTACTGTCTGATCAAGGGAAGGAGTTCGATAATGCAATAATGAGTACAGTAACCGAACTGTTGGGCATCGATCAGATATTCACCCTAGGATACGATTCTAGAAGGAATGGAGTGACTGAAAGAATGCACAGAACAATCACAACAGTCATTAAGAAGATGGTGATGGATGGGAAGAGCAAAGGCTCGTGGGATGACCTACTCCCATTCGCAGTGTACGCATACAATTCGACACCTCATACCACAACCACATTCTCACCGTATTTTCTAATGAATGGCCGTGAGCCACGACATATCTCGAAAGTATATCCCAAGAGTGTGTATTGTCTGAATGACGATTACAATGAGATTATGAAGGAAGGATTAAGTGACATTTACCAAGAAGTACAGTCTGAGATAGAGAAAAATGGGAAGGAAATGGAAAAGTCATTCAACAAGGAACCTACGGACAGAGATGATCTACCCACTGTGGGAGAATTGGTTTATATCAAAATCCCAACGGAGAAGAGAGGGACTAAGTACCCCAAGCTGACCAATGAGTGGAAAGGTCCATATGTAATCACAGAATGTCACAAATCATCAGCAATAGTACAAAACACGAAGGATAGCTATGACATAAAGAACGTGCAATATCAGTTTCTAAAACGAGTATCGAGCGAAGTCAGTAATCCCGAAGTGGAAACACTGAGAAATAGAAATGAAATTAGATGCTCTACGATACAAGTAACGAACGAATCTGATTGCAGGACGATCTCGATGCGTCACCCGCTGCATATCGACTTCGTCTGTGAGACGTGTAAGGGAGCATCGATTAGACAGAGGATTCTCACGGCAAGAACAAAGCAGACTCATGCTGCTGCTGGAATGGCCGGACTGATTTAACGTGTTCAGTACGGCAAATTGCCGATGACCGAGGAGGAGTTAATCGCTGCCTACAACGCCATGTGTTGCCATCGTGCGGTTGCTCTTGCTCAAGTCGAACCCGATATTCTCTACGAGGGAGAGACATGAGGAGTACTCGAATCGATTCTAATCGGTTCCACGATCCGGAAGATCATACAAGAAGCTGCAAGAAAGCTCAAGAGAGACATTGTGCTAATCCCCGATGACTTCCTCCCCACTGCTGCCGAATACGACGTTGATCTACCATCTGATAGAGACAGATCGCTCGTTGATCAACTCACAGAAGTGCGATCACTGATCCCCGGTCGTCTTCTAATCGTGATTGGACGCAGGATAGAGAATGCGGAATGGGCGTTAATTCGCGCTACTCTCATTCACTTAGCGTGTCAACGATGGGAAATCTATGCATGCCAATCCCCGCCCAGCCTTGACACCTCACGATCCAAGTTTGAGATAGTCGATGAGCGCTTGTGCACGCTACTTGGTGAGATAAGCATTATGGGAGACGCCATCGTAGAGCGTTCGCATATCGCCACTCAGGGTGCAGAACTGTACCGCCAATATTGGCCCAACTCTCTCACTGCAGCGCACGATACGCGCGTGTTGTTCGAATGGATGGGGGCGAGAATTCGAGAGGATATGGAGCACGAGGAGATTGAGGCTGGCCCTACGCAGAATCATCATCCCAAGTCGAAGGAATTCACGCAGTTCAAGCACATCCCCAAGGGAAGAGGAGGGATAGTACAGAAACCCCAGAAATCAGGAGTCAACCCATCCTATTCTGGCTACCAAGCACGTGGATCAGGCTATAATAGAGGACGCGGCGCACCTAAAGCACGTGGTGGTCGCGGTAGCACGTATTACAATAACAATTACTACCACAATAATAATTAATCGATAAGAGTACCCAATTGCCGTTTTATTTGCCCCGGCTTGGAGAGCCGTCATTTCGAGGACCGGCGGGTAGTTAGATACCGTATTACCTCCTCCCCAATCGTATCGACATCTAATCTTTCTCCCCCTCTCTTTTTCTCATCTCTAATCTATGGTAATTTCATCTATGGTAATTACAATGCTCTTCGTATATTTTGTAGTTCACCTTGTCTCATAGTTTGATAGGACCGTCTTTACATATGTCATGTCTTTTACCCTCGCCCCTCTCTTCGTTGTATGCAAAGATGAACTAGTCGTCTCTCGTTTTCGTTCCACGTTGTGGTGGTTCGTATTCTATTGTGTTCTCTCGTGTCTTCACCGGGAATAAGGTCGGTGTTTTATAAAGTTATTCTTTTGTCAATTCCTTACTCGTTCTTATCCCACTGTATACGTGGGAAGTGGGCCATAAGGGGTCTCAGGAGTACGGTAGCGCATAGAATCAGTTGGCCCTAGTACTATCTGAAGCTAACTCTAGACTACGGTTGGTTCGGTGTGACAAGACATAATTCCTAGGAGAACAGGTCTATACGTGTTCCACCCTACTACTACACTTCTTGTCCCTTTCTTGAGTGTGCGGGGTCCTTGGCTATGGGAGGCTCATGGTGGGGAGGCATCATTCTGTACAGGTATTAATGTGTTCTACCCTACCACTACACTTCCTGTCCCTTTCTTGAGTACGAGGGTTGCTAGGCTACGGTTGGCTCGGTGTGACAATACATCTTTTCTAGGAGAACAGGTTTAAACGTGTTCTGTCCTACTACTACACTCCTTGTTCCCTTCTTGAGTTCGCGGGTTCCTAGAATACGGTGGGTTCGATATGACAAGACATCCTTTCTAGGAGAACAGGTCTAAACGTGTTCTACCCTACTACTACACTTCTTGTCCCCTTCTTGATTTCGCGGGTTCCTTGACTACGGTTGGTTTATTGTGGCAAGACATCCTTCCTACGAGAACAGGTCTAAACGTGTTCTACCCTACTACTACACTTCATGTCCCCTTCTTGAGTGCGCGGGTTCCTTGACTACGATACTTGAGTAGCATGCTGCATCACAGAGGTATTCAAATTTGAATTACCGCCTTGGTCACGAGTTGAAAGTCCCTGATTCAATCATTACCGTAGGTACATGAGTCACTTGTCAGCATTTTCTCTCTGTGTACTTACCCAAATTTGAATTACCGCCTTGGTCACGAGTTGAAAGTCCCTGATTCAATCATTTCCGTAGGTACAGGAGTCATTTGTCATCATTTTCTCTCTGTGTACTTACCCAAATTTGAATTACCGCCTTGGTCCCGAGTCGAAAGTCCCTGATTCAATCATTACCGTAGGTACATAGTCATTTGTCATCATTTTCTCCTTTTACCCTGACCACCGGCTACCCTAGGTTCGACCCGGAAATAACTGACAAAAGACTACACTTTAGTGACTGAAGGAAGTCGCGATGATACTTGCGTTCACTCTTTGCCTTGTATTCGTAACGCACCCATAGCTTAATGGTAAGAGTCCACACTGACTCGCAGACCGTAGGTTCGAATGTCTGGCTCTACCACCTGCAGCACCCAGGTTCGACCCCGGCAAAAGTCTTGCAAAAGGCTCGACGACAAAGGATTCAGGAAGAAGGCGTCAGCATTCTGATACATGATTGGGAGTCAGTTATCGGTGATATGACTGATATCATCGATATCACTAATAATCAAAAGATGAAGCTGATATCCGAAGGATGAAGCTGATATCAATGATATCAGTGATATCACTGATAATCTGTGATATCACTGATAAGCACTGATATCTTATCATGTATCTGAGTGCTGACAGGTACTACTTACGGTGTCTGGGGGTACTGTAGAGTCTATTGGGTACGGTACTTTAATTTTTTTGAAAATAAAGTCAATTCGCGATAATAGTGGGTTACGGTAGTGGTATACGGTATCAATCGATAATGTACTATCGATTGGGTACGGTACTTAGTCTTGACCGACCAATGACCTACTATCGATTTTGACCATGACCCCCCATTCATTCCTTGCGCAGGGCCCCACTGTGGGGCCCTGCGCAGCACCCCCCCTCGCCGCCATTCGTGGACACCTATGGTCGTAGCGTCTGTCTGTCTGTCTGTCTGTGACGCCTACCGTATACCTCAAGGGTGCATCACACCATAATGCATTTTCCCAAAACGCAGAAAACTTAAATGCACGCTACCGTAACCCACCACACCACACACCATGGTGTGATTTACTAAATCGCAGAAAAGTTAATTGCACTCTACCGTAACCCACCACACAACACACCATAGTGTGATTTACTAAATCGCAGAAAAGTTAAATGCACGCTACCGTAACCCACCACACCACGCACCATGGTGTGATTTACTAAATCGCAGAAAAGATAAATGCACGCTACAGTATACCCACACCACGCACCATGGTGTGATTTACTAAATCGCAGAAAAGTTAAATGCACGCTACCGTATACCCATTCCACCACGCACCATGGTCTGATTTACTAAATCGCGGAAAAGTTAAATGCGCATACCCTCATCCCACCACACACCAATGTCTCATGGCACCATACCATATACTCTCTCGCTGTTGTAAAATGATCCCAACCTGCTCTCACTCCCCGTAGCGTGAGCGTTGTGAAAGGCTCGTGAGGCCGAGGGCGATCCGAAAAGGTTGGAATGGGGCGAAGCCCCATTCCAACTTTTTCGATCGCCCGAGGCCTCACGAGCCTTTTACAACGTTTTAAGCAGACTCTCACCAGTCACTTACAATTATATTTTCATGCATAAAACTGGTACTAACGTGGTTTACTGATATCAACTGCGTAGTTTAATAAAAAATGCTTCACAACCTGCTCTCACTCCCCGTAGCGTGAGCGTTATGAAAGGCTCGTGAGGCCGAGGGCGATCCGAAAAAGTTGGAATGGGGCGAAGCCCCATTCCAACTTTTTCGGATCGCCCGAGGCCTCACGAGCCTTTCACAACGTTTTAAGCAGGCTCTCAACAGTTACTTCCATTTTTTATCCTTAACACACAACCCCGCGTAACGTAGCGACCGAAGGTCGCTAGTTTTTAGAAAGAATAAATAAAAAGGTATCATGTAATTGAATAAATCATTTCACTCGTGCTTTCCAATTCCTATTAACAGAAAATACGACTACTCTAGCTTATTGTAAGCCAGAGAAGTAATCAGGTGCTATGCTGTCCCCTTCTCTATTCTAATTACAGTACTATTGTAACACTGGCCTATCGAACCCGTTTCCTTGAACATCTCTTACTTGTTATCCTCTGTCTGCTACCCTCGAGGACAGGAAATTGAAGGTATCCAGGAGTGTAATACTACTACAATTGTACATTTCGATTAAATAATTTACTATTTATTAAGTACCGATATCCGTAGATGCACTGCCAACCATTCACTGAATATTTATCACGGATCTTCTGTAATAATGAAAATATTTTGGGTCATGGATTTTTCTGAAAATAAAAGGACTAATCAAAGTAAGGCTATAAACGTCGTTTTTCAAAATTTCTTTTTTTTTGACCTACAACTTGGAAGTCTCTATCTTGGTAAATTTGTGAGCTATAGCGACCATATTTTATCAAATCGTCGCGCATTCAGGTAACCTGCAAATAAGTTCGCTTATGATAAATGCAGAAATTACACCTTCACATATTTAACGATCGCAATCAACCTTTCACGATGAAAACCTCTCGATTGTTATCTTTGATTCGGATTCCCACCCCAGAATTAGGGTATTCACATAGTTCATTGGTCATCACACGGGGCTTATCATATCGCCACTCAGTAAGGGCAACCGGAGCTCTCTGCAATTTTTTGAAGGAAACACTTTTCGGTGTTGAATTTTGTTGTTTTTACGGAAAAATGTATCCGTGACATTGAATTTGGCGATTGTGTGCTTCTAATCTCAGGATTCTGAAACCTAGAAATACCTGTTGTGAACCATTATGCAAATAAAAAGGTAAAGGTGAAGGTGTTAGGCATTGTTTCAAGCAAGAGCGGGTTGTGCCACCCCGTCTATGTGGCAACTATTGGGGTGTCCGGAAAGTTCGTATAATTTTTTGTTTTTATTTTTTATTCAATGCTTTACAATTTTCAGTGACCAATGTATGCCCCCTTCTTTCTCACTACCTCCCTACAGCGATTGGGCAGGGTCTCGATTCCTCTCTTCCAGAATGCGGGTTTCTTCAAGACCGCCCAGTTCACGAAAGCCCTCACAACTTCATCTCGATTCTTGAACTTCTTTCCTTTGCAGAAGTCAGAGAGAGAGCGGAAGCAGTGGTAGTCGCATGAGGACCGGGGAATACGGTGGATGTGGAATCCTCTCGATCTTCAGCTCGTGCATTTTCTTCTGGGTCATCTTCGCTCGATGTGGGCGAGCAGGGTCCATCAGAAGAAGAATTTTGCCCTGGTTCAGGAGTCTGGGAGGGACTCTGATCGCGACATCTTCCAGTTGTTCAGAGAAGAGGTCGGCATTGATGCTGGTGCCAGGGGTGAGGATCTCCCAGTAGATGGGACCGAGCACTGAGAAGAAGAAGCAGAGGAGTTCCTTCTTTCCGTGCTCTTCCTCCTTCGGGACGGGCGTGGGCTTCTCATCTTCATCCACCCATTGCAGTCTCCTCACAGGGTTATCGTACGTGATCCACTTCTCATCTGTAGCGATGATAGAATTGACCCATCGAAGATTGGATCTACGATGGAGTAATTCCCGACAGACTTGAGCACGATTTTTCAGCTGTTCGGGGGAGAGGTCATGGGGAATCACTTGTGGGAGTTTCGGCTTCTTCCCAGATCGATGGAGGATATCGGACACCGTTGATCTGGGAGTACCAGTATCCTTCTTCAACTCACGCACACTGGCCATGGGCTTGCGCTTCAGTTTGCGGAGAACGAGAGGCTGATCGAGGGAGGGAGGGCGTCCAGAGCGGGGTTGATCATCGAGACCAAACTCCCTTTCTTGAAGCGGGAGAACCACTTATAGCAGAAGGGTATGGAGGGGGCGTCAGCTCCTTCCGACTGGGCCAGGGCAGAGTGGGCCTCCTCCCGGATCGGCCAAGACGGTAGTAATGAAGTAAAAATGCTCGGAGGTAGAGATGGGAGTCCATCACAAGAATCAATGTAGCAACTAGGAGACTGATTAAATCCTCTAACTACTCAACGTCAGAATGATGCGATACATTGTTGACAAACAGATTGCGCAATCACTGCATTTGATCGCGAACTGACTTTTTTCCGAAGCATTATACGAACTTTCCGGACACCCCAATAGTTGATTTGATATACATTACATAAGGTATGATGTATTTACAACTCGCTCCTATTTTTCGTCTCCAATTTTTCCAGTTCTCCATTTACGAAATCTTCGAAGGCCTTCATGGCTCGCTCTCCTCTGTATTCGATCGCCTGAAAAACTTATTTTATCCTAAGTTTTGAAATTCCCCATGTTGCATTGCTCACTTCATTCGTGCCGGGAAGAACCACCACTTCGGTTCACCCAAGCTATGGACTCCTTCTACCTGCATACATTTCATCAAATATTTCTTTAAACCATTTCGAAATATTAAATGTCTCCGTGTTACCGGAAAGACGCTGACAAGATCAAAGATCAATTGTTCATAACAGACCTCATTCGTTCCGTGGGCCGTGTTGATCTTCGCGATCAGCAACTTCTCAGAGTTAGCAAACTTCTCCCCGAGCTCTGCCCAGACCGGTTCGAGTGCCTTGCAGAAGGGGCTCCTGAATAGATCGGCAATGACTCTTTTCAGATGCAGATTAAAGCTGCAGTAGCAATAGAGATCGAGAAATGAAACCACGGTATCTTCATTCTACACACTCTCTCTCCATTCAGTCGGTGTAGAGAGCGTATAAAATGAAGAGACGGTGACCCGAATTACGAACTCTAAGCAGCAGTAAAGATCGTGATTCGGGAAACTCTCGCTTCATTCTACAGAATCGAGCCGAGAGTGGCGAGACGGTGATCCAAAATGGATCTTTAATACTATGACTAACACGAAGTGAGTTTCACGGGCACTGCCTCGGATGAGAACTATGGCGTCATACTTGATTTGACACATCAAAGGCGTCATGACGTCATAGTTCTCATTCGGCCTAGTTCCGATTCACGCATCATACGACTGAAGCGGAAACGCGATTGCATCGATCCAGCGTATAAGTTCAAACATACTAGAGTTCGAGAAACGATACCACGCTGTCTTCATTTCTCACACTATGTCGACCGGTCGACCGGACTAGAGAGTGTGGGAAATGAAGGTGACCCGAATTACGAACTCTAAAACATACCAGGGCGAAGTGAAGAACACGAATGTCGACTTGCCAGAGCCTTTGATCACCTTCAATTGGATTTTTTTTTGTGAAAAAAGTTTTAATGAAAAATGCCACCTACTACCGTATACCTCGTGAAAGTTCTTCCCGACGAGAACCTTGACCGGCTTGGCGTCCCAGTCTTCAGGGATCTGGGAAACCGAAATGTCTGAAGATGAATTTTCTTAAAAAGGCGAACCTCTTCCGATTTGATATGTCTTTTAAGTTTCCGTGCATGCAGTCGCTCATTATATGCAAGGATATTCTCAGTAGTGATTTCCGTAAAATCGGGGAGGAACCTGAAACAAAGCGTCTCCTCGATTAACATTGGATGTAATGAGCAGTACCGAATATTAGCTACATCATGTAATAACGCAGGAGCATCTTACCCCCCTGAACCAGAATATCCAGATGCTCAGATAACTAACTTCTCCTGTCCGTGCTCTCCACGAGCGACTCCATATACAGCTGGAGTCTGTTCCCCTTTATATCCTACGAAATAGCCCATGTCTTTCGCGTTGTACTCATCGTCTGTGTCAACGAGGACGAATCGCGTCTAAAATGCACACCATGTCAACGGCGACGTTTGACAAAACGCATAATCTCTACACCATACCTTGAATCTCAACTGTTTTGCGGCTCTGGTGAAGACCTCTTTGAGAATGGGGTAGTCTGGCGAGCTCTTCGGAGCGAGAAGTAGTAGATAGCTTGTTGGCCGTCCTTGAAATATTGATCGTTATATGTTCACAGGTGTACTGTAACGAGTGCCACGTGCATTGATGAACACAAAATGCCCAAAGTTTTGTGAAAGCCTAACATGCAATTATGGAACCGATCAGCCAATTCTACCTTGGAAAATGTTCTTGAAGAGATCCGTGTACAATTCTGCAACGAGCGGGACAGCTGACTTCTGAACATTAAATAGTGGTTTTCATTTTCGAAAATTCTAAATATATTCACTGACCATGAATAGGTGATTTTTTTGATTTTCTGCAAGCTTTTATAAAAAAATATGTTATTTCGAAAAAAAGTAATTCATTAATCTTGAAAACGTTCAGGCCTTACTTCAATCCATTTGTTGACTGCGTGCACCCCACTGTTTCTTTCGAATTCGTGCTCGGCTCGGCCACCCTCACTGATCATGACTATTCCCTTCTCTCCTTTGATGTTCAGTTCCTGCAAACTGATTGGTATTCTCAAAAGTATTTATATATTTAGTTTTTATTTATATTTTTTTATTTGTCGTAAACTGCTGGTGTATTTCATCATCTTCCCAATCAGGTGACACACATACATAGGGTCGATGGGATTGAGCAAGAAAAATAAAGACTAACCTTTCGAACGTCATCACTGGACGTAATGGCAATGACGAGGCCACCGCATTCTCTCTGTCCAAAGTCGTATCCGAAGTAGACGTTTGGAGCTGTCTTTCTGTATATTCTGGCTTCTTCCAAATCAAGGTTCTGAATTTGATCACAATCGTCAATACCATTTTCTTACCGTTTCCTAATTAATTAGTTTAAACTTATCAACGTACCTCAAAGTATCCCACGACATAGCAGACATGGTCCTCCGTAAGCTTATGTAGTCCTTCCACATTCTCTATTTTCACAATGTCCGCTCTCGGGGTGATTACTATCACGAGAATAATATGAAGGAAATGGGTGAGATGAGTAATGGAGGACGCATTGTGGGGATCGGAGACGCGAGTGAGAGAAGGATTGAGCCAATTTATAGAGTGAAGTCAACGTGTCCAACCAGGGCTGCTGATTATGGGGGTAGGAACAAATGTGAACGTGTCTTAGGGTTTAGGAAACGTGGCCTTCACTATCTACACGAGTGTAGTTTCAGGAGAGGACGAGACGACGAGAGGGGATCTGTCCACTCTCATAATAGATAGTAGAGAAGACCGCGTCTTCGAAATGCGAATACAATGTTCAGACTACAGGCTGAATATACAACGAGTTCAAGTCGACGCTCCACAGGGAGAATGCAACAAACCGCAAGATGTTGTAGTACTCGTTAAAGGAGGAGCAAAGGCAAAATTCAATTTTTGAAACTTTCATATGCACGGCCTAGATCTCTCCAACGATAAGAAGCTCCGAAAGTTTAAAATTGATATCTCCATTACGAACAGTGCAAAGGGTAGTTGGCAGGGAGCCAAATCAGGGAAAGCTCAGGCAATGAGCGAGAGAACACGCGACTTGAAGAGAGTTCCGTCGCTAATTGAAACATATTTCAACCGGGCGCGCGTTTGCCTTTACTCCTCCTTTAAGAGGCGGAAGCAACTGATCGCTTGGCCTAATGGTAGAGCGCTATCTCTTGTGCCCGATAGCCTCAGCGGGTTCGAAACTCAGCGGGCGTAATGGTGTTGCACTTTTTCTAATTTTTTATTATAATTTTTAACAATGAGCTACGCTTGAAATTTAACATTTATTTTTATTTTTTTCTTCTGAATCTTAATGAATAGGGTTATATTACAAACTGCGAGTGGAGCGGCTGTGCAAGTACACTAGAACACTGTTAAACCCCTATCCATGTAAATAATTAGCGTATGCTGACCAAATTAGTTGTCCGAACCAGCTGCTCCAGAGGCAATTTGATAAGCAACCAAATAGCTACCGAAATCAGTTTAGATCACACAATTTGGTTCAGAATTCGAGGCGTAGTCCCTAGATCCATGTTTTGAGGGGTGGGGACCTTGCGGTCTCTACCTATACGAAAATTGCAATTATAATTGCGCCAAATATCAGCACTCGGTATGAGAACTTCACCAGCAAAATATTGCATGGGGTTGTAAAAAAGTCATCCGTGGGATTGGCACGTTTTCTCGTGGAATGTCTCTTATAAGATATCAGAAATACTATTCCTGTATTCGACAAAGAACACATGCTGAGATCTGATTTGGAGACTCGACAATTTCGGGATAGTTCACAATTCGATTCGTTCCACTTTCTTTAGATGCTCATTCACGAAATGCACGAGATCCTCCAAGATTTGTTTTCCGTTGTATTCAACGACCTGAAAGATGAAAAGATCAGTTAAATTTCGAAAATCACAGTGTTGTTTTGTTTACCTCACTCGAGCCTGCAGGGAAGAATATCATTGTCGGTTCGCCATTGATATGGAGTCCTTCTATCTGCATACATTTTATGAGATAGTTCTTAAAGTATGTAAAAATCACGAATGATTAAATACGAAATATCACAGATCAAACCTCATTCCTCCTATGGCCAGAGTTTATCTTCGCGATCATCACCTTTGGAGAGCCAGCAAACTTCTCTCCAAGCTCCTCCCAGATCGGCTCGAGTCTTCGGCAGTAGGGACTACTGAACATGAATGCCATATATTACATTTTTTGTCATGCGAATATCAATTATGGAATGCATCTTGCCGATATTGAGAATGAATGGAAACCTACTAAAGAGAAGTGAAGAGCACGAACGCCGACTTTCCTGAACCCTTGATGACCTACAATTTGATTTTTAAACACACTTTTTTTATGAAAATTAGATACTTCCGTACACCTTGTGGAAGTTCTTTCCGACGAGAACCTTGACCGGGTTTGCATCCCAGTCCTCCGGGATCTGGAATCCATTGTATTTGTCAAGAAGTTTCCAAAATACAAAACCTCTTCCGATTTGAGATATCGCTTGAGTTTCCCAGCCAACAGTCTGTCATTGTAAGCTAGGACGTTTTCGGTTGTTATTTCGTCAAAATCGGGAACGAATCTAAATGTTTGCTATGCTCCTCGAATATGATTTCATAAAATATCATATGTCTGATCCCCAATTTGTTCCTTTCATAGTAGTGAACTCGTTACATAGTTACATTTGTCCTACAATTATCGAATAGATCAAATATCTTACTTCTCCCATCCATGTTCTCCAAGGCTGACTCCGTAGACAGCAGGAGATTGATCTCCTTTGTATCCCACAAAAGAGTTTATATAGTTCACATTGTAACTGAGATTTATGTTGAATTCGGAGACGAGCGGAACCGGAGATGTCTAAATTTAAAATATGAAAAGTAAATACAAAATGAACTGATATTACATACAATGTTTTGATATTTTGTTCTGATTTGATGAAATGGCAATTACATTCAATAACTCGATTAACAAAAGTACCAAACCATGTATAATACATGGCCAGGGTTATCTTTGCAACTATTTCAAGCCATCGCCTGATGGGGAAGTCCATGTTTCGAAACGAGAAGAGGGATCGTGCGCCTTCGCTAATCATTACGATTCCTTTCTCTCCTTTGATGGCAAGTGCCTGCAATTGAATAGTATCAATATGACATCACACTAGGGTCATATTGATTAATATTTGTTATTAATCAAGTATAATATTAATCAAATAAGCTATTTGTGGCCAAGTTGCAACATCGTAATGCATCTATCTACCCTCTCTCAGACAAGCTAATTGCGTTGCAACTTAGCAGGCCGGTCTGGAATAGCCAGCCATGCAGAACATGACAACGTCTTGCGTTTCTTATCCGCAATATTGGTTCTCTAAAAGTGAAATAAAATATTCACCTTTCTAACTCCATCATCGGATGAGATAGCGACCGGGATACCTCGGCATACTGTTTGCGCAAAATCGTCTTTGAATTTGAATTCCTCGGCCACGGCTGCTCTGTATAGTCCGGCCTCGGCCGAGTTCAGGTTCTGCAATTTACACTCTACACCAAATATCAATGTTTAAAAATTCTTTAAATGTGTATCACTAACTCAATTAAAGTTAGTCTTTACGAAGTCATCACATGCGTTATAGTTTTCAAATTGACGTTACAAATACGAATGATAATACCTCAAAGTACCCGATGACATAGCAGAGGTGGTCCTCGGAGAACCGCCTCAGCTCATCCACACTCTCTATCTTCACAAGGCTGGCACTCGAGTGACTCATATAGATCACGAGAAAGGATAAGGACGAAAGTGATAATCCTGGGCGCATTCTGGAGTAAGTGAAAGCGAGAGATCGACTAGGATTGAAATAGCAAAGTTAAGTCGACGTGTCAAATATCGGGGGAATGAGGTTTCATAGCTGATTCCTAAGTGAAAGCTGGCCTCTCAACACAAGTGAACGTGTGGAGAGGCCAGCTGGCGATAAGGAAACGTGGCATTCACACACATTCTCCACACATTTAGCTTGGAGAGGGGCGAGACGATGAGAGGGAGACATATAGGGAGGTATGGGAGGGAGACTGCGTGTTCACTCACTCGCTCGAGGGGAGTGAGCTTGAGAAAAAAAAAAGATGAGCGTCTATCAAAACATGGTAATTTAAATTGAATTTTTGAGGTGTAATCCGATTTGTGGACAGAAGGACAGTGAGTGATCGATATTTACAAAATCGAGCTCACTTGAGAGCCGTGGCCTAACGAGCAAGCAAATGAACAAGGTGGTGAAATACAACGAGTCTTGGTCACTTGTGGCGATGATAATTAATATTTTATCACTTTTAAACAACAGTACACGATCAGGAAAATATTTAGAGATCACAAATATAATATACATGTATTGGGCAATAACATGATATATTAATGGGACGTTCAAATTCACTCATTTACAAATCACCCCTCATCACTTTCCTCATTTTCTCGGCTTCTTCATTCACAAAATTCATAAGGTCGTCCAGAGTTTGTGGGCCACCGTAGTCAATCACCTGAAAGATCAAAGTTCAACGAAACATAAAGAGAGACCTGAATATTACCTCGTTCGACCAGTTAGGAAATAATAGCATTGTCGGCTCGCCATTGATATGGAGTCCTTCTACCTGCATACATTTTATGAGATAGTTATTAAACTATTTCAAAATAACGAATGATCTAAGACCAAAGATCACAGATCAAACCTCATTCCTTCCGTGGACAGAGTTCATCTTCGCGATCAACACCTCTGCAGAATCAGCAAATTTATCTCCAAGTTCCTCCCAGATCGGCTCGAGTCTTCGAAAGTAGGGACTACTGAGAACAAACACATAACATATGGGTTGTTTCACATAGATATCAATTATAGAATGCGCCATGCCGATTTTGAGAATAAATGGAAACTTACTAAGGAGATGTGAAGAGCACGAACGCCGACTTTCCTGAACCCATGATGACCTACAATTTGATTTTTGAACATACTTTTTGGGAAAAATCGATAACTGGCTACTATCGTATACCTCGTGGAAGTTCTTCCCGACAAGAACCTTGACTGGCTTGGCGTCCCAGTCCTCCGGGATCTGGAATCCGTTGTATTGTCATGTTACCAAAATACCAAACCTCTTCCGATTTGAGATATCTCTTGAGCTTTCCCGCATTTAATCGATCATTGTAAGCAAGAATGTTTTCGGCAGTTATTTCCGCGAAATCAGGCATGAATCTGCGAAAAGTATGGCTTATCTATACCTATATATAAAGCGCAGTGTCTGTCCGTTTGACCGGATTGCGAAACAGTTGCGAAACGATTGCGAAATGGGGAGGGAGAGAGATCGCGTCAACAAGTTGCGAAACGAGTGATTGCGAAACCTAGATACTCCGCTAGGACGGGGCCCCCGCCGAAGGCGGGGGCAGCCGGACTAGTTGTTTAATAACATGCCATAAAATATCCAGTTTCAGATATCAGCTCTTTCCATAGCTGCGAAGCATCTATTTGCATTCCTTCTCTAAATAATTATAAAATAACTCATATAACTAACTTCTCCCATCCGTGCTCTCTATCGATAATTGCGTAGACTGCAGGTTCCTGCCCTGTTTTATATCCCACGAACGACCTCATGTAGTCCGCATTGTACTTATCGTCAGTGTTCACGAGCACGAAGCGCGTCTTCAATGTACACCATATTGTGGGCGACGTTTGATAAATCACCATATTCACTACACCATACTACATTTCGTAATATGGATAATATCTTCATTGTGTACACTCTCTTCGTCGGTGAAATAGCGAAAAACTATGCAAATCATAAAGAACTTCGTATCGTTTGTCCAACGCTACAAATACCTTCAGTCGCAACTGCTTTGCGGCCTCCGCGAAGGCCTCTTTTAGAACGGGGAAGTCTTCCGAGTTCTTAGATGCGAGCAGCAACAGATAGTTCGTTGGCTCTCCTTAAAATGGTTATTGTTCTCAGTCTCGTGGGCACGTTTATAGAATTGTAAGGGACATTACTTTAGTAAGCCCAAAGATAAAAAACAACAAGATATTCACGACGTCTACCTTGGAAGATGCTCGGGATGAGGTATTCGGAGAATTCGGAGATGAGCGGAACAGGAGATTTCTTAACATCAATACAATTGTTGTGGTTGTGGTATGTCGGTAAACACTCTGTTAGACTAGAGGATTGTTCGAATGACGGTGTCTATAGTATCTTGATTGAATATCAAGACATTAAAGATGAGAGCGAGCCTCAATCCATCGTTTGATTGGGTCGACGTAGTCGTCGAATGGAAACACGGCCCTTCCACCCTCACTGATCAGTACGATCCCTTTATCACCGTCAATGCCGAGTTCCTGAAATAGTACAATAAAAAAATAGGGCGCAATTTTTTAAGACCATTTTCTAATATTTGAGACTTTTGAGACTGTTGAGAGCGTTCTTTGTCTATGCCCTCTAATATCGTGATATGTCTCTACCGATATGTCCCACTACCTAGTAGTCACCCAAAATGGGCAAAAACAGCGACGGGTCCCTCCAAAACCGACGGAGCCGCCTAACCTTTCGAACTCCATCATCAGACGAGATGGCAGTCGCGATGGTTCCGCAAGCGGCCCGCGCAAATGCGCGCCCGAAGTAGATGTCAGTGACTGCTTCTCTGTACAATCCCGCTCCTTCAGTGTCCAGATTCTGCAATGTTATTAGTGAAATGTGACAGGAAAGGCAAGCGACTGGACTGAACATCACATTAGAATTACAAATTCGGGTCAACGTACGAGCCCTCTGTAGAATGCGTTAATTGTGAAATAGTGCATTGAATAAAAACAATGCATTAATATTGTTTCTGGAACTCTTTTCCACGTCTCCACATACAAAAAAAAAACAACGATTACCTTAAAGTACCCGACAACATAGCAGACGTGATTGGTGGCGAGCTTTCTTAATTCTTCCACATTCTCGATTTCCATAAGGTCCGCTCTCGAGAAGCTCACTAGCACAGATAGTAGGAGGAAAGAAGAGGATGATAGGAGGGATGGACGCCGCATTGTGGAGGAAATATGAGTGAGAGGAGGAGAAGGTCTATTTATTTACATAAATCGACGTGTCCAACGAAAGCTGACTGATTGTGAGGGAGGAGTAGAAGTGAACGTGTCTGGGGGGTTAAGGAAACGTGGCCTTCGCAAAATTTCTGCACGTGCAGAGAGAGAGAGAGAGAATCAGAAAGACTGAGAGAGGGGCAAGACGACGAGAGGGAATGTTCCCTCACTCATGTGAGATAGCTTGCGAATATCGCAGTTTCCTTCTCCACTCGGTAAAGAGATTCTCATCGGAATCCCTGCTAGTTCTACAATTGACAATTTTACTGTCGTCCCACTGCAATAGAGACTTTTCCAGTGGACTGCGTGCATGAAGCCCACAATAAACATGACCAAAAACAACTGAGAGAGAGAGATATGCGCCAGCCGACTAATTCTCAGCATGAACTTATCTTCTCAGAACACTCAATCGCATTTGATCGTACGAGTGTGAGGTATAACACAGGTGTAATTATCGCCCTGCAAAAGTCATGCTATTTCTGCAGAAATTGCCAAACAAATTTAGAGTTTACCCACTACGATCGCTTTAACGTCACATCTACGATGAGAACATATCGCGTTACGGGATCGCCCGAAGTTTATTTTTGGAGTTATTTTTGGGTTTATTTTTTTGGAGGAGTTAAATCATCCCAGACTTTCAGCTTTGAAGAAATAATGACTGCGTCCCCATTCCATAAGAAGGATGAGTACTACCAATCGAAAACATTCAATCAACTATTCAAAACAAATAATATCGACAGTCAATTTCGAAATAGCATTTGTTTTCGCAACGAGGCTGCACGAGATGAGTCATGCGTTGTGTATATCTGTATCACAAATATCTGGCGCACTAGAGTTGACAATCAGGCCACAATATCTGAATTGTACGCATTCCATTGACAATTTCACTTGTGAGAAAGTTTAGGTAACGAGGAAACCATATTATCATTTGGGTTTTTACACTCACTCATGGGAAAGGCACACAAATGCGGAGAATAGCGACTTGTCAATGCGATAGCAATATTATACACGCTTACTCACAGTTCGTTGCGTCCCTTTGCCATGGACATCTCATGCGACGTTAACTTTCGCCGTTACTATCTAAAATTTGAATTCCCGCAATTCCATATCTCCGTTCTCCGTGGAGCTAGAGACTTGAAAATTGGAGTATAAGGTATTGAGGGTCAAAAACCTTATATTACAATTTTTCACTATCTAGCTCCACTGAGAACGGAGATATGGAATTGCGGGAATTCAAATTTTACATAGAAACGGCGAAAGTTAACGCCACATCACTCCATTATGAATCATCACTAGGAATAACTTTCCGAATATCTCAAAATCTCTCCATACATGAAATAGTCGTAGTAATGCTTGACCTACTGGTTGCATGGTCAAAATTTTCGTTCAAGTTAGCAACTACTTTTTGCTAGAAAACGATCGTCTTTCACTCTACAATATTTGCTTCTTATCTATTGATTGCTGTCGGTTTGAATTGCTCATGGCAGCCAGTCTCGCTCCTCCCAGGTTCTCTCACTCCCCTCACACCAGTTTCTTATCACTAATCATTCCTCCACACGCTTTGAGTCATCATTCGATCTCTCTCCTTGTGGTACCAGGACATACGAAATTATGAGTGAGGTGCGCGTGAAATTTTATAATTTTCAACATGAAGGATACTTTGTACTCCAAAACAAGCTCTCGTATTCATCACTCGTATTTTTCGAGCTCTCTCATCTGTGAGAAGTGAGAGAAACGAAATGGATTTCCTCGCCGTTGTTTCAAGTTTAAGAATCCGGTAAAACCATACGTTTAGCCTCTTCGCCGAGTGCAAAACTTCCCTCCGTTCGACATCCCGAAATTTCTGCATAATGGACACTGGACCCATGACCTGAGCGGAGGCAAAGCGGGCTCACTCGGGATTCTCAAGTGAATACCTTACCGAAATTAGCAAAATTAGAACTGTCCTTCTTACAAAACGAATGAAAATTAATTCATTTATTTTCCTGTTCAGGAAATTCGATAGCAAGGGTGGTGCTCAATCGATCATGATCAAGAGATGCCCCATCAGTGATGCAGAACATGTGAGTTACCTGCTTTGTCGAAATAGTTTTGGCCTGTTTTAGCTATGTCGGCGAGCATTTATGTAGTTATTTTCTTGTTTGAGGCTAAACTCATCCTACGCGAGATCAACATCCTTCGCACTGTCACTCACGAGAACCTCCTTCAACTCATGGGAATGTACTTCTCAGAGGAAAGCGGAAGCAAGTTCATGTAGGCTATTCTACAATAGTTCTAAATTCGGGTAATCCTCTCGTCATTCTGCGCACGCCACTGAGCGAGTGTAGAATGAGCGTCGAATCAAATAACCATAGTATCTTTTCGAACAGACTTTTGCCCTTCATTGTTATTTTATTCATTTTTAGCTATCATATCACCATTTACTGCGGCGAGCCGCTCACTAAGAAGATCGAGGAAGGTACGTAGAGATCAATATTTGGATTACATCGATGTGCAAATACCGCGTGCGAAATACACAGATCTCGATCGCAAACTGAACTTTCAAGGTCGTTATTCAATGGAGATCGCAAGGCAATGGACGAGGCAGTTATTGCTAGCGCTTCAGCACCTCCATATGAACGATGTGAGGCTAATTTCGTCGAATTTCGTCGAATTCTACGATTGCAATGGCATGCATGTATGCATAGGTTTAGCATGAACATTTCGCAGATTTTCCAGCGATTTTTCTCGTTACTTGTGTCAATTATATCATCGCAATTCATTCCAGGTAGTATTCCGGGACCTGGACAAGAAAAATATTTGCATCGACGCCAATAACAAGGTCACCCTGACCGGTTAGTGTTCTTCTTCGTTTGGATACTTACTGCTGTATCCAACAATGTTTTATGACTGCGAATTTCGTTTCTCAAGACGAATTCTTATACGCTTCACTAGCACAAGTTGCGGTTAAGTGAATGCAGCCCATAATCTCTGACCTTCCTGCTCCCCAATGATCGATTAATTAATTTAGAAAACAATATTATTTATTTTTTAATTGCCGCAGGATTCGGGAAGTCGCGTGTGATTGACCGTGACAACAACATGACGGCAAACAGAGGAATTTGCCCCTACATGCCTATCGAGTACATTGTCAAGTGGAACGAACCGTATGATGCGAAAGGCGAGCGAATAATAGCGTGGACAACGTGAACAATGGAAAAACATATAATAATTACGATTGACATTACGAATGACTCGGCGATACGGGAGGGAACTCTACATAGGGTAACTGGTTTGATTCTCGTTGTTTACTAAAAGCCTTGTCGCAACTAGCGATGCGAAATACGAGGGAGGGGAGGGAAGGGGGACGCATCGAGAAGAACCAGGCAGGGTTGGGTGAATGGAGAGAGCCGATGCATTATTTCTAAGTAATCAATTTTGCTATTTTAAAAACATTGATATCACTAAATGTTACTTGTACAGGAGACATTTGGGCAGCAACTACAATTCTGTGCGAGATGATCACTGGACTTCAACTTTTCGCTGGCGAGAAAGTCAAGAACACGCTGAAACGTCAGATGGAGTACTGTGGACCCGTTGAGGATAGTGTACTTGCAAAGGTAGAACAAAGAAATAGTTGGTTCACACAGGGCGAAAACAATTGCAATTTATCAGAATTCGAAAGCTTCATGAGATGAAACATTATAGTGAACATTTAGCCATCCCAATACTGCACATTTTATTTCCATTTAAAAACTTTTTTTGACAGATTCAAGACGACAACGACAGGCGCCCACTCCAAGCATTCAATGCGAGATGCGAGAGAAAGGTTTGTCTTAATTCTCCTGTTTCTTTCCTAAATGTGTTTGTCGATCACGTCCGTACCTATGATAAAATGATAATGACACGTCATATATGATATAAAACAAATACCGGCTTAGTGTAAAGAATGAAGTGACCGTGGTATCCTTTATCTACTCTGCAGGACTTCATCGCAATTCTCCGAGAGCAGTTGAAGAAGGGAAGAGGAATAACCGACGATGACATTCTGAAGCACGAAGAACCGTTGAGGGCATTCATTGACAACACCCTACAGTTCGACGCTTCTATCAGGTAATTCAGTGGAGGAGGGGGAATGTACATATATAACAACATTTTGCAAGGGGGCGCACCCAGATGTGTTATCCTGACTGCGAGTAGATTCTCGAATACATGACGAATTTTTCTATACATGTTTTCTCTACAGGATGTCCGCCGAGGAGGCTCTGAAGCACCGATTCATTCACGTTCCCCAGCAACCCACTCAGCCTCCTGCTGCCAACCATGACCTACATACGCTGAAGTCGCTCATTGACACCGAGCTCGCATTCGATCAGTGCCTGCAGCTCCTGATAGCTCAGAGTGGCCAACCATAGAGTTTCTGATTCGCATTTCATGCCGTACTCTTCTCATATGTCTTTATCCTTCTCTATTCTTTCCGCGCAAGAGTTCGAGAAACGACATCACGGTATCTTCATTTCACTCGTTATCCCTTCCAATCTGTGATGGGAAAGTGCATTTCTCGAACTATTGCGGTGATCGATATTAATCGTACAATTTCACATTCCTTGCACGTAGATAATTATGTTTCTGATTTATCTGCTACTTCTTGTTGCAGGAATAACAATACAATTTATGGATTCTGTATAATCCTGTTCGAACTATTAGCGTGGGGTGTTCTCATCAGTCCACTTGTTAACTTTATTTTTCCTCGTTTCTTCATGTAGAATTCGTAGAATTCCTTTAGTAGAATTCGGAAATCGATGTCACGGTCTATTTATTCTATATTACAGCTTGAAGATTAGAGTGTGTGAACTGAAGTGAACCTAATTACGAACTAATGAACAATAATACCCGTTCAATTCCCGGTTCCTTTCATATAGTTTCGATTTTTTTTAAAATTTTGATTACAGCAAAAAGTAAACTACTTTTCTTAGAAGACTACCGGTGACCTTACATCACCCGTGTCTAAATTGTACTTTCAATTGCGCAATGTCGCTTTGATGAAATAACTCCGCCTTTCACATCTCCCAATCGATGTCTATATAAGAACACGGCCGCATTGCTCACACACCACTCTCTTATCTCTGCCTGTGCTATTCATTCTTCCCCCCTCTCGCCCCTTTCAAAACACCGTCAAAATGGTGAGTCTGATATCATTTTATTGATTTTTGTTAAATTTTTGTATTCAGCTCGTGCTGGCACAGAACAGTTCAACATTTTACATTCCCAATGAGTTTGCCGACAATCGAATCGACAAGAATTACAACTTCTCAGGTTCTTTCAAAGTTGTGAGGTGAGTTTTTATCATTCTTTTTAACATTTGTGAATAATGATGTAACAATTATCCCAGGAAGTTCGACGCTGCTGATGGTACGAGATCGGTTCTCATTGTGAAGTTCCAGAACCCATTTGAATCAATATCACGAGTTAGTCCATTTCATAAGCTGATCTTAGTCACCTGGTATTCCATACTATTGCTCTTTATGAGTCTATGTCGCAATGTTATCTTGCTGAAAACAGTATGTTTTCACAATCACAACATAATCGATATTACTTACGCTGCTGGTGACTCGTGGATGCTACAATTAGCAAGTCACTTAAAATGAATGTAATTCAAGGCAAAATGGGTATATCGCGAGATTCATTTCCTTCGTACTCTCAATCATGAGCACATCGTGAAGTTGTGTAGAACATATAAGGTGGATGAAGATAAGACCGATTCCCCGTCAATGTACGATTTTTATTTTTTAATTGGTCGACTTATTATTTTCATTTTGAAATACATGTTAACTACGCTCGAACTGATGTTTGTATCAAATATAATTTCCAACACAGCTATTACATCATCGACTACTGTGGTGTGCAACTTCACGAGAAGATAGAGGAAGGGAGATACTCGATGGAACTTGTGAAAACGTGGACGACAGAACTGCTGCGAGCAATTGTATATTTGCACTCCAAAGGAGTAATCAATGATATCGATCTGATATCATCTAGTCATTTCGAAAATATCAGATTATCCATGGAAACCTGCATCCTGGAAACATTTGTATCGACGCAGCCAATAAGCTCACGATAAGTGGTTCGTTTACGGTAGATTTATTACGAGACATCTTGTAGTATATTTTAGTCCTTCAGAACCATTTCAAAATGACTTTTATTTCAGGATTTGGAAATGCGCATGAGTCTATTGTGGACTCTTCAAACAACGAAAATGCGGAAGCTGAAAGTATATCGATATACATGCCCATCGAACAATTGATCTCATGGAGTGGAGAGTATGATGAGAAAGGTTACGATTTTAACATGATTCACCCTGTCAACATTGTGAAATATTCATTCAGTTCTGAGTAATTTCTAAATGAAATTTGATTTTTTTGTTGAAATTCCAGGTCCTTACTATTCGATAATAATGTTGCACATGAGTGGTTTCTTAGTTGTCATAATTCTGATTTCATGCAATTTTTAAATTTGTTCTGACAATGTTGACTTCAGTTGACGTTTGGAGCGTTGCAACTATTCTTTGCGAGTTGATATTAGGGCAGCAGCTTTTCCATGGAGAAACTTCTGGAGAGATTTTGAAATCCCAGATTCAGCAATGCGGAAAAATCGATACTGGATTTCTCAAAAAGGTTTTTGTGATTAAATATGTCAACAAATCACTTCTAAATTTAATCAGATTACTTCCGAAACCAAGAGGGAGTTCATTGTGCAATTTTCGAGGAAACATGAACGGATGGTAATTCGATGTTTCTAATTTCAAAATATATTTTCGAAAATCGTCATTCAGGATTTTATTGATTTTCTGAAAGGAAAACTCAAGCCTGAGCGAGGCATCAGCGATAGGGGAATGCTCGAGAGCGAAGACTATTTGAGGACATTCATTGATCGAACTCTACAGTTCAACCCTGAAAACAGGTACGCCTATGCAAGCACCATTCCCGGAGTATTTGAAAAAAAATTCACTATGCCAGACCTGATTTGCTGGATTCTTTAAAAAGATGTGCATATTAAACGAAAATGTATATGTGCTTACACATGATACTATGTTCAGAATGTCGGCTCAGACGGCCCTCTCGCATCCCTTCCTACAACTGCTTCATCCATGGGAACAACCGCTTCCAAAAGATGAAAAGGAAGCTTTGATCGAACTCGAAAAGCATATTCGCAAGGAAATTGCATCTGCGCCCATGAAGACGGAATTCATCCAGGCAAACCACTGAGTATACCCATTCTATTCTTTAAAGAAGGACTGTAGGCAAAGTTAAACTTTGGACCCTTTCATAACTATGACCTAGCTCCGCTTAACGATCAAAGGCGCCAAAAATAAATACATAATTATCTCTACTCTCAACAGAGTTATGATTAGTTGGCTGAGTGCCATGGACGCTTGTGGGACAGGGAAGTGCGCGAATTCAAATATCTAGAAGAATTGTCAAAAACGGGTAGGATTCGAATCCGCAACCTTCCGATTACGTATCGACTGCTCTACCACTGAGCTATGCTATAGATGTGTGTCTACTCCCTAGCTCGCGTTATGATGTTTCAAGCGTGGAAATTCCCATACAATTTTTCTATCGATGTGGCTACTTTGCCAAGAGTCCTCCTTTAAAATGTCATCTTACCTTCATTACAATGTAACTAAATTCCGCATACTGCTACATTTAAAAAAAATTCGTGGCAACGAGAAAATGAATTCAAAAATACTGAACTACTTGTGAATTTAATGTAATCAACTTCTGTTCATTGTTGCAAATATTCATCACGACATTAATTAATTAATTAATTAACATCACCATGACATCATTTTTATTCACTTGTTCTCTCTCTCATACATAAATGCTAGTTTTTTTTCAATCTAAGCTTCATCCTAAGAAGTTGGCAAATATCAGAAACGAAACACCGGAAAATGGTATTTTTTTACGTTTTTGGGTTGGACTCTGATTTTCTTAGAACAGTGACATACTTGCCCTGCCCAGTCAATTGGCAAAAGTACAACAATTGATTGTTCAGATAAGAACAGCAAATCCTGAATCGAAGACGCTTTGGAAACAAAGGATGCCACAAAGTATCGATTTCAGCGCGTGAATCTCAAAATAATGATTTTGTAAAATGCAGTTCGTGAACCGGTTGGAATATCCTTTCCTAAATGTGCACGCACACAGGAGTGTACTTCACAACACATCAAATTGGTACCCTCTATACTAATCTGCAAGAATATAGTGCATATTAATTTGAAATTCGAATTTTTTAAGCAGTTCTATCATGTGTAGTTCTATCATTGGGTCTATATTCAAAATAAGCTTTTTTGGCAGAATAGTCATGCCGTGTCCAATGACATTCCCAATCACTCCACAATAGCGGGTCTATGAGTCCAACTCATTCTATATGGAACTTTGGACGATTGAAAAGTTGATAGTGCAGACCGACCTAGTTTGGTTACTTCCGAATTAAACTGTCGCATTCTAACCGATCGAAAAGGCCCAATATAATGCTCGTTATAAAGTGTAAAAAAATAATCACCATTATGACCGGATTTTTAACATCTGTCAAAATTTCTCGAAAACTATATCGAATGGAACATTTTTATAGCCTGACGATAAACTTAGGGTATTATGCTCCTTCATTATGTTTTTTTTTGTAAAACACTGTTCGCCCAGAATATAACATAACGATGGCGATGAAAATAACTGTGAGCTTCAATGATAAAACAAATGAAAATAATATTAGCTGACTTGTTCAAAGATTTGAGGTTAAAATGTCATGGTCTATTTTTATAAAAGTGAACGTGTCTTGACAAGAAAACTAGCTCGGCTACTCTCCCAATGTACAATCCCAAGTGTCCAGTAGCCCTGTCACAACTTACCAATATACCAATATCTCAATATCTTACATAATAACTTACAATAATAACTATAATATTACAATAATAATAACTTACCAATATCTCGACCATAACCTGGTACCAAAGATAAGATGGAGAGACGAGTTTGTGAAGGCATTAGGAGTGACATGGGCAGACGAAGAGACCCCAATCAATGAAAATACCGATCCTTTCAACAGGGTGCAGCCCTGAGGCTTGAATAAATATTGATATATTGATATTGATATTAACCTGGTACAACCGGCTACATATGACTGTAGAAGTGTCACGTTAAAATATTAATGCGTTCTCGAGTTACATCGACATTTTAAAAAAAAGCTCTTAATTAAAGAGCTCACCGACCGCACCCTCAAGAAACTAGAGCACCAACCCGATATACTGATTTATGCAATGTTAGTTCCATTGAGATAAGAAAGACATATGAGAGACATCACGAGAGAATCACCCATTTGGCGGGGGTCCGCGGCAGTAAAACCAAACGTGAACCTATCCTGTTCTAAATAAGGTGCAATGTATTTCGAATGATGCTCTTTCAAACTGCGTCGTCAGAATTTTGATAACTGTCGTCGCCTTCGAGATTCAGAAGGCCAAACTTGGGACACTCAATTTTCATGGGTCAAAACAAGCCCACTTAAATGATCATAACTCCGTTTAAAATGAAGATAGCGACTCGTACTTTGCACAGAAAGAAAGCTGAAAACATTCCCTACAACTATTATGTTGTGCTTGTCATTCCACGTGCATGCCCCAGTGCGGGGTGGTCGGGTCGACCAAAAATGTCCGAATTCTGGAAATCGGAAAAACTCACCCCAATGAATATGCGCGATTGATAGGCACTATGTTTGACTAACTTGACGCCAAAAATTAGCCAAATTAAAATATGTAAAAAAAAAACGGCGTAACTTTTTGTCCGGCGACGTCTGACTGGGTCCCATACCAAAGTACCCTCTGAGCTCTAAATGACAGCTATTAGACTCAAATCGGTCCAAAATCATCCAAAACAACATTTAGAATCGTTTCCGAACCCATTACAGTACTTCCACTGAGAAAAAAATACGACAGGACCAGAAAATTGAAAATCGATTTTCAGTCCCATCCCGACCTGAGCGATGGGTTCATATGCACTAAATCACTTTCAAATAATGTAAAAATGTGTCTCTACACTAATCAAAGAATATGTGCGCCTATAAATGCGAAATGTCATCTGAGTGAAGAATTGAAAAGCGCGAAACTGTACTTTAGGTCAACATTATCATAGCGCTCCGGTTCATAGCTAGAAATGTACATCACGATCAGCTAAACATTTCATCTGTTGAAAGTGACTCTCAATCTCTTCGTTGAAGTGAGGTACAGAGCCTAGAAGTTTTTAAAAACCGACGGGAGATGCGCGCGGGAGAGCACTAAATAGAGGGGAGGTAGAGGGAGGTCAGGCGGCGAGAGCGCCAGGCGGTTAGAGCGCGCGCTCTCGGGGGATTCTATCCCATTTCAGGCCAACTTCTAGGCTCTGTAGCTCACTTCAACGAAGAGATAGAGACTCACTTTCAACAGATGAAATGTTTTGCTAATCGTGATGTACAATTCTAGCTATGAACCGGACCGCTATGACAATGTTGACCTAAAGTACAGTTTCGCGCTTTTCAATTCTTCACTCAGATGACATTTCGCATTTATAGGCGCACATATTCTTTAATTAGTGTAGAGACACATTTTTACATTATTTGAAAGTGATTTAGTGCATATGAACCCATCGCTCAGGTCGGGATGGGACTGAAAATCGATTTTCAATTTTCTGGTCCTGTCGTATTTTTTTCTCAGTGTACTGTAATGGGTTTGGAAACGATTCTAAATGTTGTTTTGGATGATTTTGGACCGATTTGAGTCTAATAGCTGTCATTTAGAGCTCAGAGGGTACTTTGGTATGGTACCCAGTCAGACGTCGCCGGACAAAAAGTTACGCCGTTTTTTTTACATATTTTAATTTGGCTAATTTTTGGCGTCAAGTTAGTCAAACATAGTGCCTATCAATCGCGCATATTCATTGGGGTGAGTTTTTCCGATTTCCAGAATTCGGACATTTTTGGTCGACCCGACCACCCCGCACTGGGGCGTGCACGTGGAATGACAAGCACAACATAAAAGTTGTAGGGAATGTTTTCAGCTTTCTTTCTGTGCAAAGTACGAGTCGCTATCTTCATTTTAAACGGAGTTATGATCATTTAAGTGGGCTCGTTTTGACCCATGAAAATTGAGTGTCCCAAGTTTGGCCTTCTGAATCTCGAAGGCGACGAGAGTTATCAAAATTCTGACGACGCAGTTTGAAAGAGCATCATTTGAAATGCTTTACTTCGAGTTTAGATCTAGATAGGATGATTTTGTGTTTTCCGCCGCGGAGAAGGTGATTCTCTCGTGATGTCTCTCATATAATGCAAACGATCTGTGAAGAATTCCACAAATAATTGTTCCGTTGTATCAATCGCATTTTCTGAAGTGGTCGTCTATTGATATTATTTCGTTCACGAGTTCAGCCACGCTCCTGGGATTCGTATCTCGAGTGATTTTCATTCTGAATCAGACAAATATTTTATGGTAAGTTTAATATTCAAGATATGGTGTTTGTCTACCTTATCTGATTAGATATCAGCCCACAAACGACATCTGAAGCGAGAGTAGAAAGAGAATGCACCTGCTATGCAATTCACCAAAAGATCAACGGGATGCATTCCTACCTTATCGATAGGCAAGCGCACAAGTCTCAACACCTTATCATGGTGCATATCTGACAATATAATTGATGCAGCAATGCCTACATTGTACTCACAATTATCCATAAGGTTCGATGCAAAATTGCCAATGATTGAGTCTCCTATTGTTGCAAGTCCATCTTGGAGGAATATCGCATCATCTACTGCATTCTCAATACTGCAACTCATCATATATTTTAGTATCGAGAATGCAACTCTTTCATTTATATGAATCAAACATATTTCAAAATTGTAAAATAAGTGGGTTATTAAAAATCTCGCACTCCTTGTAATTCGTGTATAAGTCGGGCGCATCTTCATTTATTTCATCGATTCCCAGATATCCCGCTTGTACCTAGGAAAATGTTTTATGTTGAAAACGCATGTCCTTAAAGGAGGACTAAAGTGCAAACTTGAATTTTTGAAGCTCTTATAATGACGGGTTAGATCCCCATAACGATAAGATGCTCCGAAATTTTCACATTTATATCTCCATTCCGAACCGAGTTATCACGTGTTGGCTGTAAGCCAGATCAGGGAAAGCTCAGGGATAGCTCAGGGACAGTGAGGAAATTCAAACAATTTGACAAATACATAATTGATATTTCAATTTGGTAAGCAGTTCTATCATGAAACTTATCCCGTTTCGATCTCTCAATCTGAATGGAATTGATTCGGTTTCATAGTGTTTCTGAAACATAAGTGAATTAGATCGTGAAATCGGGATATGTTTCAAGGTTATTTTAAATTTATAATTTGAATTTGTGTTTTATAAATAACTCTATTTTTCTAGTTTTTGCTTTTAGTCCTCCTTTAATATTTTAAATGCAACTTACAACTTCGCTGTTGTACATTGAACTTATATGATTATATAGATTCAATGATTTCTCGATTGCCGGAATGAATGGATTGGACTGAACAAGCAACATGATAATATCATTATTATTATTATTATTATTATTATCCATTATTATTATTAATATTATTATTAACACCCAATCACTTACCGCTTCAACATGTCCTGTGTTCAAATATAATATCATTTTTTCTCCTGTTATAGATTGCACAATGGCTCTACGGCATCCATTGTATGGTAGGGCGTGGACACTGAATAAAACAGTGTAGTTTTTAGGATATGATTAAAAAAGAAAAAGGGTGCAATAGGATATGAGTAAAAACAAAGAGGGTGCAAACATTGGTGGAGGGAAAGTAGTTTGGTATGGCCAGATGACAGGGATCGTCAAGCGAATGCTGCGGCTAAAAGATGCATTTCTAATTTTGAGCATTTTTTTGTTTTTTTGTTTTTTTTTAAAAATTAAACATCGATACATGATGCAGTAACCTTTCGATGTCGTATACATCTATCCTATTTATTCCATTATCGCCGTGTATCACAGCAAAGGAGGTTGAGTCGTACCTGACATGTGGAAAATAAATGCCCTAGATATTTTTGTAATATCATTACCTATATATAAAGCGCTCTGTGTGTCCGTATGTCCGGATTGCGAAATAGGGAGATTACGAAATAGGGAGGGAGGGACTGATGATCGAACCATTACCGTATACCAATCAATAATTAGCATTGGGTCAACTACCGTATACCAATAGATAATTAGCCATGGGTCACCTCTTATTCCGTGGGTCAGATTTATGATTTTGACCTTTGATCTTTGAATTACCGTATGCCAATCAATAATTAGCATTGGGTCAACTACCGTATACCAATCGATAATTAGCCATGGGTGACCTCTTATTCCGTGGGTCAGATTTATGATTTTGACCTTTGATCTTTGAATTACCGTATACCAATCAATAATTAGCATTGGGTCAACTACCGTATACCAATCGATAATTAGCCATGGGTCACCTCTTATTCCGTGGGTCAGATTTATGATTTTGACCTTTGATCTTTGAATTACCGTATACCAATCAATAATTAGCATTGGGTCAACTACCGTATACCAATCGATAATTAGCCATGGGTCACCTCTTATTCCGTGGGTCAGATTTATGATTTTGACCTTTGATCTTTGAATTACCGTATACCAATCAATAACTAGCATTGGGTCAACTACCGTATACCAATCGATAATTAGCCATGGGTCACCTCTTATTCCGTGGGTCAGATTTATGATTTTGACCTTTGATCTTTGAATTACCGTATACCAATCAATAATTAGCATTGGGTCAACTACCGTATACCAATCGATAATTAGCCATGGGTCACCTCTTATTCCGTGGGTCAGATTTATGATTTTGACCTTTGATCTTTGAATTACCGTATACCAATCAATAACTAGCATTGGGTCAACTACCGTATACCAATCGATAATTAGCCATGGGTCACCTCTTATTCCGTGGGTCAGATTTGTGATTTTGACCTTTGATCTTTGAATTACCGTATACCAATCAATAATTAGCATTGGGTCAACTACCGTATACCAATCGATAATTAGCCATGGGTCACCTCTTATTCCGTGGGTCAGATTTATGATTTTGACCTTTGATCTTTGAATTACCGTATACCAATCAATAATTAGCCATGGGTCACCTCTTATTCCGTGGGTCAGATTTATGATTTTGACCTTTGATCTTTGAATTACCGTATACCAATCAATAACTAGCATTGGGTCAACTACCGTATACCAATCGATAATTAGCCATGGGTCACCTCTTATTCCGTGGGTCAGATTTATGATTTTGACCTTTGATCTTTGAATTACCGTATACCAATCAATAACTAGCATTGGGTCAACTACCGTATACCAATCGATAATTAGCCATGGGTCACCTCTTATTCCGTGGGTCAGATTTATGATTTTGACCTTTGATCTTTGAATTACCGTATACCAATCAATAATTAGCATTGGGTCAACTACCGTATACCAATCGATAATTAGCCATGGGTCACCTCTTATTCCGTGGGTCAGATTTATGATTTTGACCTTTGATCTTTGAATTACCGTATACCAATCAATAACTAGCATTGGGTCAACTACCGTATACCAATCGATAATTAGCCATGGGTCACCTCTTATTCCGTGGGTCAGATTTATGATTTTGACCTTTGATCTTTGAATTACCGTATACCAATCAATAATTAGCATTGGGTCAACTACCGTATACCAATCGATAATTAGCCATGGGTCACCTCTTATTCCGTGGGTCAGATTTATGATTTTGACCTTTGATCTTTGAATTACCGTATACCAATCAATAACTAGCATTGGGTCAACTACCGTATACCAATCGATAATTAGCCATGGGTCACCTCTTATTCCGTGGGTCAGATTTGTGATTTTGACCTTTGATCTTTGAATTACCGTATACCAATCAATAATTAGCATTGGGTCAACTACCGTATACCAATCGATAATTAGCCATGGGTCACCTCTTATTCCGTGGGTCAGATTTATGATTTTGACCTTTGATCTTTGAATTACCGTATACCAATCAATAATTAGCATTGGGTCAACTACCGTATACCAATCGATAATTAGCCATGGGTCACCTCTTATTCTGTGGGTCAGATTTATGATTTTGACCTTTGATCTTTGAATTACTGTATACCAATCAATAATTACCATTGGGTCAACTACCGTATACCAATCGATAATTAGCCATGGGTCACCTCTTATTCCGTGGGTAAGATTTATGATTTTGACCTTTGATCTTTGAATTACCGTATACCAATCAATAATTAGCATTGGGTCAACTACCGTATACCAATCGATAATTAGCCATGGGTCAAAGCATCTAGAATGTTCCAGAAAGTTCGAAAATGTTCCAAAGCTTCTAGAATGTTCCAGAAAGTTCGAAAATGTTCCAAAACTTCTAGAATGTTCCAGAAAGTTCGAAAATGTTCCAAAGCATCTAGAATGTTCCAGAAAGTTCGTAAATGTTCCAAAGCTTTTAGAATGTTCCAGAAAGTTCGAAAATGTTCCAAAGCTTCTAGAATGTTAAAGAAAATTCGAAAACGAGAGGGAGAGTAGGAAAGAGGGCGGGGAAGGAGTCAGGGAGAGATGGAGAGTGGGAGAGAGTGAGGAGGAGAGGGAGAGAGAGGGAAAGAGAAGGATATACAGATAAAGGGAAGGAGAGATAGGGAGAGAGGGAGCGAGGGAGAGAGGAAGGGAAAGAGGGAGAGAGGGATAGAGTGGGAGAGAGGGAGAGAGAGGGAGAGAGGGAGAGAGGGAGAGAAAGGGATAGAGAGGGAGAGAGAGGAAGAGAGAGGGAGAGGGAGAAAGATGGGGAGAGGGAGAGAGAGGGAAAGAGAAGAAGAGAGAAAGAGGGAAAGAGAAGGAGAGTGAGAGGGAAAGATAAGGAGAGAGAGGGAAAGAGAAGGAGAGAGAGGGAGAGAGGCGGAGAGAGGGGGGAGAGGGAGAGAGAGGGAGAGAGGGAGAGATAGAGGGAAAAGAGGGAGAGAGGGGAAGAGAGAGGGAGAGGGGGAGAGAGGGGAAGAGAGAGGGAGAGGGAGAGAGATGGGGAGAGGGAGAGAGAGAGGGGGGAGGTGAGAGAGGGAGAGGGAGAGGGACAGAGAGGGAAAGAGAAGGAGAGAGAGAGGGAAAGATAAGGAGAGAGAGGGAGAGAGGGAGAGAGAGGGAGAGAGAGGGAGAGGGAGAGGGAGAGGGAGAGGGAGAGGGAGAGGGAGAGGGAGAGGGAGAGGGAGAGGGAGAGGGAGAGGGAGAGGGAGAGGGAAAATGAGAGGAGAGGGAGATGGAGAGGGAGAGAATGAGAGAAATAGGGAGAAAGCGCGAAGGAGAGGGAGGGAGATATGTAAAGTAAGGCAGTATTAGATTTTGCATCCGAAAGAAATAGGACGAAGCCTTAGGACAAATCCCGGAACACGCCAGTCGATTGCGCGCGCCGTGGCGCGCGCGATCGGCTGGTAAATAATATAATATATAAAAAATGTTTACTATCATTTGCGGTTTTGTTCCTAGTTTTGCATTACACTCACTCCACAACTTCGAATCGTTCGTGTCCAAGTCTTCTTATCGAACCGATTGAGTTGCCTAAGTGGTAATTTGCAGTGCCTGCAATGTAATTGATCGGTACTAATGATGGAAGTTAGGAAACACGTTTATATCACGCGTGTCGCCTAAGGATTGAATAGATTTGAAGAGCCTGGTACATTTTTGACCCCTGCTTCTGTGAACATTTTTAGATAGTTCCTAATATGCCTCAACATAAACCAACAAGTTGTGTTCCATATCTCCATCGTCGACGATGTGAGACGCCGTCAAAGCTGGCGGCTTTCGAAATCTGCCGACTTTGAGCCACTGTGCTCAGTCCATAGGTGGTCCGATGACCCATTTTAAAAAGTTAGTCTGTGCCAAATTTCACGGAGAATACTCCTGTGCTAATGACTCATCGATAAAACTAATAATTTATTCGCATATCGATTAAATTTATTGATTTTTGCAATTTTTAGTACCAGTGAATTTTATTAGCTCAATCAATAGAGCTCGATGAGACGAATCGATTGGTATGCTGAATGCCATATCTAAAAGAGTGAGAAAGATTCGAAAATTGCGTTATTAGATTCTCGAAAATCTGTTCGACCTCCGGGAGAGACACTCGACTTTTCATCACCGCTTGTATGAGATGCTTGGGGCCACAACAATCATTCCGCATAGCTCAGTAGGTAGTGCGATTGATATTTTGCAAAAAGTCATGGGTTCAGCCCCCGGCAGCTGAGTCATATTTTGCTCATTTTTTCCACCACTCTCTGAAAATCATTAAAATTCACGACTGCGCCGTTTTTTGTACAGCTTTGCGCAGCTAAAATGGCTCCAGTATTAATCAAAGAGGAAGATGAATGTGGTGGAGTCGTCGGATTCTGGCATTGATGACGACGTCTTCGAGGAGGAAGTCAACAATGAAGAAGATGAGGATGAAATTCTGGTAGAGCATGAGGAAGAGTTCATACGAAGCGTTATCGGCGAAGAGAACGAATAGATTTGGTCATGCAAATATCTGCATCGTGTCGATTATTCCCGATTATTATATAGATGTCAATGATATTGAAATTGAAATTGAAATATAATATATAACATGTGAATTTCAATTTCATATGATTTACAATCATAATCAATCAAAAAGGAAAGATAAAATCGATCACACTGGCGACAATAGAGGGTAGATCAAAGGTCGACTCTCTTCGCCAGAGGGTCAAACGGATTTTCGAGAATCTAATAAAGCGATTTTCTAATCTTTCTCACTCTTTTAGATATCTCATTCAGCATACCAATCGATTCGTCTCATCGAGCTCTATCGATTGAGCCAATAAAATTCACAGGTACTAAAAAATTGCAAAAATCAATAAATTTAATCGATATGTGAATAAATTATTAGTTGTATCGATGAGTCATTAGCACAGGCGTATTCTCCGTGAAATTTGGCACAGATTAGCTTTTTAAAATGGGTCATCGGACCACCTATGGACTGAGCACAGTGGCTCAAAGTCGGAAGATTTCGAAAGCCGCCAACTTTGACGGCGTCTCACATCGTCGACGATGGAGATATGGAGCAAAACTTGTTGGTTTCTGTTGAGGGACCATATGGGCTATTCAAAATTGTCCAGAACCCAATGTCGACTTTTCCAATGTACCAGGGTTTATTCGAACCTTACGCGACACGCGTGATATTCAGTAAGTAAGCAGTAACGCATTATTATTTTTTTCCTTTTTCAGTAAATGTCAAGTCACCTCCTGTTGCGTTCAAAAAAGTGGACGTAATTATGCTGAAGACGATATTTTAAAATTTGTATTTTATTTGAATCTCAATATGATCATGAACAAGTTAATGAAAAGTCAAGTATTTTTCGGATCCACATGCATATATTGTTTTCTTTAGAATTGTGAACCTTATTTGCTCTTGCCGAGGGCAGTAATGTTAAAGCATGAAAGTGACATACACGATAGATCAATTGTAGCTGACGTTTCTAATATTCCAGAAAATGGCACATAATATAATTCGAAGTAAGTGACGTCGTCTGCACTGAAATTTTGTGAGTGATTATATCATTGCCATGAATAAATCTGTGAAATTTCCTAAAACACGACAAGTCATGCGCAACTACTATTTGCGTGTTGTGAATCTTTGAAAAATCAGCATCTCAGCTGGAATTATATATTTACAAAGGATAATAATATAATAATAATAATAATAATAATATAAATAATATATCAGGTTGGTCATAAAGTTTTGCGCGATTTTGACTAAAGTACATTCTGGCATCTACAATCGTTCGTTGTTGTCCAATCAACTTAGATCTTTTAGTGGTATATAGGGGCTTTTATACTCTCTTTAGAGTACACTATCATAGATCTGTCCGATCAAGGAAAAGAATAAGGCGATGTACCAAACTTCATGTGGTTGATCAACGACGTGACTTTTCAAAGGATTTGCTTTTCATTTAGAACGGAGATAGGACCCAATCTAAACCACAGTAGTAAAGTATGATGGGAATATATCGTACTGGTGATTTTGAGACTGGCCAGCCACAAAAGGCATATTAGAAATATGCGCGTAATCCGAATTTGGGTTTTAATGGCACTTGTCAAGATACGTTTTGGAGCACTATATCTATGCCGACAGTTCTTGAGTTTTCAATTATTCATGATTGTGAACTACCTTTCCAGTAAAAGTCACAATTCCCTTTGGGGGATAATTGGGCTCTCCATTCACGAACATGGTTCTTAGGATTTTAGGTGCCCAATTTAGAACATCGAAATACACACTTTAAGTTTTTTTGTGCTAGCCATGTGGTTTGAAGGGCGGTACTTTCCTGTTAAAATTAACGAACAGCCCTTACCGTATCACTTACGATTTAGGAATATTGTGGAGGTCGCTACTTTTCCTAGGGTGAGCCGTGCTTGAAGACCCTCCATGTCAGGTTTTTCGACGTTTTCATTGTAAAATAATTGAGAAACAAATATTCTAGATGAGAAAGGAAAGTGGGCTCTTAAATATTGATGTAATAGAGAACCATGTAAGTAGTGATTACAGCGCCCATAGGTAGAGGTCACCCGCGTCAATCCTCGAAACAGGTGAGTTGCTCGATAGAAATCATATTTTTCTAAGTGTCCGTGTTTCATTGACCTCTACGAAGCCCATTTCGAATTCGGCACGTCTCTCTTTTTGAAATAGGTAGTGCACGCCTAGTGCTTTTTAATAAACTTTGTGAGTCTCCATCTTAAAATTTATCTGCGAAGTACAGCAACTTTAAATAAAATCTTATTTTTCTGAAAAATTCAAAGTTACGAAGATCTTGATTTCTTGCATAGTAGAGATACTTGGAATAGTTCAACAATATTAGTCTAAAGGTCGAACATGTCCCTATATATCTTCATCAGGACAACACGTGGCGATTTGAGCAAAAGAAAATATACGAACTCAAACTTGGGGTCAGAAATCGCGCAAAACTTTATGACCAACCTAATAATAATAAATTTACAAAGGTTGCTAATTTGAAGAACTAACCTCAGTCCAATGACAAATCCATCGCCGATCGTTACACAAAATATAGGACCTGACTAAAATTATTTTAAATTAAACACCTGATGTTAATTCATCCAAACCGTAGTCAAAGTTGTATTGATGAGGTTGACTTCAATGACTTGTTGTTGTCTGAATCCATCGCTGCTCTTAACCACCTTTACAATGAATGTCGACTCGAAGTGCTCCAAAAACCTGAAGTATGTGTAGAGACCGTAAACAGCGCCCCTTAGGAGCAGAAATGGTTAACTTAAAGTGATCTCTTGGGAACTATACTAGGTAAGATCAATTAAAAAATGATTTAAACTAATTGCGGCCTCAAATTATGGGAGGATATGTAAATATAAATTCGAGAAATCTCACTCGTTATTGTGAAAATGCTCCGCTATGAAGATAATATTACCAGAATTAAATGCATGCAAGTAGACAATCTGAAAATCAATTAAACATGACCTTTACGACTTGGCGTTGACTGACTTACTCTGACAGAGTCTGGAAAAACTATCCTGTTCACCTCACATTGTGTATGCATGCTGCAATTTATATATTTAATCCGCAATAAAATAATTCACATTTTCTCCAGTTAAACTATTCACTTTATAAAAAATATAAACGATCGCCGATGCCGACGTCGAAACTTATCAATAAACTGTTCATATCGGGTGAAGGCAAGTATACCATCAGATGTACATGACATTATCTGGAAATATATAATTTAATTATGTAAGCGAGTTTCCATAATCACTATTTTTCATGAAAACATCAAACATCTTCACAATTGATAGATAATAATATCCCAATAAGAGCCAAATAGAAAACCGAACCTGTTTGCGGATATGGTCAACTTCAATTTGCTCATGAAGCTCACTCTGAAGATGAATCTCCATTGTGGATCGGCTCCAGATTGCCTCATTGTTGTCCTTTGAGCTCATTATGCGTCTAAAATTAGTCTACAATTTTGCGTAATTGCACTACAACATTATCATAGTGTGATGAATAGTGCGGTGGGTGACAAAACGTAAACAAATCACAGCTAACTCGAGAGTCGACTTTGGAACATTGGAGTTGTTGTATTGTTACCAGTGTGCGCTCCACTGCACCGCCCTGTTTACATCCTCTGACTAGGTGTGTTCATGGTGCAAAATAAAATATTTTAGTGAAAAATCATGGTTAGATAAACACTAAATACCTAAACCAATCGATGTACATGTTACTGGAATACAGTAGTTACTGGAGTACTTGAATATCAATTGGTTGCGGTATTCAGTGTTCATCTAACCATGATTTTCCACTTGATCACTCAATATTGGACCATGATCCTATATATTAGGTTGGCATGAAAGTCTTTGTCACTGGTTTTGTTTTTCCACTGCTCGTCGCAGATGGACTTTGACATTTCCTCGTGCCTAGTGAATAACAAGCAGTGAGGGGCCTTCAACGTAAAGAACTTCCCATTCCCTTCCCATCAGAAAGGGGCAAGTAGAGGAACGATGTATGTCACAAGTGCCATCCACTTCAGTCATGTTCTGATTTGCATTTCAATATCTGACTTCACGATGAAGGATTCAGATACCCTACTGAAGTATCTTTATGGCACACGTGCCCCCTCTACAACTCCATATGTAATTGGTTCCATCGCTTCGAAGAAGACGACTTGGCCCTCAATGATCAGGATCGGTCTGGAAGACCTGGTGAGTTGGATTTGGAAACGTTGAAGGAAGTTGTGGAAACATACCCATTTCAAAGTGCCCGTGAAATGACTATTGCACTTAGAGTCCACCATAGCACTGTCAAAGACGGCTTGAGATCTATTGGAATGAGGAAATTTATCGGTCGATACATATCCCATTATCTTTCCCAAGCCAGCCGTGACCGTCGAGTCGATGATTCCATTACTCTCCTCATTTCCCAAGGCGGGGATCGATGGATGGAACGGCTCATAACGGGGAATGAGAAGTGGGTCCTCTACGATAACAACCACAGGAGAACCCAACGGGTTGGAGAAGGAGAGACTTCACGGGGTGTCCCAAAACTTGATCTGCAAGCCAATAAAAAAAAGCTGTCAATGTGATGGGGAGTGGTTGGCGTAATCTTATCGGAGCTACTACCTGAGGGCATGTCAATCACCGTGGTCAAGTACGTCACACACCTACATAATTTGAAGCTGGAAGTCGATCATTCAAGGCTGAGGACAAGAAAGTGTATACTCAACAAAATGACCCCCGTCATCAGGTCTCCAATCAAATCAAGCAGGAACTGGCTAGATAGCGATGGATGGTTCTCCCTCACCACCCGTACTCTTCTGACATGGCACCGTAAGATTACGGGCTTTTCGCAGACCTGACCCATGCCGTTCGAGGTAGGGCCTTCAATTCCCGTATATGTCTCGAGGTTGAACGCAAGCAATACTTTGCATCATGCCCAGTCGGGTTCTAAAGGGAGGGGATCCATACATTGCAGGTACGTTGGGCACATATTGTCAATAATGATGACAAGTATAAAAGAACTCATGCTTTTCATTTCTCCAAGAAATAAAGTTTTGAAAAAGTGACAAAGACTTTCATGCCAACCTGATACATAGATATGAAGCGAAACTTATAATCGCCTAGTCGGAGGATCTAAACAGGGTGGTGCAGTGGAGCGCATACTGGAAACAATGCAACAACTCGTCAGTTCCTAAGTAGACTCTCGAGGAAGTTATGATTTGTTTAAGTTTTGTCACCCCCAAATAATGCAATTCAGCGATTTATCGTCTTACACTGCTTAGGGTTGTTTTTGGGATGAACAGAGCTGGAAATTTGAAGACAGTCTCGAGGAGGCGGGGACAAAAGGCGTTTGGCAGGGAATAATAGAGTTCCGAAAAATAAATTCAGAAAATACCAGTTCAGAAAAACTATATTGCAAAAAAAATTAAAGTACGAGATGAGAAAGGAAATTGTGTAATATGGACCGAGCAGCAAAACATAATTAAAAGCGACTAGCGAACATAATTAAAAGTGATCATTACCGCAATCATAATCCATAACAAATTGCTATGTAATAAATAGCAACGGACTGAAATTAAGCAGCACTGTATCGGTATTTCTACTCGTTATTTCATCACTAATTCTCGTTCTAACCAGACTCTCTTTCAAGGACGAGTCAGTAAAGAAGATGAGTGACTAAAGGAGAGAGAGTCAGTTCTCCTTTCACGAGAAAGGGAGAAGAAAGAGAGTGCAGTACAGAATGAACACTCTCAGAGTGTTCATGTTCTAGGCAGTTTCCTTGGACTTTGACAGGCTACAAAATTTGCACTGGCGAAACTCGAGTATGTACAATTGGGTAATATTTTCCAATTATGATACATCAGTTCTCGATTTTGTTCAATTTGTTGTATCGGCGAGATCCGATATATCACAATTTCACCCCCATTTCTCACTTTCCCGTCAATAGTCGATCACCGATGGATAAACGATACTAGCGACCTTCGGTAGCTACGTTGTTCGCGGGGTTACATGATAAAAATATATGCTATCTGCGACTGGTGATAGCCTTCCTAAAACGTTGTAAACGGGTCGTGAGGACTCGAGCGATCCGGAAAAGTTGCTGACGGTGCTTCCCTTGATCCGCTCACTACTCCCCTTCAGCAAATTTTTCGGATCGCCCTCGGCCTCACGAGCCTTTCACAACGCTCACGCTGCGGGGAGTGAGATCAGGTTGGGAAGCATTTTTGCTTAAACATCGCATAGAAATGATAGAAAAGGTTGAATTTATGTGCATATTTTATCACATTGCATTGATGATGTAATATCAAAAAAAATGAAAATGCTCGACCTGGGTATACTTATGGTCAAGGTCCGTAGTCTGGGTGACGCGTTTAAGCCGAGATATAGCTAAAAACTAGTATTGCGTCACGTTGCATAGTGATGATGTAATACCAAATTTTGAAAGAGCTCACTCTGGGAAGTACAATGGTTAAGGGCAGGGCTCTAGGCGATAAGTTTCAAGCGAATTATTGCCAAAAACAATTATTTCTTTATCTTGCGTAACTATGACGTAATACCAAATTTTGAAAGCATTCTCCAAGGGCATTCTTCAATGGTCAAGATCCGAGTTATGGGCAATGAGTTTGAAGCGAGCTAGAGGCAAAAAAAACGGAATGTTGCCTAGTGATGATGCATGATGATGCAATCGCTATTAAATTTGAAAGTCATGCCGGTAGGTTTCGTTTGGTCAAGGACTTATAATTTGAGCTGAGTTACAGCGGAAAAACGAACGTGTCAGACAGACAATCAAGCAAACACGGACAGACAGACATTTTGTATTTTTATACTATGTAACACGGCTTACACACACACACTTGTACATTGTACATCGATAGTTCCGTTAATTTCCGACCCTTATTCATCAAAAATGAATGGGTATAATATATGTCCCAGTTCCCTGTTGAAGACATGATGTAGTTTCATGAGCGAACCTCACGTTATGTCTGTGAACGTTTACGCTATGCACAGCGAGGAATTTGCTATCTCATTTTTTTCAGGACGAAGCACGCCAGTGTTTGAACAGTTCTACAAAATGCATTCGTAATGCATGAATCTGCTTGATAAATTCTTTGTGTATCCATGATTATAGATTTGAGGTTGTCGGAACTTGCAATATAACCTCGTGACGTATCTAATTGGGATAATTGAGGAGTGACTGCTCCCGACCTGGCATAATCAATGAATATTTTTATTATTGAAATGGTGAATGCGAAATACCAATTCCATTCACATTACTCTTATCTGTTTACCGCTGCTTTCCCCTTACCACCATTGAAAAAATTTCGAATTTTCAATTTCGAAATTACCAATGTGTTTGTCTCCGTTACGGGATCGCTAGAGTTGAGACCCTCCGTTCCTATCATGTATGACTCAATCGGTTGATAGCACAGTTGTGCACATGCCCATACTCACAATACAATACGCGCTCCCTGACTCATCGAGTTTCGGATTTTATCGTAATTGATCTTTGCTTCCTATTAATTTTGAAGTTTCTTGATCGACAAGTACAAGGATATCATGCCCACAACACCACGGCGTGGGGTGATGGATCGATATACTCGATGACATTTCGAAATTCGTTAATTTGAGATCCCCCTCGATTTAACTCACAATAACTTCAAGAAATTTTGACCCAATATGATCGAGTTCAGTTTTTATATATGGAATCCTTCTCTAAATTTGTTTCTCATTCTTGCTGATCTCTAACAAACTGTGACAATCTGTACACAGTTCGATGTTTTCACTGAGACCAGTCTTCCCACTGTGGTCTTATCATTACTGACTCAATTCTCACTCTCATTCTCTCGCCTGCCCCTCTGTCATTTAGCACGATGAGTGAAGTGAGTGTCAATCTTTTTTTTTAAATTTCGCATTTCTTGACACATCAACCCTTTCCAGGTAGTTCTTGTCCAGGAGTATCCTGCTTTTTACGTCCCCAAGTTTCTGCTCGACCTCGGATTTGAGGTGGACCCTACAGGAAATGGAGAAGGCTCCCTCGGAACGGTCAAGTGAGCAAATTAGAGATTGAAATTTGATCCATCGTCGCTAAATTGAGCACAGTATCGCCACCCCATGAGCAATGAGAGAGTTAGTAGAGCGAATACACATACCGTGGTTTAATGTCCTGCACACACATACCAACAGGTGGGCACTCCGGACAGAAACCGCCCAAATTGACGCTGGCCTAGCACTGTTCTCCCGCGAGCTGGTCTCGAAGACGGGATGTATCTTTAGCTTTAAAGTTACCCAACAAGGACGAAATTGACCCATTATTATTTGTCCTCCATCGAATAGCCGCTGGCTGAATTAGTAGAGAATGAATATACAAAAATGCTAAAAATCAATAATAGCCTCAAGGGAAAGCCGGAAATGATCAGCGCTCTCTCATTTTTGCATACTCTCTCGTACACGCGACGGGATCAGGGTGAGATCAGGGTTTCGTCCTTGTTGGGTAACTTTAACATACCAAAAAGGTGTCTGCAGGAAGTTCAAGAATCGCGATGGAATTCAAGCGATCACGATCAAGAAGTGCACGAATCCCCTGGAATCTAAAGTTCGCGTGAGTATTTACTAAAAAAACACTATGCACAATTTGTTAACGTGAAGTGACGAGCGTTCGTGAGCGACTCGTCCCTTTTGCGTTGTACTTGGACAAATTTATTGGGCTTGTGGAGCACCTATAGTACTAAACATAGTGCAAGTAGGCAATGTCCTTGAAACGGGATATGCAATTTTCATTGAAAGCATAAACATACACTATTGACGTATAAATACGCTCACAAATACTGTTCAGGCGCAACTGATTCTGCGGGAGCTTATTAATCTACGCACTATCAAGCACGAGAACCTTCTGGACTTTATGGGGAGCTACATGGCGACAGACGATGGCGTAATGTCCGTGTGAGTACTTTCGGCTAGCTCTGATTAAATAGAGGTTCAATTAATTTATCATGCATATGCCGACATAAGTGGTCTGAGAGAGAAGTTCAATGTAAAGATACATGAAATATGATGCATAATGTAGGATGCAAAACAATATCACGGGTCTCCTGTAAAAGTCCAGGAAAACGTCTGTATTTGGCTACCAGGAAATATTTTGTGTCACCGATTTTGATTTAACTTGGTTCATGGACACTATTGGGGGTTAGGAAAAGGGCTTTCCGCTTGGTTCCGTGAAATCTGCACATTATCGATTTGTTTGACCTATCGCGTCCGAGAAGCATAAATCAGTTCATTTTGATCGTACAGCGAAATTGTTTTTTGCATTCTGCTCGACTTCCAAAACCCTACAAGTTTGTAAGCGAGGACCAAAGTGTGGGAAACGGTTTTCATTGTCATTTCGAAAGAAAACCGATTTCCCGATCAAGAAATTGATCGTATCTCGAAGGGAACCCTAAAACGCAAAGCTTTTTATTTCAGAAATCGATTCTACGGTCAAAATTAGGGGGTGTTTATGTTTACCATTTTTTATATCTCTGTCCCCTCGGTATCGATTTACTATGAAGGATTATCGACTTTTAAGGACTTGGTTATTTTGTGAATGATTTTGTTTTTTGATCATATTTCGGTTCAACGTAGTCCAATCGAGCAAAAATGCAATCGATAGCTCTCAACAAGATCTACCAATTCGTTTCAGTACTTGCAATCGCTAAAATTCTTCGTTTTCAAGTTATTTTACGAAAACTGTCAGAAACATGAAAAATTGAGATATTTCTGCAACAAATATAGCATCTTCACATGAATGATGTTATTTTTCTAAACCATTTCTATCATATCTCCGCTTCAAAATCACATTTTAGATTATGAGTTTCAGGTGGTATTCAGGAATCTGCACCCCGGAAACATTTGCATTGATTCGAAGAATAAGCTCACTATCACTGGTTGGTTGTGATTCCTTTTTACCTACTAATACTTACTAATATTGCTGGTATTTATGTTTAAAAAATAACATTTAAAATTTGCAGGTTTCGGAAAGTCCCGTGTGATCGATCGCGCTGCTAAAATGACACAGGATAGAGGAACGGACCCGTACATGCCGATCGAACTCCTGATGGACGAGGACAAATGGGATGGGGGATACGATGAGAAAGGTAAGCAAGATCATATTTGTATAGTCTTTGAATAATAACGTAATAGTAAGTTTAATTTTGAAACATTCCTGAAACTTTTCGATATCGGATTCGCGGGCCCGAAAGTTAAGAACACACTCAAGAGGCAGATGGAGTATTGCGGACCCGTCAAGGACCATATGAGTGACTATCTGATAGAATTGAGCTATTCTACCTATGAGCCGTACAGCAAAAAATGAAAGTTCATATAAATGTGGTCCTAGGGGTAACTTTTCACGTAGAGTTTGAAAATCGACCTTAGGAAGCCGTATCTCTCACCCCTCATTTCTTGTTATGCTCTGAACTTGAGCGGTCGGTTTTAATAACTTTTGAACGGCACATCCCTTACATTTATAGTAATCCTGAAAGATCTCGACGAGATAAGTATTTTCACTGTTGGAAGTGAAAAGCTAGCTCATCTGTGAAAAAAGTTATGGCCATTTGAAATTTTAAAATTTTTATTGTGAAAACATATATTCCGGGGTATAATTTTAAGCATGTTCATTGGATTCTCCGTGAAAAGTTACCCCTACAACCAAATTTTCACTCATAAATTCGCGGGACAATGATATTTCCCGAAATTCTGAAAAGGGAAGTATGGTGAATCACTGAATTTCTGAAATCTTGTACATTTGCGATTTCAAAATTTTACCAATTAGGAAATGTTCTCAATACTGTACTTCATCTTTTTATGCATAATGAGATAGTGTTCTCTCCAATAAACATGACTTACGACTTCAAAAATTAATTTTTTTCACTTCACAATTTCTCAAATTTGCACGTTGCCAACTCAGCAATTCGAGTCCGATTGACGCATTAGCTGTAGCCAAGTTGTAGCATGCCTCGACATGAGTGAAAATGGGTGGAACAGTCCTCCTCCAATATATCGGGACTGTAGTTATTGACGTCCGAATATGGGTGTAAGATTGTCCCCGGAAATATTTAAATTCATTTTGGGAGTTAATTTTGAGAATTCTGATTAGATATTGCTGTTAATAATGTTTTCGTAATCTGGTGTATAAACTTTACACAAAAGTACACACCTCTTCCCTTTTCAAAATTTCAGAAATTTTCGATTTTTGAAAATTTCGATTTTCGAAAAATTGTTCAAACGGTCGTTTTTCCATACGTATATGATTCCTCAGGATTCCTCAGGTCAGGTTTGGATGCGAATATGACAATTTCACAACTGACCATTCCGCAACTGATCAATGCATTTTCCCACACTAATCATCAATGTTCAAAAGAATACACGTAATTATCGAACGTTCAATCTGCATCCAATACTTCAAAAACAAATTTGTTTATTTTTTTCAAAAGCCATTTTCAAAATCCGCCATTTATTTGACACATTACTTCGATAATATTTCTTTCAGTAGCTGAATGAATAGATTTTTGTATTGTGTCACGAATAAATAGTTTCCTTCACTCTATCTCTGACCGAAACCGGCAAATATAACTTAATATTTTGAAAAAAAATATAAACTGCTTCGAATTTTGTGGATGTCCGCTTTTTCATGAATAGTGCGCTTCGAATTGTATGACTGTCTGATTTTTCCCACTAGCCCCCTTTCTCGCTCGTATTTTCGAATTTATTTCCTTGATATTTTTTAACGATCATTGATTGTTTACGTTGATTTTATAAAGCCATATCGATTTTCCTCTAATCTATACTTTCCGAGTGGTTAGGTGCCACAAATATATCTTGAAATCGTTATTCTCTATCTAAAAAAATGAAGATCATCAGTTGCTTTACATGCTTTAATGAAGACTTGTCACCACATCAACGAACGCTCATAGGCATGCCGCCGTCGCAAAAATTTCGCAATCGCTACTCGCAGTCCTGTGTTGTTTTACAGTTCGTGTTGGCACCTAACGTGACGCAATTTTATGTTCCAAGGGAGTTGGTCGATTTCCGCATCGACAACAACCGTCAATTCTCGGGATCATTTTACATAGTGAAGTGAGTTTTTACACCTTTTTCTAACATAACAAATTCTCAAAAAAATGAATCCCCCAAAGGAAGTTCGACAGCCCTGACGGATCTACAACAGTTATGATTCACAAGTTCGAGAATCCATTTGACTCTATCTCTGGAGTTAGTTAAGTTTATCAGAGTGATTATGACTGTGAATAAAACTATGTCGCAATTATTCATATGAAATCACATTTGGATGAAATCTTGACGAAATAGGAAATACTAAAATAATGTTAAATTATTGTTTAGGATAGATTGGTGTACCGAGAGATTCATTACCTGCGTACACTCGCTCATGAGAACATCGTAAAGTTACAGCGAACATATAAGGTCGACGACGAGGAGATCGATTCTCAGTCAATGTAAGTTTTGAATGTGTATGTTTCCTTCAGTTTTGAAATAGTACTTTCAAAGTCGTCACATTTTTATGACTGATGTTTATGACTAATTAAAATTGCTACGTATCCCATTACAGTTACTACATCACCGACTATTGTGGTGTGTATCTAAGGGAGAAAATAGAGGAAGGGAGATACTCTTTGGAATGTGTAAAGCAGTGGTGTACCGAATTGCTGCGAGCTGTAGCGTATTTGCACTCCAAAGGAGTAAGTTGTTGAAATATGTTGGTCTAAAGCAGGATTGCGTAATTGATAACATATCGAAACAGCTCGAGCCGAGGCGGGCAATGAGAGCGCTTTCTCATTCCATTGTGCTCTCTCTAACCCGTTCCCTGAGATATTATCCAGAGATTATCAGATTATCCACGGAAACCTGCATCCTGGAAATATTTGCATCGATGATAATGGCAAGCTGACGATAAGTGGTTCGATTGTTTTATTCATTTAAACCATTTCAAAATATGTTTGTCAGGATTTGGAAATGTACACACGTCTGTTATTGATCCTACAACCAACGAAATGGGGGCATCTGAATGTGTTTCGAGATATATGCCAATAGAACAGCTTATCGATTGGGAAGATGAGTTTGATGAGAAAGGTGGAGATTTTACTAGATGAAGGATGATTCACAATTTCAAAATTTTTCAAATGTTTAGTCTATTGACTATCACGAAACATTGCATCAAACACGTATTTTTCTGCGCGATTTATGAACACTTTACTTACTTTTATAGTCATTCGTTAACACTCATGATGCCATGATATCTAAACGCACTGCAGACTCGGGATATTGTATGCATGCAATAATTATTTACACGTATACTTCTTTCAGTTGACATTTGGAGTATCGCCACAATCCTTTACGAATTGCTCACCGGAAGCCCTCTTTTCGATGGCGAAACTTCTGGAGATATATTAAAATCCCAGATTCACTACCGTGGGAAAGTTGATCATGGGTTGCTCAAGAAGGTCTCTGATAGAATGCAACTAATTATTATTTGAAGACCACATAATCAATATATTCAGATTACTTCTGAAACCAAGATGAAATTTCTGTCACAATATTCGAGGAGATACGACTCTGGGGTGAATCGATTTTTTCCAATTTCAAAACAAAATATTTTCAGGACTTTATCCAAATTCTGAAGTCCGCGATGTTGCCTGAACGTGGCATCAGTGAAATGGCCATCCTTGAGAATGAAGGCTATTTGAGGTCTTTCATCGATCGAACTCTCCAGTTCAATCCTGAGAACAGGTAAGCACTCTACCCAATTAATTTTCCCGGATTATAATATCAATGTTATTCACGATGCCGGACCTTTTCATATCAAATAAAAATAGGTATTTTCACAATTTATACATTTTCCAGAATGTCGGCTATGACAGCTCTCTCGCATCCCTTCTTGCAAGTCCTTCATCCATGTGAACAGAAGCTTCCAAAAGACGACAAGGAAGCCCTGGTTGAACTCGAGAAGCAAATTCGACTCGAAATAGCAACAATCCCCATAAAAATCAAGAAAATGGTAATCTATTATAGGCATATTAGTTGTTTAATCTATAATATTTACTCAAAGGTTATCTGTCCTTCCCATTTTTCTGAATACCCTTCTTGAAGAAAATAATGTTTGAGATGATTTGAAGTTACTTTTCAACGGTAAAAAAATTCAACAGTAGAGAATTCGATTCTTTGTTGTATTGCGTCCAAGCTATGGTAATCATCAGTTCCAAGAGATATTTTCAGGGGATTCGAGTTGTCCATATTCCGAACGTATTGTTTGATGTTCTGTAATTAAAGAGGAAATGTCAGTAACCGAGCGTGGTTACATAAATGAGAGGGTCACTATTTCGCATCTCGCTCTCTCTCGCGAATTCCCTGAGCTATTTTCCCTGATATCTATGGATGACAATCAGCCAAGTTGCGAAAACTCAATTCAGAGCAGAGATAAAACTGTGAACATTTCAGAATCTCTTATTGTTGGGGAAAGCTAGACATGATATAGTCATTTTTAAAAGTTTTTCCGATATTGATCCTGTTTAGGGAAAAATGACAACTTTCTTTATCGGTACCTGGAGGCGGCTCATGATTTTGGCTTTCACGCATTCTTTCTTGAAAATGTCCAGAAATACGTCGTAGCCCTCCCATTTCCCAATGATCGCTTCCACGAGTAATCGAACTAGCGCAGCAGCATCATTTGAAACCTGCAATGCAATTGCAATTCATTCCAATAGTCATTCCTACTTCCTCGAAGTTCATGCTTGCACAAATGTCCTTAGCTTTTTAATTCACCGTATGTTTGAATCTACAGGTCTAGGCATCCCAATTCTGCATAATCAAGAAGCTACATATATATTAAGTTTACATTCTCGTTTTGGTGCATGTAGAAATATTCCTTGCAAAATCTGCACAATTCAATCTTACAACATCAATATTTGTCTATGAAAATGCTCATTTTCGATGCATCGTTGTTTTCAGCATCGATAGATGATTCGACATTTTAAGCTCAAACCATATATTAAAATGATATAATTCGGGAATGCCTCTTTCATCAGAAGAATGGATCTTTTCTAACGCTCCAGAAATGGGATTTTTGACAATTTTTGCCGTTTTAAGATATTTTTCAAATTATTGTCGCGTTGAAAGATGAATGAGACCTACGCTTAATTGTGTTTATTATAGTGTGCCCCAATAGTGATTGAATGTAGCGCCCCTGCATTGCAGCCAATATCTGTTATCTTGGATCAGGAGTTCCGAGAGTTTAAGCAGTATTGCATCGCTCATGTTGGAATTTCCATGCCTGTATTTCGGAATTTCGTGTTGTAAGCACCTGTTACTACATACTTTTAGAAAGAGCAAATAACGGGCTATCAAATCATGTAAAAGAACTGGTATGGCAATATTTCTCGGAATGCTAGCTGATAGAATAAAATGGAAAATTTCAACTAAACTGACTTTGTAAACAAAACAAATGTCAATATTTCGGAAACCCTAAAGCCATGATGTAATTATAACATATGATTATGAAGTCCGAGCGTACCCTTACATAATATCGTGAAGTCAGATCTTTTACTGGGACAATTTTAGGAGAAATTGAATTGTACACCCCAAAAGGGAAAAGACTTATGAACCAACCTAATAGGTTGGGGATCCAGTAATAGCAGCAGATGTGTGCATGAGATCTTTAGCGATTTCCTTGTTATTGATCACCATTAGGCGAAGAATAAAGAAGAACCGTACCACTTCCAAAGATAGCTTCAGATCCCTAATCTCTTGCACTCCTGCGCTTTCTAGAGAATATCCGAAGAAGGCATCCAAGGATTCGAAGACAACGTCCACAAACTGCTGTTTCTTCTGTTTGTGCTTTCCTTTCATTTCCGGGATGAGAGATTTGATGACAGACAGATACTCCTTGGCCATTTTGATATTCTTATTGGACATCAAGGGGGTTGTCGCATTCAGTGCACTGTTTCCACCTTCAATAGGAAATTGTCGATTTCAATGAACACCAAACATCTTAATTCAACCAAAAAAATAATTCACCTAAATTTATGGTGAGGAGACAGTAAACGAGAACTTGAAGCATTTTAACGCCAACGAATTGCGAAAATTGTGCGTTTAATACAGAGCCGATTTTGGTTTTCGATGAATTCGATCTCTAATTTCACTGTATCTCACACATTCTCTGATTCGCTAGACAGCGTGCCTTTGAAGACGGGATGCACAAGCTTCGCTGTACCATTACCTGCTAATGGTTTTTGTCGGGCAACAATAGGGAGCTCGTTCACCGAATTACATCACATAGAGTACATTGGTCGAGGTTTTTACACAGCGCTAGCTCCATAATTCTGCACATGTAGGACACCATCACCCTTTCCCAATATGAGATTCTGCAACCAAGTTCATTCCACATTCGACATGTATAATTTCTAACAAATCGTTGATTCTTGATTCAAAAACTTTTTAGATGCAGAAACAATGTGTTTCTGCTAAATTGCATTCGGTTTATTTGACGTTAATAGAGACAAAAAACATTAATTATAGGCATCCCCAAGAGGCGGCTCAGCGTCGGTAAAACCATCGTCATCATATCCAGATATGAAAATGATGTAAGGTAGTTCAAATGATTCTTTCACACTGCTTTGTCAGTGTTTTGATGGCTGTCGTCATCTTCCTGATTGTGGGGGGTGCGGATTATAATAACGTAAAATTTCAGATTGGAAGAGTAGTGGATTGCACTAGTGATGTCAAATCGGCGCGCGCTCTCCTCGTTTCACACGCTCTCTCACCGGTCAGACAGAGCGAGAGATCATGTGAAGCGAGGAGAGCGCGCGCCGATTTGCCATCACTAGAGTGCACGATTCCGAACATCGAACAATTGTCTTCAGAAGTCAGACTATTGCATCCATGAACGTATAAAAACGCAATTCGTGGGGTACAAAGAAGGGGATGGAGGGTGGTCAGTGGTACGATTTGCTATTGCATAGAAATATGCCCAAGTAACTGCATTTTAGCTCGCATCCAAAGATGCACAAGGTGCGATCGGCCGTCCCCAGATGCGGAATCATTGTATCCACCCACAAATAGTGAGTGACAATCGAAAGCGGCGCTGGAGTGTTATCAATTCTGAAGCCGTTCGGAAGCAACAAACTCGCGTGAAATGTAATATCAGGCCTCTCACGGGAGAATCGGGACAAATCGGCGTTTTCAGTTGACATTCGAATTTTCGAAAATCGTGTTTCTCATGTTTCTATTAAGAACTTGTTTGGTTAAGACAAAATCCTAAGTTTTAGATTTTTATCATGCGTTGCAGCTGCAGCAGGCTGCTGCAAAGTTGAGACGAACGACATTTGTTTTGGGGATTTCCATATGTAAAAGTGGTGCTTTTTGTTTACCAAAGTGTTTTTATGATCAAATTAACCATTTTGGCTCATTATTTTCATTTCTCACTCTTGCGACCCCTGCAGCAGATGCATGTCAGACAAGCTTTTATTTTACCACAGGATTTGAAAGGTCTTCCTTTCGCGTTCTTTACCGTATGCTCGGCAGTTCGATTTGGTAACGGTTCGTGAATCATTGCAGTAAATATTTTCACGAAATCGTTCATAATCTGTAAGTGATGTTTGGCATTTCCTTAACTCACTTCGAGTTCATAATTGTCTCTTAATTTCCGCAATTACCGGCTGTGAGAGTGTTGGGAAAAAATATACTATTACTGGACAAGCGAAATCGTCTCACCTCTTGAACATATGCCCTCGTCTGCGGACGCGCGTTTTCTGCGAGTTCTCCGAACACATTTCTCCGCGAAATAATGACCTCGTAAGCTCTCGAGTGATTCTTGTCGACCCCCTTGAATATCTGAGAAAGGGCGTAGCATTATTTAACGATAATGTTTTTTTTTGAATCACTACCAACAAATATCACCCCTTGGTGTGGGTGGTTCTGAGGGCGGGGGTTAAAATAAAGTGTAATTTGCAATATACTCACCTCAATTATATCTCCCTTAAAATAACCGTCTTTCCTCGAAGAAAATTTGGTGTCGTGGTAAATATAGAAAAATTCTTTAGGAGTAAATTTTGCTCCAACGTACGCTTCTGAAACTGTTGTCGAAAAATGTATTTAATATGCCAAACTTAGGCAGGTTTCTGCATAAAATATTTCCGAAAAATTATATCGCGCGGCTTCGTAACGGAAAATTTGCTCGAATAGGACATCTTTTCCACCGAGAACTTTTGATAATTGATATAGCTCGTTAGGATGGTACATATCATTGCTACTAGAGTTGTGATCAATGACATATCAGGCCTCTCACGAGAGAATCGGGATTAATCGGAGTTTTCATTTGACATTCGAATTTTCGAAAATCGTGTTTCTCATGTTTCTATTAAGAACTTGTTTGGTTAAGACAAAATCCTAAGTTTTAGATTTTTATCATGCGTTGCAGCTGCAGCAGGCTGCTGCAAAGTTGAGACGAACGACATTTGTTTTGGGAATTTCCATATGTAAAAGTGGTGCTTTTTGTTTACCAAAGTGTTTTTATGATCAAATTAACCATTTTGGCTCATTATTTTCATTTCTCACTCTTGCAACCCTTGCAGCAGATGCATGTCAGACAAGCTTTTATTTTACCACAGGAGCCAATATTTTTTGCGCCTCTCCAAACTTTACCAGTTTGTAGAGCTCCAAATTCTGCATATACCCTATTTTTTGCAGATTTTATCTCGGGGGTCCTGGTAGTCTTCCAGGTCGCCAAATCTCTCGTAATGGTCTGCACGGTTCACCCTTCGTGAAATCAAACTCAGAATGTCGCAGGTTCGAGTCCCGGCAAAGGAAATGTTGTATTTTGCAATTGGTTTTCACAAAAATAATCATTCATTATGTTCGTTATCACGTCGGCAAAATATTTTTGCATGCGCCAGGACTCGAACCTGCGACCTTGTGAGTTTCATTTCACGACTAGTGAAGCGTGCAGCCCATTACGAGAGTTTTGTCGACCTGGGCGACTATCAGGACCCCCGAGATGAAATCTGCAAAAAATAGGGTATATGCAGAATTTGGAGCTCTACAAACTGGTAAAGTTTGGAGAGGCGCAAAAAATATTGGCTCCTGTGGTAAAATAAAAGCTTGTCTGACATGCATCTGCTGCAGGGGTCGCAAGAGTGAGAAATGAAAATAATGAGCCAAAATGGTTAATTTGATCATAAAAACACTTTGGTAAACAAAAAGCACCACTTTTACATATGGAAATTCCCAAAACAAATGTCGTTCGTCTCAACTTTGCAGCAGCCTGCTGCAGCTGCAACGCATGATAAAAATCTAAAACTTAGGATTTTGTCTTAACCAAACAAGTTCTTAATAGAAACATGAGAAACACGATTTTCGAAAATTCGAATGTCAAATGAAAACTCCGATTAATCCCGATTCTCTCGTGAGAGGCCTGATATGTCATTGATCACAACTCTAGTAGCAATGATATGTACCATCCTAACGAGCTATATCAATTATCAAAAGTTCTCGGTGGAAAAGATGTCCTATTCGAGCAAATTTTCCGTTACGAAGCCGCGCGATATAATTTTTCGGAAATATTTTATGCAGAAACCTGCCTAAGTTTGGCATATTAAATACATTTTTCGACAACAGTTTCAGAAGCGTACGTTGGAGCAAAATTTACTCCTAAAGAATTTTTCTATATTTACCACGACACCAAATTTTCTTCGAGGAAAGACGGTTATTTTAAGGGAGATATAATTGAGGTGAGTATATTGCAAATTACACTTTAATTTAACCCCCGCCCTCAGAACCACCCACACCAAGGGGTGATATTTGTTGGTAGTGATTCAAAAAAAAACATTATCGTTAAATAATGCTACGCCCTTTCTCAGATATTCAAGGGGGTCGACAAGAATCACTCGAGAGCTTACGAGGTCATTATTTCGCGGAGAAATGTGTTCGGAGAACTCGCAGAAAACGCGCGTCCGCAGACGAGGGCATATGTTCAAGAGGTGAGACGATTTCGCTTGTCCATTAATAGTATATTTTTTCCCAACACTCTCACAGCCGGTAATTGCGGAAATTAAGAGACAATTATGAACTCGAAGTGAGTTAAGGAAATGCCAAACATCACTTACAGATTATGAACGATTTCGTGAAAATATTTAAATGATTCACGAACCGTTACCAAATCGAACTGCCGAGCATACGGTAAAGAACGCGAAAGGAAGACCTTTCAAATTACTAGTATATCCATATGCAATCGGCAGTTTTCAGAGTGTGGATAATTTCGCACACTATTTCCTACAACTAAGAAAGAACAAAGGGGTTGAGAAAATCGTTATCGATGCTCTTAATCGCGTTCGTTTTAAAATTGAAATGCTTTCCAAACAGTAAATCGTTTCAGCTTGCAACAAAATATAAGAGCTTTTCTAAAGAAGTAAAGTTGGATCTCGAACGTAGCTTCTGCATGCGCAACACTTTACATTGGATTAATTTTGATTTGGGAGGAGTATTTGACGAATATTTTGACTTGTTCACTGAACTAGTTGGAGTTAATTTCGGACCACTTATGGAAAATAGTTATTACACCACAAATAAAACAGCTAAAGAAGTGAAGAGAACTATAATGCAGAGGGCTAAAGCAATTAACATGCCAGCGCAAGATTATGTCGACAATTGTGCGAGTAAGTTGATAATTCTAGTCAATGAAATAGAAAAAAAATCAGGGATGATTTCCATGATGAAATTTGACGATCATGAATTACATGTATTCAATCAGAGTTTCGAAGAGTACATGGGAGAAATATGGGGGAAGAAGATGTACGAATCTGTGGATGAAGTAAGAAAGGCAGGACAAAAATGTCCCCAGATACACATAATTATCAATAATATTTAATATCATAAACTAACTCAGTTAGTCGATGCGTTACATAATGAGTGCTCCGTATATAAACATGATATTGAAACGATGGAATTTTCTGAAATCACTGCCGATGACTTCATTCATTCAAAGTCAGTTGAGAGAGGTAAGTGTGTGCGAAACAAAAAAAGTTAGACTTAGAATCAATAAACTCTATTCAGCACGAGGGTGAATTCCTCGACACTCTACTTTTATCAAACAATCGATGTGAACATGAACTTAGACTTGGGCATATCCTGAGAAAAGATGTGTATTTATATGATAGCCACTTTGTTTGTGTACAACATAATTCAAAATTCAAACTGTATTTTCAGTGGATTTCAAAGTTTCGCATGGTGCTGATGCACAAAGAATTTGAGCAGGCGTTCTGCATTCAGACAACTCTTGAGGTCATCTTCGAACAGGACTTTTTTTTGATTTCGAAGTGCATGATTTCATGGGAAACACTTTTCCTGCCAACCCCGAACAAATTTCTGTGATTGTGACATCGTGAAAAATTGCACATGAAAAGGTGTCGTGTGAAAAGTGTGTATTTCAGTGTTTTTGTTTAATCTTCACGATTCCTCGCATAGACGAGATCAAACATCTCACCACCGTTTGATTTCTCATTGTGCAAAAACATAAAAATACGTTTCTAAGTGCAATAAGGAGAAATATGAATTATATTTTGAGAAGTCATAAACATCAATAATTTAAATATTAACAACACATGTCAAGAGTAGCCAAAATATTGAGCCAAGTCACCTGTTATTTCACCGCCCCATTGCTAACATAGATAACAGCTTATCAATGTGCTGACGCGCTAGTACCTCTTCTCCAACTGTCAACAACGGTTAAATTCATAATACAGCCATGGATGTGAGTGAATATATCTCCCTTTTTGATAAAAAGTTCAAGCATATTGATAGGGATTCGATGTGGTACAGATCAATCTGGACTTTTGCATTCCCAAAGAATACATCAATTATACAATCGATGATTCAAGAGGAAGATTCGGATCGTTGATCGATTCCAAGTGAGCACATTTCAAAATGTTCATAAAGCGAAAGTTTGAAAAATGCATTCATTGAGAAACAAAAGTTAAAATAAGAGACTGAATACAGAAAATTCGACAGCCCCGTTGATTCATCATCGATCTGTATTAAAAAATTCAGCACAACTTTTGAGTCTACACAAAAAGTAAGTCGTTGTTTCCTCATCTTGACCATAATACTGGCATAAATTTTGGAGGCTTCCTCCAAGTATAGCATTCGTTTACATGTTTCTTCAGCAATTATTCCAGGCTAGAGTTCGTAATTCGGGTCAATGTCTCTTCAGTTTACACACTCTCTCGACCGGTTGAACGGCGAGAGGGAATGTGTTGAATGGAGAGACCGTGGTTCTATTTCTCAAACTCTATTCCAGGCTAGGCTGGTGCTGCGAGAGCTCAATGTCTCGCGAACAGTGCAACACGAGAATATTCACCGCTTCATCGGTTCATATAAAGTTGCGAACGAAAGTCCAGAATCACAGGATATGTAAGTTCACACAGTCATTATATATTTTTAAAATTTTATGTAGGGTTTTATTTTTGAACTATTGTATTTTTTAAACATTTACAATTTCAGAAAAATCACAAACTATCATTCCGGATTAGCGATCGACTATGTTCACGTCAAAATGTTTTAGAAACAATTGTAAAAATTATTTGCTGAAGTTTATATATGTTCACTAGCAAACTCATTGCAGATACATGATCACCGTTTACTGTGGTGAACCGCTCTCTGAGATCATTAAACGAGGGACATATCTGATGGATCAAGTGATAAAATGGACAAAAGAAATGTTGCGCGCTCTGGTGTATATACATTCCAAAGGAGTAATATCATTCAGTACAAAATAAGTCGATATTTATTTTCTGAGAATATATTATAATGAGCGGGGCTTTATCCAAAAATGTCTCAGCTCATTCACCGCAACCTTCACCCCGACAACATCTTTATTGATGTATCAAACAAACTCACATTAAGCGGTTTGTGGAAAGTTACTTTGAATAATTTACCTAATTTTGCAGATTTCGGAAATGCACACTCAATCAAGCTCTATGAAAACAAAACCATTCCCTCGGAATATTCACCATCGCGTTACATGCCATTGGAACAGTTGATACGGTTCCGTGGCGAGTACGATGAGAAAGGTTTGTGTGTAACCATGAGTTTATTGAATCGATATTTGCACTTTCGGATATGTTAGCCAACTTTTATTGTAATCTTAAAAGTAAATACATTTAGTCGACATCTGGAGTACTGGATTGATCATTTGGGAGATGATCGCTGGACGACCTCTTTTCAGCGTAGACAGTGTTTGTGAACTGCTCAAATTTCAGATTGAGTATTTCGGACGAATCGATGAATGCATACTAAGGAAGGTAAATAAGTAGCATATATATTTATTTCATATTAATCACCATCAGATCAGTTCTGAAGAGGAGAAGCAGTACCTCGAGCAATATTCATCCACTTTCGAACGAAGAGTAACCAACACAATAATTACGAATAAGAAAACAATGCTCATTAGGATATGGTCGAGATTCTGAGAGCGCAGTTATTGGCTTCGAATGTTAGAATTGATAAGATGTCGCTTGTTGAGCGCGAAGATTACTTAAGAGATTTCATCAATCGCACTCTCCAGTTCAATCCGGACTCGAGGTACATATCAAATATACTTTTGCAGAATGTCAAATTGCAGAATGTCAGCGCTTACGTCGCTTTCGCATCCGTTTCTGCAGACCCTTCATCCTTGGGAGCAGGCACTCCCAAAAGACGAAAAAGAAGCCTTGAAGGCACTAGAGCAGCACATCCGAAAGGAGATTGCAGCGGCTCCGATCAACCTCGGCGAAAACATGCAACACTAGCCCCCAAACTCCCCATCCTACACTATATCACCATTCATCTAAAACGTTGAAGTCTGCCGAAAGTAAATAAATCGATAATCGACAAACTCTGGTGCGCGAATCATTCATCATGTGCCACATACACTTGTCTGGTGGTAAACAGAAATAACATTAAATACGGTTTTGCCTGAATGTAACATAACAAAAAATTACAAAAATCAGTCATTGGTATCAATAACAAGATAATATATAATATATATTATATATTATATTATATATTCCACTAAGTATAAAAATTACCTGATCTTCCAGAGGCTGTGAAAATTAAGTTAAAATTAATATCTTTGAAATATGTACCTATAAATAGAGGTGTCAACACATTCCTGGAAAGAATACACTACAGTAGAGAATCTATTTCGAAAAAAATAAGCATTTCAAAATATTTGTCATTTGTTATGGCTGCCGGACTGCAGTTGATGATAACAATATCTATCATTCACACCACATTTGACTCCACTCGACACTATATTGGAAAAATATGCAAAATTTCGGGGCGCATTATCCACTAAAATAACCCACTCTCTTTTGCGTGTTTTCACCTTATCAGCATTGTTTTCATCTGCTCAATCGATACATCGACAAGTCACCGGAGATAAATACCATGCTTTACTCACTCTATTTCTTATCTTTAGCGCCTTCACAACATTCTCGCCTCTACTTCCCGTTACTCTTCCTCTCACTCTTCACTCGGTTCTTAGCCATCGTAGAATTATGAGTGTGAGTATGGTCACCTTTCCTAAAACATCAGATTATTCGTGACAATATTCGTTTCAGCAGTTCCACCTCATCCAGCAATCCCCTCCGTTCAACGTACCCATTTCGATTCGAAATTGGACCGTAGACCATCGTTGCAATGCAGCCGGATCACTGGGAATTCTCAAGTAAGCGCATATGATCCCGATAGTCTGTCTGTATTCAAGCAAGGTCCGGCACAGCTCAAAATATCGATTCTCTCGAAACTGTAAAGGTGTGCAATCGGGTGGTAACATTCCAGGATGCGTTACGTTGGAAATACGTTACGCCCGAAAACGCCTTCATTTCTATTGTTTAAATCCAGTACTGTTCCTTACAGGAAACTCGACAGTCCCGACGGCTCACAATCGATCATGATCAAGAAATTCATGAATCCGTACAAAACTGAGGAGAGGGTGAGTCACTTTTCCTCACTGATAGTTGCCTCTCTAGTCTGTCCACCTATTCTCTTCGGTATGATCAATTGGGAAGAATCGATTACTTTTGAAGTCATCATTCGATTGAAGGCCCAGCTGGTTCTTCGTGAGCTAAATTGTCTGCGTACCATCAATCACAGTCACATTGCGCGCATGCGAGGATCGTATACTGTGAACGACGGGTTTGACAATGGCATCTCCATGTATGTTTGAATTTACGCAAATGTGAAAGAAATGGTCATTGCATTGATAAAACCAAAGTTACTATTGTAAACAGGGATACGCTAAGCTGGTATATTTTCAGTTACCACATCACCAACTACGCTGGCAAGCCACTGATCGATAAGATCGAAGAGGGTAAATACTCGATGGCGGATGTGAAAAAGTGGATGAGAGAGCTGGTTGAGGCTCTACAGCACCTTCACTCCAACGGAGTCAGTTGCACTCGTTTACATATTTCTTTGCACTTCAGTCAGCTATTTGTTATCAAAACATCAAGGAATTAGTAAACAAATCTTCAATATTTTGAAATCAAATATGTTGACATTCACATTTTGAGTAATTGAATTCAAAACTATTGTCAGGTGATCTTCCGTAATCTTCATCCACGGAACATCTGCATCGACAACAACAACAATCTGACTCTAACCGGTCAGTTTCTATTATTTTCACTTCCAATTTATGAAATCGGTAGAGGCGTTAGGCTTTTCCACGCAATACTGGATATCTGCGTTATAATAATGACCAGAAAATATTTCTTATTATTTCTACAGGTTTCGGGAAGGCTCGAGTGATCAACCGATCGAATGTGATGACAAAGGAGAGGGGCACGGATCCGTACATGTCAATCGAACAGCAGGTCGACTGGGTTGGGCCATACGACGAGAAGGGTATGTTTTGATAGTTTGTTTTGAAATCCACATTTTTTTTGATTGTTTGATGTACTAGGTCGGTCGAAAACATCATAGAAAACACATTTCGAAATGTAGTGAGAATTACAGTAGTTTATGCTATAAATATAAATAATTGTAAACTTTCAGTGGACATTTGGAGCGTTGGTGCGATATTCTGCGAGCTCATCCTTGGAGACGCGATTTTCAGTGGAAAGAGCATCAAAAACTTTCTGAAACTGCAGATGGAGTATTGCGGACCCGTACCTGAGAGCGTGCTTCAGAGGGTATGAGCTACTTCTTCCTAAAGTTTATAAAAGTTTCATAACTTAATATTTAATTTATTCTGATACGACGAGCCCATAGTATGATTAACACTAACTAGATTCAATTAAATTGAGAAAGGAATTATAAAGCATGTAATTCACTCATCATCACATGACAAAACTTTCCAGATGCTGGAAACAGACAGGGCCCCCATTGAACAGAGGAATGCAATCTCCGACCGTAAGGTTTGTATCAATCGATATAGTTTTTTTTTACCTCCAAATTTCCACTTTTCGCATAAATGCAATAGAGATGGATAAACGCATAGGCAAGCAGGATTCACAACTGAACATACAGGATTGACTCCGACAAAACGGTTTGAAATATTTTTTTCTATCACAAATATGCACTCTTCACTTCATTGCAGGACTTCATCGTGATACTTCGCGATAGAATGAAGAATGGGCGAACAATCGGAGTGGCACAACTCATGGAAAACGAAGAGCCGCTGAGGGATTTCATAGAGCACACCCTACAATTCGACCCCCATCTCAGGTAAGCTATTATTTCAATGACTTATATTTTTCACTTGCATAATTAATCTTAATGTCAGCTTGATATTAGAGGACATGTTATATGTATCAAAAATCAATAGTTTGCATAGTCTACATGGCATCTACTTTTATCTCAGGATGTCCGCCGAGGCCGCTCTCGGGCATCATTTTCTGCGTGATTTGCGCCCATGGGAGAGACCACCGACCAGCGCCAATAATCTGCAATTTCTCGCTGCGAGCATCCATCAAGAGATCAACGCTTGTCCTATGTTCGCTTGAGTAGCAGAACAATTTTTGTGATAACGGCCATTCCAAACTGTTTTCTCTCTGCATGTTTGTGAAATATTCTGTGCAAATTAATATTCTCACTGTGCAAAAATAAGTATCTGTTAAGTACAATAGTTTGATTCGATCGATTATAAATTGCCACGACGTTATATGTGACACGAGCCGATTATATGTGAGACGATGTGACACGAGAAACGAGAAACGATGTGTAGCGAAATCACTTCGCTACTATCAATTCACTCAATTATAATCAATAATCAATAAATCAATCAATTTAAATAATTCAATATAAATAAAATCAGCCATCGTTCAATCCCTTCAGTTAGCCTCTACCGTATCATTATTTCACATTACCGCGGAGAAAGTGTCCCATACAGAAGATGCAGGGTAGCCTACCGTATGCCGCGGAGCGCTTGCATTTTCTGGACTCGACTTTCTTTTAGCGTTGAAGAGTTTCCTCCACGTTCACGTCACTTTTTCTTCCTTTTCCTTTCATATTTTCATCACCTAATTAGGCGCACGTGCCTAGTCATTCATGCTAGCTGTCCTGCGAAGCTTCGCGAGCTAGTTCATCGTTTCTATCTTAGCTGACCTGCGAATTGTCGCGAGCTATTTCAATGTTCCTTTCACCTTTCACTCATTACAGGGTGGCTGATAAATATTGCGCCACTTTTCTTGTTTCTCAATCTCCATTCTCTGTAGGCACCATTGCATCAAATTTGGTAACTATGTTGGTAAGGGACAAAAGTTATTAGCCTATAAATATTATCTGGATTGTTCAAGTATTTCAAGAGTTATCACTTCTGAAATATTTTGTTTTGGAATTGGGACTTTTCTGGGCACATAAACACATAAAAGTTTATGCCGCCTTACAGCAAGGAATTAGATACAGGACTCATCCATTTATTCCTAATAAGAACAACCATTTACACGTATAAATATGTGATCAATTATATTATGAGCCTCGGAACTTTCTCAGAAATGCTTTGAAATTATTTCATTATGAACGGCGCTCTATAAAAAATAATAATATTTCGAAGCCGCATTCTTCGAACACATTTGCTATTTGAATTGTTCTATTTTATGCATGATACTCCATCATTCTTTATTGTGAAAATGCATTCCATTTGCTTGGGCATATTGATTCGGAACCAGAATAAGTTGCGAAATGCTGCGAAGCGCCGCTTTTAGCGATATTTTGAGGTGCCTACTTCTACCATTAATTCAACGTTTACATTCAATTTGATGCAACAATATTTCATAACTCGACTCTGTTAATAGCTATGCAACATTATACGGCGGTATCAACATTCAAAATAAGAAATTCCGAAAAGTGAGTTTTTTGCATATGCGTGACTGAAAGTCATCAAATTTATCTCTCTCTGTTTTCAGAGACCCTATATCGCATTTGACAAGATTATCACTTAGTGGAAGGGTTACTCTTCATATTCACCTCGGTTGCAATTTCGATGGACATTGAGATCATTTTATATATCGAAAAATGTGAATGGCGCATTGAGTATAAATGTAGAATACGTTTTGCCTCCATGCTAAGAGGCCAGTCGATGCCATGAAGCCTGCGTCTAGTAATTGTTTTGCACGGTACTGATATATATTTAAACGCAATATGATAATTATCCTTTTATTTGTTTGCGAGATATTATTCAAAAGGTGGACGCAATATTTATCAGCCACCCTGTACATCATTTTCACCATTCAGGCCATTCACTAGGGCATCATCTCTTCCTCCGATCCACCCAAGACGCCCTTCGCTTCACTAACTTGGGCATCATCTCACTCTCCCACTCCTACCATCACAGGTACATTCCACTCCTTCCGGTTATTCAATAGCCCACCAGTCCAACCCGTTCCCAACTTGTGATCTACCCCGTTATTTAGTGTTTTTCCTTTGTAAATCAAAGTAAATAAATCGTGTTTATTATCACTACTCGTCCTTTGCATACCATAAAGGGATTCTAGCAATATAAATTTTCCATAATATGCGATAATTATCGAGTCTGTCTCGATAATGCTTACGCACTGATATTGGCTGAGATGCCCTCTCCCTCCTTGTTAATCGTGCATTTCCGTTTTTCTCCCTTTCTTCCTGAGTCAGCAAGATAACGATGTCATTTTCTGTCTCTCAAGCATTCCCCGTAATGCGCTGGTCAAGTCGACTTATTTCGGCTTTACTCGTGCAGGTAAAGTGTAGCTAATCAAGAATTTGTGGCACCATCAAGTTATTACTTGCATTTAGGTCATAGTCACTGTGGGAGAATCTCTGGTCGAATCGGGAAATGAGCAGAATACTACCGATGCGGAAGCTCGTTTCGAGGCGGCTACAGCCATGCTCAAGCAGAAAGAGGAGATCGCTGAGCAATTGGCACGCATTTTTGAGCAGAAGAATGCGACGTGAGTTATTATGATGTCATTGTTTTCGTTTCCGCACAAATAGGCTGATTTGATTAAATTCGGGATCAAAGGTCAGCATACTCAATGCAATTCTCGAAATTTATACCTTGCATTTTTACGAAATGAATTGCAAACATTAGGATATTTTTTACGTGGTTCTCTTTTAAAGATATGTCGCAAGAAAGCATGCGAAATGCGAACGGAAGTCATCTTGACAGTTGCGTTCTAGAAATGATACAACGCTCTCTTCACTCTGTTCACGTCGATTGGCCTAGAGAGTGTGTAGAATGAAGAGATCGCGGTATCGTTTCTGGAACTCTATTGTATAGTGCGTGTCCGTGGAAGTATGCCGTTCCCCCGGTAGTTCGACTATAGTGTATAAAGCATAATTCAGATGGGCTGCGTGTCTGGACAAGGTGAACGCGCTGAGGATGCCGTGGTCGAGTGCGGAGAGGATCGTTGAGAGGCACAGCCGGCTGGTCAAGGCGCAGGACGAAGCTGAGCAAGCTCTTGCACGTGCCGCTAAAGACGTCGAGGAGGCTGTGCATGCACTCAACACGTTTACCGTGCTTCCAAACCACACACTGTGGTGGAACAAACTTAATCGACCGAAGAAGGAGGAACGTGCATCGGAAATATTGTCGCTCATTAGCAATACGACTTCCAAGAGAGATGCGTTGAAAAAGCTCGAAGGAGTGCTCAATGAACACAAGTTCAAGCGAGACAATAGGATTTGCCTCGAGGAGCCCTCACGCATGAACCCAACCTGTCCACTGCTCGATGACCTCGAAAGGGAGGTGAAAGAAGCACGGGTGGAAAAGGAAGGAGTAGAAGCAGAACTTCGAGAAGCAACGCGGATGCTTGCCGAGTACGATGTTCCATGGAGAGAGATTGCTAAGCTGGGAGCAATCCGCCGTCAACTGACGGCTGCGTACAACCAGACGCTGGAGATGCTGAACGAGGCTGCTGTTGCGGACACGAATGCCCGCGACCGCGTGGACCAACACGCAGCTGCGAATAATGAAGCGAATGCGCAGCTGTCGTTGCCATTCCCATCAGCATTGATTGGCGCGAATGATGCTTTGCGAGAAGCAGAATCGGCGAAAGACAATGCAAGAAAGAGGCAGGATGAGGCCAAAAGGGACCTAGAATTGCTAAGAAATGAGCTTCGAGGGGCTCAAGAGGACCGAGATAAAGCGCGAGCGGCTGCTGATGAGCTCAGAAAGAAGCAAGATGAAGATGGGTGAGTGTCTCCGATGATCACTTTTGAAACCACAGCAATATTTCAAAATTATATGCTTTGACCAGAAATTCTTTCTATGCAATTATTTTTTTCCAGAAACAATGATTCATGTGCAAATACTTTACCCATGACCATTTCACAACCCGCATGATTGCGAGTTACCGATGGGCATCGCTGTGACCGAACATAGAAAACAAATATTATATTTCTAAACGAAGGCATCTTCTTTTCTAAGGAATGAATGAATGAAGGAGCAATGGTCTGCCTCTTTTCAGTTTGCACACTCTCTCGATGGTCAGAGAGACGAGAGAGCGTGCAAACTGAAAAGAATCAGACGATTGCTCGAATGAAAAGTACTGCAGGTTGTCAATAGGATCGATTATCGGGATTGGCATTGGCGTATTTCTTATCATCGCACTATTTATTGGAGGATTCATCGCTTTTACGTACCTAATCAGGCGGAGGAATGGAACAGGCAAGCACGATAACAAAATGGAGTTTGAAATCGAAATTTTGTGTATGACATGACATGCGCATGAAAGTGGTTAGCGAAAATACGTTAGATGATTTTAGAATCGAATTTCTTGACTGGGATGCCGAACCATTCATCGTTATCGATCTACAAGGGAAGGCACACCGAACATGATTCTAAAGAAACGATACACGGTGGGCAATTGGGCATTTTTTTTGTTCTGTTTCTTAATTAATGTCTGTCGAAACATTGGACCGTTTCCGGGCAAAACAAAAACAAGGTTCAGGAGAAGAAGATACTCTCATCAAGAAGGATTCTCCAATTTCGAACTCACTGAAACTGATCTCTGCATATTCAGTATGATTTTCTTTAAAAAACTTATTTTAAAAAATGAATCCTGATTTCCTCATTTAAGCCCAGCAAATTGTTAGAAGATGAAAACGCAGCAATCGATTCTGGAAAGCACCAACTGCTAAAAGATCATCCTCCTAGGTAAAACAACGAATTCAGCTGAAATCATTACTTGGATTATATAGTTTTCGAGGAAAGTACGTAATCGTATTTGCAGATTTCATAAAGAGTTCGTCGTTATCAAAATTCGAGGAGTAGGCGGGTTCGGATGTGTTTTTGAAGCTCACAATATATTCGACAATAACGATTATGCAGTAAAAAAGGATAGCAATACACGCGAGGTTCGAAAAAAAGTATTGTGGTTACATTTAGAACAAACGATTAAGCGAAAAAGAAAAAAGGACTTTCTGAAGTAAGAACTCTTTCAAAATTGTCGAATCTCGATCATCCCGGTATCGTTCGATACAACACTGCGTGGATTGAGGAATCACCATATGGTTGGCAGGTCTGAAAATGAGGAGCTCTAAAAGTAAAATAACCACACACTTGTAGCATGAGCAGGACGTGGAAATACTGAGAAAGACTGGATCCCCATTTGATACATTTGTAAGATAGTTTGGGCTTTAATATTCTAATCAGACAAACAAAAGTGATTCAAATAATTGCAGATGAACTACAGCCATGAGAGCGTTTTCATTTATATTCAAATGCAGGTACTCAGCAAACTGAAAACTCGTTTGTTTACCAGATTGACATAATAATTTTGTTAGCCATTCGCGATTTTAGCTCTGCGAATTTTCCCTTTCGGATTGGCTCGCGAAGCATCAGGATCGACCAATTTCTCGAATGAAGAATTGGATCAAACAAATCGTCAGCGCAGTTTCCTACATCCACTGGAACAGCATAATCCATCGTGATCTCAAGGTATATCTCGTACAATTTTACTATTACACATTCACCTTATCTTAATCCTAAACATTTTTCTTTTACAGCTGGCCCCATAGTTCAGGCTGATATTTTTAAAGGGTGCTCAAACATACAGCATTGACTCACAATAAACATAATTTCAGCCTAGCAACGTATTATATTTGGAGAAGGACAATCTAAAATTGTGCGATCTGGGAATATCAACGGAACGCTACAACGAGAGAGAAGGGGACATGGAGTTCACTAGAACGAGCAGCATCGGCACGCGGTTGTACATGAGTCCGGAACAAGTGAGTATTTGTATGTATCTCTAAATGTTATCACGCTTTTGTAGATACACGCGGTGTAATTGTTTTTTTTGTAACTAAATGTGGCGGGAGCAATTTACTAGAGCGCGTCATTCGGGTTATGGTCTCTTCATTTCACACACTCTCTCCACCGGTCGAGTGGTGTGAGAGTGTCAGAAATGAAGAAACTATTATCCCAATAGTCCACTCTACAATCTATCATGCATCTTCAGCTCCAATTCAACTCGAGATACAGCTCAAAATCTGACGTCTTTACGATCGGGCTCATGTTTGAGGAGCTTTGTGAAGTTATGAACGCAGAACAACGTTTGGAGGTATGTAAACAATTATTGCAAATTATTACTTTCCCGCGTCGCACTTTTCTAGCGCTAACTGAAAAATAGAAGTTTTGCTAAGATCATCCCCCATAATACATTGGATATAATATTATTCGCGCTTGCAGATATTTGACGACTATCGCGCAGGAAAGCAATGCGAATTTCTGACGATTCGACAATGGTATTCGAAATATAGTATACACCATATTCGACAATCGTTATTTTAGATGCAATTTGTTGAAATGCTTACGCAAACCGAGGCCAGCAAGCGACCTACATGTGAAGAGATTCTTGAGCAACCTTTCCTGAACAAGTCTAATAATTGTCAAAATGAAATTAATTGGCAACCGAAACGAATCTTGAGCGAACAATTGTGTATTGATAATAGACATTCGTTATTACATTCAATATAACACATGAGTCAGTGTATCATGAGTCAGTGGAGGAAAAAAACACTCCCCGGGAACAATTCCCGACTTTTATTTTTTGTTTGGCTTGATATTGTGGTGGTAGCATACACTAAAGACAACTTCCCGAAAATCTAGGTCACAGGTCCCAGATCCGGCTTTTAGGAATTTTCCTGTTTTATAGCCGGCTCTACCGTAACTTAGCTCTAAGCAGTGCTACAGGCGTGGGATTGGGCTCAAAATACGCGGAAAAATGAGATGAACAACCTTTCTGTTATGTAGGAAGATGTGGGACTGCAAGTTCAAATAATATTAACGAAAAACTTAAATTCCAAGTAGAAATGAAATCATAGCGTCTCGGTAAGGGGCAAACCCAGTGAATTTTATTGCAGATTATGGAAACTTGACTTCATAGGCATATAGGTAAAATAGTAATCGGCAATTTTAGGGGGGACTTTTTTTCGCAATTTTGCTCCGAAAGTCGAAAACATGAGATGTGAAATTTTGAAAAATTCTGATCTCGCAGATTTATCATTTCAATCGATCAGAACAGTCATTTGCTCGAACAGTCATCGAGCATTGCTCGATCAAAGAAGATAGATAACGTTGAAAGAGCACGATATTTTCTCACTTCAAAAAAATCGATTTTTAACCCTCCAAATTTGCAAAATTCGTGACCATCCTGCTCAGGATTTACACAGCTCTGGAATTGAAATCGACGTGTAATTAATAGTAGTGACTCACGTAAATACATACCACCATTATTAACCCTCCAGTCGTTTCCATGCCCTTCATACATGTGCCCTAACTAGCAAAATCGAGGCTGTCGAAATGATTCGTAATGATATTTTGACTAAATTTCAAAGAATCCCCGCAATTTTCGAACACTAAAAATCATTTTGATAACCGCAGAGACAGGAGACACTGAGAAAACCAGCAAATTGTTCTTTAAAAAAAATGAAAAAAATTTTGAACATCGAAATTTTGAAATTGAGAACAGTCTTGAAAATGAGGAGCAAATCCAACATTTTTTACATATTCTGCTTCGGAAATTATTTTTAGTGTTCGAAAATAGAGGGGATTTTTTGAAATTTAGTCAAAATATCATTATGAAGCATTTCGAAAGCCTCGATTTTGCTAGTTCGGGCATATGTATGAAGGGCATGGAAACGACTGGAGGGCTAATAATGGTGATATGTATTCATGTCAGTCACTACTATTAATTACACTTCGAGTTCAATTCCAGAGCTGTGTAAATCCTGAGCAGGATGGTCACGAATTTTGCAAATTTGGAGGGTTGAAAATCGATTTGTTTGAAGTGAGAAATAAATAATAATAAATAATAAATGAAATAATAAATCTGCGAGATGAGAATCTCATGTTTTCGACATTCGGAGCAAAATTGCGAAAAAAAAGTCCCCCCTAAAATTGCCGATTACTATTTTTCCTATATGCCTATGAGGTCAAGCTTCCATAATCTGCAATAAAATTCACTGGGTTTGCTCCTTACCGGAACGCTATGATTTTATTTATAATTGGAATTTCAGTTTTACGTTAATATTATTTGAATCTTGATACATAACATAAAAGTTGTTCATCTCATTTTCCGCGTATTTTGAGCCCAATCCCACGCCTGTAGCACAACATGGAGCTAAGTTACGGTAGAGCCGGCTATAAAGCCGGAAAATTCCTAAAAGCCGGATCTGGGACCTGTGACCTAGATTTTTCGGGAAGTTGTCTCTAGTGTATTCTACCACCACAATATCAAGCCACACAAAAAATAAAAGTCGGGAATTGTTCCCGCAGGCCTTCACTGGCTCGTGATACCTGTGATAAATCAACTAATTTTTAAAAAAATCATTACATTGCTGTTGTGCCCATCAAACACCGTAATATATTTCATAATGTTTATCATAGCGAGGCCTTAGCTACTCGCGGCTATCATGCCAGAGTTCAATGATCAGCCTCGAAGATGATTCTAACGTCGCAAGTGGGGCAGGAGGCCTGGAATTTTGGTCATTTTCATATTTTATGCGTAAGGTGGTGTTCCAAGTCATTTTTTCGAGGACTATCAATATACCCAATAATCAAATATTAGGTTGGTGCAAAAGTTTCTTTGCAAAAATATTTCCTGAGAGTATATCTTAGTTCGCTCGTCAGCAATCCTGATATTGGCTTTCCTGTTATATTAGTGAATGTCCACTTTCCATATTGCCCCTCATGGTAATTTCGAATGTGCTGATCTAGAAATTTTATCGACGAAATAGGCATTTTCCTCCTCAAAAGATTTCCAAGAGATTCTGAAACTACCATTTCAAAGGTTCTGGGGAAGCAACTACCCCTATCCATTAGTTTTTCAAAAGATCGAACTTGGGAAGCCTTTTATTTAAAATTTATGATAGTTTTTGTTGAATACCCAAAAACGGGAATTTTGCAAAATTTTTGGATATCAATATTTTTCCTACTAAGGAAGCTATATCGATTCGATATCACCATATGGTTGTGGTACCCCAATACTGCCTTAAATAATGCCAGAACAGTTTTTGACAATAGCGAAGCGTTTATGAGAAAACTTGAAAAATGTCTTGTAAAGGAAATTTTGCACCAACCTAATACATCGTCGCGGCGTATAAGCATGTAGAAAAAATTATATTTATCACGCGTCTTCTGAGAGATTGCATGACCATGCGGAACCAGGAGCCCCAACTTTCAGCAGTATCCTCGAGATATTTATGTCAAAGTATAACGGAGACAAGAAAACTTTTGACGTTGCCCGTTTTTTACAGAACGTGCTTTTAGGCATTTTCCGGTTTCGGGTCCGGCTCTGTGATATTTCAGCTTCCAGATGAGCTATAAGGATGGCATGGAGCTCAAAATGTGCGGACAATTATTTCCAACAACTTTTATGGTAAGGCGGAAATCCTAGGTCGTCATCTTCATATAGAAAATTTGGAAAAAGTGAAGCCAAGACCGGGAAATAATTCCTACCGGCTATGGAACCCCCTGTTCTCCCACTTTTCCTTGTAGATGTGAATTTTACGATATCGACTTAGTCTAGAAAAATTAAAGTCTGGTCCCGGTAGGGGTGGGGTAAGCTTTTATGGGCGCCACTATATTTCAAAAATGTCGTAAAAACTCGATTTTTTCGTTTTTCAACGTTGCATATAAATCGACTTTCAGCTTCACTCTTACCATAATTCGCTTAGAATAGTTTGAAACCATCATTTGTTCATTCACAAGTAATTTGGAGGGCATCCGAGATAAATATTTTCATCCATTTTTTCTATGCCTGGTGACGATGGGCAATTTTTTTTCGTAAAAATATAATTTTCTCGGATGCCCTCCAAATTACTTGTGAATGAAAAATTATGGTTTAAAACTATTCTAAGCGAAATATAGTAAGAGTGAAGATGAAAGACGATTTATATGCCACGTTGAAAAACGAAAAAAATCGAGTTTTTAGGACGTTTTAGCCATATTGGCGCCCATAAAAGCTTACTAAGCCGATATCGTAGAATTCACATTTGCAACGAAAAGTGGGAGAACATGGGGTTCCAATGCCGGTAGGAAATATTTTCCGGTCTTGGATTCACTTTTTCTAAATTCTCTATATGAAGATGGCGACCTAGGATTTCCGCGTTCACATAAAAGTTGTTGGAAATAATTGTCCGCACATTTTGAGCTCATGCCATCCTAGTAGCTCATCTGGGAGCTGAAATATGACAGAGCCGGACCAGAAACCGGAAAATGCCTAAAAGCCGGTTCTGTAAAAAACGGCCATCGTCAAAAGTTTTCTGGTCTCAAATATACTTTGGCATAAATATCTCGAGGATACTGCTGAAAGGTGGGGCTCCTGGTTCCGCGAGGGGTCCGTTTTCATGCATTCTCTCAGAAGACGCGTGTTATAGGTTTTTCACCCACCTTTCCGTTCATCCAATCCGCGGGTCGATCGATCTGTAAAATTCTCAGATGAACACATCAAAAGGCCAATGCAGAAGGGAGGCATCGAACCAACAACCGACCGGCTGAGCGGCGGCAAAGATGCGCGCGAGGCACGCCGCACACCAGGCCGGTCGACAGGCGCAACGAGTGCAGGTGGTGGAGGAGCTGAATTAGAAAGATCAAAGATCAGCCTCGGAAATGTTTCGTGCCCGATCTTCCAAAAATCTATGACAATCTAATGCAGATTCTACGTGTCTTCCCTCTATTTCTAGCAGAACGGTTAGTAATAAAATGAAACATCTTGCCGCCTTTGATAGATCAAACGCGGCATGACGCCATAGTTCTCATCCGACCTAGTGCCGGAATTACGAACCCGGATCCAATGCAGCAGTTCCTGATTATCACTTCCGGCTGCTTAGCGAAGCAAGCCAAGCACTCGTCGAGGGACTGGAATCAGAAATTATTTGAGCTCGAACTTCGGGAAATTAACCGTAAGTTTCATTCATTAACTTACCACTTATTAGAGAGTGTAACTGCAGATGATCAAATCGCCGAATAAGCTTACCTCAATGCTGCCCCAAGGGAATCGTGCGTTGTAGTTAATGAACGATGTGAAGGTCTGAATCGAGAATCTGGCTAGGGGTGGGTTTTAGGTTATTGAATATTTTGGGATCTCATCCGCTATATTTCATCAGCTCATGAGAAAGTGCATATATGCATACATATATAATATTTGTAAGCCCGAAAACAGCACACAATTTCAAAATAGGAAACCCAAAATCTGTATCGATTGGCCAACCTCGATGAACCACTCGTTTCCACCGAGACTCTTGATCTCCACTGCGATGAGGTGACGAACGAGCGGCAATTTTCTTGAAGGAATACTAAAATATTTTTTTGTTATCACAGAAATATGATAGTGTCGGATGAACTGAGGTTGCCATTGATTAATACGAGTACCTGAAGGCGTACTTCACCCCTTTCCTCGAACGATGCTCGGCTAGAATGCTGCTCATTTCCACCCCGTTAGCCTGAGATAGGCAAACTTTACAATCATTTTAAACGTAAGCTCTCAATCATTTTAAACGTTAACTCTAATCGTGATCATCGAAAATTCGAAACCCAGGTCCAACTACTTTAAAATGCGTCTTACATTGACACTCCAGTCGATAATAGTGAAGGTCAGATTCTCAAGTAGCTCAATTATAAAGCCAAAACGAGTCTCGCTGATGAGAAAGCGCGGGTCCAGTCTAATTGTATTCCAAACTGAAAATTTCAGAGTAGTTCCATGGCTAAAAAGTGCTACTCTTACTTGAATTGCTCAGAACAATGCAGAAGCCGAATTGACCGATTTCGAGCTCGCTGAACCCGCAAGCCAATCTAAATGCATGTATAAATTTTATTCATCCTTAGAATTATTCATTATACATTGTTTACATGTTGTATCAGATTGTAATGCATTACACTATATATTGCGACGACTATTCAAGGGCTCAAAAATTCGACAAAACTCTCGATACGTACAGATAAACAGAGTACAACTTATTATTCGTAAACTAATATTTACTAATATTGTGTCAATTTATTTCAAAAGTTAACACAGACTATGACGTAAATCAATTTCACAAACTTCTGTCCATTGTTGAGGCGATTGACATCAGTGCAGATCTGGATGGCGTGCCCTTAAAGGGATGAATTGTAGACATTTTCAACTCTTTTTATAAAGTTCAACTGGATTACATAAACTTTTTGTATTGGTTTTATCTGTGTTGTTCTAAAATGGCATCTCATCCCGCCAGTAAAGTTAGGTTGCAAACGAAGAAAACGAACAAAAAGAGAGGGCTGCAGTGATAGCATGAGGAATTGCCAGCGGAAGTATGCTACTGAAATCGATTTATGCAATTTGAGAAGGTGCCACACATGCTTGATTTAAAGGAGGAGTAAATGCAAACGCGCGGCCGGTTGGAATATGTTTCACTTAGGGACGCACTCTCTTCAAGTCGCGTGCTATCTTGCTACCTTCCCTGAGCTTTCCCTGATCTGGCTCTGAGCCAACTAGCTATAACTCTGTTCGGAATGGAGATACAAATGTGAAAATTTCGGAGCTTCTTATCGTTGTGGAGCTCTAGGAAGTGTATATGATAGCTTCATAAAATGAATTTTGAGTTTACTCCTCCTTTAAACATAAAAAAATTGGTATCTCAAACCAGTGTGCAACTCCAAATAAAGTTGGATTTAATATGTAATAAATGTGAATTTTTCGGCATCTTTCATTCAACTAATGCAAATATGCAAATAATTTCGTCCACATTACCGGATTCGGTGAAGATATCACTCTCCATTTTCCCAAATCACTCACTCACCTTTTTTCAAATCACTCACCCATATACTTCCAACGAATAGCATGCGAATATTAAGGCCATGATCTCCAGGTAGAATCGATTGAAATGGACCTGAATTGAAATACGATTCAAATGAATTTAAGAAACGTTTGTATAGTTTGCCCGAAGAACTCTTTCGCAATTCCGCTCTCTTAACCCCAACGTTATATTCATTTTGTTGTCATGGTTTTTTCAACCGACTTATGGTTATCAACAAAAGGTGACATTCCATATCTTGCATCTAAGAATAGAGTTGGTAAAAATTATATGAAAAAATGATGTATTAAAAAAAATGATGTTGTACGGTGTTTCTCTCGCTCTCAGATTGAGAAATCAGGGACGAGAGGTGTGGCTCAAAATCTAATCTCGAATTGCCAACCATAAACACGTACACTTCACAAAGGAGGCGTACTGAAAAAGACCTTCCGACAATCTTACATTATCCGCAAAATTTACCTTAGCTGCCATTGTTCTCAATTTGGGGCAGTTGATTCGGCATCTTAATTTTTCAAAAATAATATTTCAACCAGCATTCGCTATGTTCCCATTTATGATATGATACATACTAGTGTTGCAAATTCGGACGAACCATTCGCACAAATTTCTCATAAAATGATCAGTCATCTTATGTGCATTCATTACCGCACTCCATTGTATGGTCGCACGAACGTCCGAACTCGCACTGTTCCCTCTGATTTCTCGATGCAAATGTGCGTGCGGTTTCGTGCGAATTTGCAACACTAATAAATACCCAACGTGGGATACCCAAAGTTTCCAAAAATCATTAAAAAAGCAAACGCAGCAGAGGAACAAACGAACGGCCTTGGCAGGTTCTCCAGCACGAGTCCGTGCTTCACGAGCAGATCAGGCGGCCAGACAGCGAGAATCTAAACAGATTTTGAGAAGGCTATTTTTGAAGAAGAAAAACAAGTAATTTGCATAGGGGTCGCGGTTTCGGCTAAATGATCAATTAGCTAGACAAGCTTTGCCTTTCGGTATATATTCGAACTGAAATCAGGGGGGGGGGTGACAAAACGAAACGCGACAGAACGGAAACAAATCACAGCTCCTTCGGGATTCAACATAGGGACTTGCGGGTTGTTACTTTGTTACTAGTATGCATTCATTCTGGGTTCTCAAGTGTGTGGCGAGCGGTTGAGTGCGAGTTCGTCTCTCCGTCTCCGATTCCTCCCGCCCGGATTCCCTCTCCCAGACGCGTTTGGCACGCGGGAGTTGTACGCCACCTTGATGAGTCGCCATCTTTACATCGGGACCATCAATGCCAGGACGCTCGCGACCAAGGACAAGCAGACCGAGTTGGAGCTCGCCCTCGACAAGATCAAATGGGACGTGCTTGCAGTGCAGGAGTCTAGGATTGTGGGTTGTGCTTCATTCAACCTTCAGTCTTCAGGCACTGTAGTGTTCCATTCTGGCGGGCCCACTGCATCCCATGGCGTGGCTTTCCTACTCCGACCGCACCTTGCGCGCGGAGCCGTGTTCAATGGTCTCTCCCAACGCTTGGCCACTCTCTCCCTCTCAGACCTGCGGCTCTTTCTGGTCTGCGCCTACGCCCCAACCTCTTCCTGCGACGATCAGGCGTACGAGGACTTAATGGACCAGATTGAGACCGCCCTGAAGAGTGCCCCAAGAGGCCACATGCCCATCCTGGTCGGTGACTTCAACTGTCGAGTGGTGAGAGATCCTGGCAATGAAATATATGTCGGTGATTTCGCCTCCTCGACCCCGAACCCACGCGGTCGGACCTTCATTGAAGTCTGTGTGAGGAACAGGATGCGGCTATGGAACACGTTCCCCAAGAGGCGGCTCGGACGGATCTGGACCTGGCGCTCCCCCAACGGCTCAACATTCCATCAAATTGACTACGTTGCAGCGCCCACCACAGCGAGAGTAGTCAATTGCGGGGTCGTTGGAAGGTTCGAGTTCAACTCGGATCATCGCCTCGCCCGTCTATGTCTCTCTCTCCCCGACAAGGTCAGGCAGAAAAGATGCAGAGAGCGGCTTGATTTCGATCGGGTAGCTTTTACTGCCAACGCATCCCTCCTTGCGTCACTGCCCCTTGGTCGCCCCAATTCTGCCGCCGATGCCTACTGCAAGATCAAGGCTTTCACTGAGACCGCGGCAGTCAACTGTTGGAGGAAGCGCCATTCCCCACCCTGGATCTCGACCGCAACAAAGAACCTTCTTGCCACACGTCACCAATTGCAATCCAATTCGCAAGGAACTGTCGCCTATTCCATCGCATGCAAGGCTGCTCGAATGAGTCTCATAGCGGATATCAGGAAACGGAAGGAAGAACAAGCACGGCAAGCAGCGATGATGGGTAGGAGCATTGTGAAGTGCATGCTGTCTCTTCAGTCGTCGAAGCAGCGTCTTCTCGTCCCCGATCCTGTCTCTGGTGCACTCTCTCAAGCAGCAACCAAGACAGCGGTGAAGACCTTCTTTGAGGACCCTACACGCCAGGAGTGCAGCTTCCTCTCACTGTGTCCCCTCCCGCTCTAGACCCATTGCCACCCTTCCAATCCGATGAGATCAGGCATGCGATGTCTCTCCTGAAATGCGGCCATTCCTCTGGTTCGGATGGGATTCTCCCTGAGATGCTCTTCCTCGCCAGAGATCACTTGGCTCCAGACATCGCTGATCTGCTCAATCGACTGGTTGCCGGAGACGCAGTTCCAAGCGATTTGACGGAAGCAGTCGTTTCATTGTTGCATAAGAAGGGAGATCCTAAGAACATCGGCAATTTCCGCCCCATTTCGCTGCTCACCGTCACTCTCAAGACGATGACAAGGGTGATTTTGAGAAGATTCAAGCAAGTGTTGGAAGAGAATGAATCGACGACCCAAACCGGTTTTCGTCGCGGATTCAGCACTCTCGATAACCTTCATGCGATCAAGCAGGTAGCAGAAAGAGCCCACGAGTACGGTATCCCTATCTACTTGGCGTTTGTCGACTTCCGCAAGGCCTTCGACTGCGTTGAGTGGAATGCCTGCTGGAACGCCCTCTTCTCCTTCGGAGCCCACCCCGTCCTCGTCCACCTTCTGCGTCGTCTTTACGAGTCTTCTTCCACACTCATTCGAGTAAACGAAGAACTTGTCCCTGTCACCGTGAGAAGAGGAGTTCGCCAAGGGGATACTCTCTCCCCTCGCCTTTTCAACGCTGTGCTAAGATCTGCGATGGACAAGATTGACTGGGAGAAGGATGGAATCCAAATAGATGGGAGGAAGCTATGCCATTTGGAGTACGCGGACTATGTAGTTCTCATCGCGAAGTCGCGACCCGAATTGGAGAAAATGTTGAAGAAGTTAATGAGCGCTTGCAGAAGAGTTGGTCTCGAAATCAATGCAGCAAAGACCAATCTACTCACCTCCTGCACCTCTACCAGGAATCCAATCACCATTGACAATCTACGGTTCGAATTTGTCGAAAGAGCCACATATCTAGGAGGGCGAATCAGTCTTCCCCTAGATCACTCCGACGAAATTGAACATCGGATTGGACTGGGCTGATACGCATGGAGTAAGCTGTCCCATCTTCTATCGTCACGCCTTTTACCCATGAAGATCAGGCGACGGCTCTTTGAAAGCTGCATCACAAGTACAGTACTCTACGGATGCGAAGTCTGGGCATTACGATCGAGTGAGAAGGAACGACTGAGTGTTACTCAACGAAAGATGGAACGGAGGATGTTGGGAGTTACGATCAGAGATCGTTGGAAGAATGAGCGAGTTCGTGGAATCACCAAGCTAAGAGACTGGGTCGAGGAGGGATTGAAACGGAAAGCACGGTGGGCACTCAAAATTAGGCAAATGAATCTGGAGCAGTGGAGTCGCGCTACTACAGTCTGGACTCCCTACAACAGGAGCCGCCCCCCTGGGAAGCCACGCGTACGCTGGAGAGACGACCTTAGCCGAGCCATTGGCACGCAGTGGTGGAGTGCAACCTATGCAGAATATAGACAAATCCTCATCTGAGCAAACTGCCTGATATGATAAACTGATTGACTGATTGATTGATGCGCTCTACTACATTTGCACATACAATTCTTGTTACTAGGCGATATTGAGTGTCACGCCAAATCAACGACCCGGGTGTCCTGGAATATGGAATTCCATGAACCCCTATATGTTGAAACTCATTATTCCATAGTAATAAGATGTAGGCATGGAAATACAGTGGAGCGCATACTGATAGCAATGCAACAACCCGCACGTCCCTATGTCGAATCCCGAAAAAGCTGCGATATGTTTCCGTTTTGTCGCTTTTCGTTTTGTCACCCCCCCCCCCTGACATCAGGATCCTTTCCTGCCACTGAGGTGAACAGGCATAGATGCCAAACTCCAATATAACCAAACAGAAATCTTATGAGCTGCACAATTATAATAACAAAAAAAAATTAAGAAACATAATAAAACCGACGAAAAAGACCAGGAAAATGGCCAGATCCAGCCAGAAGCGAGGCTCCAACTTCGCAATCTCCATGAACTCGTAAGAGTGAGCGGCGTAGGCGGACAGTGTCTCCATATCCCTGAGAAGCAATCGATAATTCAGTACTCAAAGGAGATCTCAAAGGGGTGGGATCAGTGCGGAGAGATTATCTGAGAATTTATCAACCCGTTCGAGAGTGAGACAAGCATTAGCGCACAAAATTTTGGATAATTGACCTAAAGGTCTTGCGAATGGTGCTGATCAACATGATTAACTTCATTTTGCTCCATCTCGACCGATTAAGCCATAAATTATTTATGATATACGATAAATATACGAAACAAGCTCACGAAATGGGCCAGAAGTCCGGAGGTGACCGCCTCCGACGACGAGAGAGGACGAGAATGAATGAAGATATTGACGAGTCAGAGAGCAATTTCCCTAATTGAAATTTAAATTGATTTTGGAGATCAATTGTGCAACCGTTATTGACAATGTGGGCATCGGAATAGTTCCAGAGGTCTCGAACAGAGTTTCCCGAACATGTTTTTAACGTTTCAGGATGCATTATTTTAGAACTTGGACATAATTTATTTGTGGGATGTAATACTGTTCGGAATCAAGTTGCGTATTTACTTTATCATCAGTTTTATTAATTATTTGTACTACATGGAAGATTACGAAATTCATCAATGTCGACTAAGGGACACAAATCTAGTATCAATCTAGTATTAGGTTAGCTACAGGAAGAAATTATTCGAAATTCGGATCATAGTCTCTTCCTCATATTATCACCGCACAATCGGTAGAGAGAAAGTATGGGAAAAGATGTGGCGGAGAACTGAATTTCGAACTCTACTAGGGGTATGTAATATGAGGGGAATCGCGAGAGAATCGACCACGCCGCGGCGGTAGGAATCAAGCTTGTCCTATCTTGAAACAAATTTGGTGACAAGTACTTCAAGTGCCTCTTCAAACTTTCAAACTGCGTCGTCAGAATTTTGATATCGGTCGTCATCTTCGAGATTCAGAAGGACAAAGATGGTACTCTCACTTTTTGATGGTCAAATCGCGCTCACTTAAATGATCATAAATCCCTTCAAAATAAAGATAGAAGGCTGTTCTTTGTTTCAAATGAAAGCTACCATCATGCTCTACAACATTACTGTTGAAATCATCATTTCTGGTTTTCATCTAGGTGCGGGGCGGTCGGGTGGGCCAAAAGTGATGTAAATTTGGAAATCGGAAAAACGTTTTGGGTTATCATGCTTAAGTTGTAGTCCATACATGGGTGTAACTTCCTGCCAAAAATTAGGGAAATCTGAGTATAGATAAAAAAATGGGCTCACTTTTGTGCGGCGACCCCAAAATGTGTTCTGGACAAGAGTACTTCCGTATATTCAATTGCCCTCATTTGGGCTCAAAATCGTTCAAAAGCTTTCAAAACAACATTATACGTTGATTCCCACTATGCTTTCACACTTCCGTTGGTCAAAAATGACTATCGGACCGAAAATTTGAAAATCGATATTTTGACCCCCATCAACTCGTGGGATGGGTCCACTTGAACTAATTGGCTTTCTAATAATGTAAATACATCCCTCGAAGTTGCTCAAAGAAAATGGACTCCTAGAATTGCGAAATTTTCATTGATTTATCCGAGGAAAGGTGCGAAAGTACAGCCCAGGTCAAAATAGGCCTAGAGACCCGCACTATGGCTAGAAATGTAGAGCATGATGAGCTAAACATTTCATCTGTTGAAAGTGAGTCTCTATCTTTACGTTGAAGCTTGCTACAGAGCCTAGAAGTTGGTCAAAACCGACGTGAGACGCGTGCGGGAGAGCACTAAATAGAGGGGAGGGATAGGGAGGTCAGCCGGCGAGAGCGCCAGACGGTTAGAGAATTAAAGTACCGTACCTCTAAGCGCCAGACGGTTAGAGGTACGGTACTTTAATTTTTTGAAAATAATGTCAGTTCGCGATAATAGAGGGTTACGGTAGTGATATACGGTATCTGCTGGTACTGTACTATCGATTGAGTACGGTGCTTAGTCTCGACCTACCATGACTTATAAATCGATATTTCCATGAACTCATGCCTTGCGCAGGGCCCCACTGTGGGGCCCTGCGCAGTACCCCCCCCCTCGCCGCCATTCCTGGACACCTATGGTTAGAGCACGCGCTCTTGGGGGATTCTAGCCTATTTATGGCCAACTTCTAGGCTCTGTAGTAAGCTTCAACGTAAAGATAGAGACTCACTTTCAACAGATGAAATGTTTAGCTCATCGTGCTCTACATTTCTAGCCATAGAGCGCGTCTCTAGGCCTATTTTGACCTGGGCTGTACTTTCGCGCCTTTCCTCGGATAAATCAATGGAAATATCGCAATTCTAGGAGCCCATTTTCTTTGAGCAACTTCGAGGGATGAATTTACATTATTTGAAAGCCATTTAGTTCAAGTGGACTCATCCCACGAGTTGATGGGGGTCAAAATATCGATTTTCAAATTTTCGGTCCGATCGTCATTTTTGACCAACGTGAAAGCAAGTGTAAAAGCATAGTGGGAATCAACATATAATATTGTTTTGGAAGCTTTTGAACGATTCTCTCACCCCCCCCCCCCCTCAAATGGTCGATTCTCTCGCGATTCCTCTCATATGTTGTTTGTAATGTAGAATGGGCAATCACAATAATGAAAGTACACAATTCGAGTAATCGTCTCGTCATTCTACACACGAAACTCGACAGTATAGTTCGAGAAACGATACCGCGCTATCTTCATTCAACACATTAGTCAAGCTGCAAGAGATGATATAGAATGAAGAGAGCGTGAAATCGACTCTCGAAGTCTACTGGACAGACTGAGAGAATGTGTCGAATGAAGAGACAATTACCAGCCTTGCAATTTCTAGAAAGCGATGATCATCTGGACGATTTGTCGATCTCCGCAGTGATGCCCCTCATCAACTCTTGCATTTCGTCGACCGCACCGTCAACGGTAGAGACAATCGGTCGCTCGTGCGCACGCTGCTCGCGAAGGAAAGAGTGCGCCAGCGCGCCCTCAGCGGACATTCTGAACATGAATACGAATGTGAATTTATCAGGTATTTTTCCGTGATTTTAGGGTAGTCTTAGGTGCTCTAGATAGTCGTTTTAATAGTTGTCTAAAAAGCTTGTGGGTAATGTTTCAGGGCTGAAAATGGAGAGCATAATTCAGAAAAATGTATTCAAAAACCCCTAAACATTCGTTGATTAGTTGCAAAAACTAATTATATAGAGATGTATATTAGCGAAAATTATGTTCTCGCACATGTAGATTGGATCAAACTTTAGAGTGTGTTCGAGAAAATGTCCCAATGAGACTGCATTCAAGACCAGGTCACCCTTGGTGACTCCTCTGTCCTCCTTCATCTGGTCTCCGAGATTCATAATCAAGTCCTGTCATTATTTCATAGTTAGACGTCAGTTCAATAACCTAACCTGACGTTTGTATGCCTTCTTCTTCTGGAGTTCAGTAATTTGCTAGTTCAGCAATCTACATATGTTAGCGATTGTAATATTGTTAGAATGATTTCTTGATTATCGAAATAATTATCCAAATATAAACAAAATTGTCTACTTGATGAGCACAGTATCCTCGATGGCACCACACAGCTCGATCTGCCGCTTAAGCGAGTTCTTCACGTCCGGCCCGCAAAATAGAGGTTTTCCCGAGATCAGCTCGCAAAGAATTGCCGCCACCGACCATATGTCCGCTAAATTATCATACCACTGTTAAAAAAACTGAATTAAATATGAAGTGTGGAACCTCTTTCGTCGTATGTTTGTGTTGATCCATCGCCAACCCAATCAACGGCTTGTTCGAAAGCCATGCATCCCTCCGTTCCGCTTTCCTTAGTGATCTGACTGCTTCGATCGATAACCCGAGCCTTTCCAAATCCTGGGAAATGAATATGCACATGTTTTATTGAAAGGGGGCTCGATGGAACACCATCAAATTTATAAAAAATCGAACCAATGATTGTGAGTTTATTGTTTGAATCAATGCAGATCTTTCCAGGCTGCAGATTTCTTAAAATCACCTGAATATGAGAGACGTCGATAACATATTCGAATCAAAGTATGTGTTTGATTTTCGTTGTCGGCGAAGAAAAAATGCCACGTGCCCCTATTCAATGCGTATGTGCGTCACGTTTTTTTTTCTTTTCTGTGAAATAGCACTTGCCAGGAAAAGCACATGGAAATCTTTAGCAACGCAATCTATATGTCTTCAATAGTAAATTAGAACAAGCGATCCACCCCGTTTGAGTGCAGATGCTGCAGTGCCTGTATTAGCTCCCTCGTCCACTGCTTGACTTCTCTCATCGAGCAGTTCCCCTCTTCGATCTTCTTGCTGAGCGGTTCACCACAGTACTCCGTAATATAGTATCTGCAGTGGGAATCTTTCCAAAATTTTAACCAAAATGAAAATCACTGTATAGATCGGAATCTTCTGCAAACATCTGATCATTGGAGTGATTTTTAGCACTGCAAATGCAATACTGGAAGAATAATGTTCTAATAAATTGAGATGTATTTTATGGTTGCTAACCAATAAATTACATTTCATAGTTTGGAAACGTACGGATCATACGACATCTCGTTCTTCACCCTGTAGCATTGCACGAGTCGCACCACATGGTCGTGCGCGATGCTGTTAAGCAGGTTGAGCTCGCGCCGAATAGGCTTTGCCTCAATACCATAGCATGATTATCTTTTACTATTGAGCTGTCGTGAATGTTGTTGAGATACAAACCGTTTGAAATGAGAAACAACAATTGCAACATATTTGGTGTTCATCATCCATAGAAAGTAGTGAAAACGATCTCACCCGATCAACGGACTTGAACGCATTTGTGAATCTCTTGATAACAACCGATTTTTTGGCGATCGGGGATGTCGAATTTCCTGGAAAATTATTTATTGCACTATTCAAAATTTAATTTTCTCACATGACGATATTTCCACTCCATTGAATATCTCCCTTGAAAGTCCGATCCACACTCCAGCTACGGTATGCAATGGGAACGTAAAATAACGGACATTCACTGGCACGATGAAACTAAAATAATATATTTTTATGGCGTAAATATCAATTGTTACTCACTTCCATTTCTCGAAGAGAGCTGATTGGAGCGACAAGGTATTAAAAGCGACTGATAAGACCTAGTTGTGAGCTTGAACGCGGTTTATCACTCGTCGTATCACTCGAAGATTACCGCGCATGGGCAAACAAAAGACAAAAATACGCTCATACTGAAAGCGAGGAAGATATAAATAAGGAAAGATAACCATAAAAAATAGAACGGAGATATTTCTTCTCTTTGCCAGTTTTCTCATTACATAAATTAGTGCAATTAGTCGATCCATATTCCTGGAACGTTTATATTGCTTTCCAAAATGACAGCACTTCGCTCTATAATACCATCGTATTGATACGTATCACTTGCACTTTACTTGCCACATCACTTCTTCGCATCCTTCACTGTTTATCGTTTTACTCTATGCTCAACTTGCAATTTGTATTTGAAGTAAAAATCAATCTAGGCGACTAAGATGCATGCGATCTAATTTTAGTATTGTCTAGAAGCGAGGGAGAGATAGAGCTAGTTAAAGGGAGAGAGAGAGAGAAAGAGAGGGAAATCTGAAGACGCTGGCTCGAAGTTCGAGGTCTACTAATGGTACGGGTAGATGATTTCGTCACATCTAACTTAGATACATCAGAAATTGGTTAAGCGTAGATTTCCAGCCGGATTCGTGCGATGATTGCTTGCAGCTCATCTTCACCCTCACCATCGAAGGGCAGCTCCCACGAGCGGGGCTCACGAAGGAACTCGTGGGCGAGCGCGCCCTCGGCCGATAGTCTGAACAGGAAAATTGAAAATCACAGTATTTTTTTTCAGATTTTTTTTTTGCGAAACGGTTGCGCAGTTGAATTCTCGAAGATCTTATCGACATAGATAAATAAATAGAGAAAGCACTCGGAACGAGAGAATCCGTTTTCTAAACCTCAAGTTTTTTGTCTGACATATTCGACTGGCCGATTGTCTTATCTTCGGGTTTCATTTAGATAATTCGGCTACCACGCTGATAAGCTGGAGTACCTGTGGGCAGGATCGAATACTAGTGTTTGAAGAAGGAATGCTCTCAGAGACTCTTCGTTGTGAAGCAGATCATCGAGGATTACGCCTCTTCCCAGAATTATCTGTTCGCGCAGAATCGCAATTAGGTCCTAAAAAAATTTTCATTAACTCTCGGCTAATGTAATAATAAGCAACAACCCCCTCCCCCCCAACAACCTTGCGTTCATATGACCCCCTCTTCAAACGGTCTTCGAGATCCTCTATGCTCTTCCTGTCCATTTCTGACATCTAAAAGTCAAATATTATGTAAATTTGCTTATATGTAGAAATATACATAATTATTGCAGATATATAAATATGAACTGCAGCAAAAAATTACCTTTCTGAGAACTGAGTCCGGGACCGGACCACAATACTCGACCTGCCGCTTAAGTGGGTTTTTAACCTCAGGTCCGAAGAAGAATGACCGTCCAGTGATGAGCTCACAAAGAATTGTAGCCACGCCCCAAATGTCCGCTGAACTTACATGCTTTGAATTTACTACAAAAAATTTTCATTTTCGCCAATTTTGGAAATATTAGGTTGGCAGGAAAGTCTTTGTCCATGGATTTGTTTTTACACTGCTCGTCGCAAGTGCACTTTTGTGTTCCCTCGTCCCTAGCAAATACAAATCAGTAAGAGGCCCTTATAGTAAACAACTCCCCATCCCCTTCCCTTCAGTCAGGCCCTAGTAGAGCAACGATGTGTATTCCTGGTGCCACCCACTTCCGGCATGTTCTGCTTTACCTCTATCTATCCTACACCACGATGAAGGATTCGGAGATTCTACTGAAGAATGTTTATCACACACCTGTCCCCTCTACAACACCTTCAGGAATTGGATCCATCGCTTCGAAGAATAGGACTTTTCCCTCAATGAATAGATCGATCTGAGAGACCGCGTTTTTTGCACTTGGAGACTGGATCGGCCCATAATAGGGAAATGAGAAGTGGGTCCTCTACGATAACAACCACAAGAAAGCCCATTTGGTTGGAGAAGGAGAGACTCCACAGGGTGTCTCCAAACTTTATCTGCACCACAAGAAAAACAAGCTGTCAATGTGAATTGGAGTGGATGGCGTGATACACTCGGAACTATTCTTTGATGGAATGGCAATCACCGGGGCCAAGTACGCCATACACCTTCAGAATTTGAAGTTGGAAGTCGATCGTTCAAAGCTAAATGACAAGAAAGCGTATAATCGGCAAAATAACCCCCGTCCCCAGTTCTCTACTCAAGTCAAGTTGGAACTCGCCGGATATGGATGGATGGTTCACCCTCACCCCCCAAATTCTCCTGACTTGGCCCCGTCCGAACACAGGCTTTTCGGAGACCTGATCCATTTTCTTAGAGATAGGGCGTTCAATTCCCGTGGAAGTCTCTAGTCTTCTCTCAAGCAATACTTTGATTTGCGCCCAGACGGGTTCTGAGGGGGGCCCCAGGCGGGCCCAGGGAGGGGATCCATACATTGCAGGAATGTTGGGCACATATTGTCAATAATGATGACAATTATATTTGAACTCATGCTATTGTGTCTTCAAAGAAATAAAGTTTTTAAAAATGGACAAAGACTTTCCTGCCAACCTAATACATTGCAGACATGAATTTAAAAAAAATTCCAATATTTAACAACAATACTTTGGCATAGGTCCCAGAAAATTTTATGGGAACTGGCAGTGAAGCAAGGGAATCAAAAATGGGATAGGAAAGGAACAAATTTCTGAAGGTCATACCTCTCTCATCATATGGGCCTGTCCACTTTTTCAGGACTTCGATGGGCATATAAGGACATTTTCCAACGTCTTGGGTCATTTCATTTTCCCGATCAATCGTTCGAGATTTTCCGAAACCTGAACAAACCAATCGTTCAATTGTAACCACAGATTCCAGGAAAATAAACAAACCGGTTAGAGTGAGCTTGTTGTACGTATCAATGCATATCTTTCCGGGATGAAGGCCCCGGAAAATCACCTAAATGTGGAAATATTGTCACTAACAATGTGCACAGTTAAAGAGATGATGTTGTCTAGCAGGTGATATGAATAATACGATTCCACGCACAGGCACAATGTAACCGAACGACAATACTCTCTTTATTTTATGAATTATCTCTCAGTTTGACCGATCGAGAGCGTACGTAGAATGAATGATGAGATTTCGAACTTTAACACTTACTCACCCCGTTCGAATGTAGATGCATAAGCGCCTGGAGAAGCTCGCTCGTCTATCTTTTGACCTCCATCATCGAATATTGACCTTCTTCAATCTTCTTACTGAGCGGCACACCACAGTAGAGCGTGATGTGGTAGCTAAATGCGACATGCTCGTTAGTCCTCGATAGGCGAATTGTGCCTTCGTCCAAGCCAAAATAAGAGTTCGAGAAAAGGTACCATGGTATAATCAATTTAAAATTTTTTCGAACAACGAAAGATTACATATAATTCAGAGACCGCGGTGTCATTTCTCACTAGATGCGATGCTTCTATTTTTTTCAATAGAAACATACAATGCTAGCGTATTGTCCAGCTTAACTTCGTACTTATACTTGAGGTCGAGGATGTGCTCATGTCGAATAGTATTCAAGCAGTTCAGCTCGCGAAGAACATTGTTTGCCTTTAATAAGGAGTTTAGATCTTGAAATTTTCGCTTATCCCGATATCAAAGACATAAACTGTAAAGGAATGGGTATTTCCGTCTTTGGCACCATATATTTTCTGATTGGAAAAGGCTTCGTGAGCGTGTTGGAGTGATCTTATTTCCGACAAAACTGGAACCCGTTACCCCCAACCAAACACACCGCCTGCAGTGCTATGCCCCACTTAACCAATCAGAATGTTCAAAAAATGTTCTCGCCTCTGCTACGGTTTTACAAGCGAATTTCTTCATGACAACCGATTGCTTTCCATCGGGGCTGTTGAATTTCCTGGCAAATCAACGATTTGTTGACGAAAATTTGAAAATGCTCACTCTACGATACTCATACTTCCGCGTGTATGAAGCCCGAATCCCCCTCCTTCAACATTCGTGTCGATTGTCCAATCACGGAACGTGATGGGAATGTAGAATGACGGGCACAATGGAACTGGAAATCTCGATTTTTTTGGCCAAAAATCAACAAATACTCACAGCCATTCCTGAAAGCGTGCCGCTTGAAGTGACGATGTAGCCAAACTGACTGATAAGGAGTTGGAGCGAGCTTGAAAAGGGTTTATTACAGCACGACGCTTGGGGCAAACAAAGAGCGTGAGCGTGAAGACGGTTTTATCTGCAGGCGGCATTCGTGCCTTTGAAAAATATTCAAGCCGGCAAAAGCGACAAAGTCGAAGTTGGAACAGAAAGATTCTAATGACAGAAATAAACGTATTATAGCATCTCTCAATATGTATATAACTTTGCAACTTCTATGATTTCAATGTTTTAAAGATAATTTGACATCCAGCAAAAACGCAATAATAGTAAGCAATGAATACCAATGAATTTCCGAACATCCCGTTGCCTTGCCTATCACTCCCGATAATATCGATCATCAAGTCTGTGTTTAGAGACAACAAGTTTGTGTATCATTTCTTTCCTTCTCCCGTCCAAAATTAATAGCAAATCGCAAAGATCAATGAAAAGCAATCAGTATTTATCCAGTATTCGAGTTCTAGTCGAGTGTTTTCCAGTATTCTGATCAGTTTCAGAAGATGCTCTTGAGGAGGAGGGCCGACAGGGAGAGGAAAGCGCCCGTTGCTGCAGAGGATGTAGCCCCGTTCGAAGGGGCTGCTCCGTTAGCTGCAGATGCCGCAGATGCTGCAGAGCCGTTCGCTGCCTCTTCGCTGTCCTCGTCTCGGAAGGTCCAGCCAACTGGCGCTGTTCCTGACATTTAAAAAAAAATCTGTATACGTTTCCTAAAGAATTAGTAATAATAATGTTTAACAACAACAACTATAATAATAATAATAATAATAATAATAATAATAATAATAATAATAATAATAATAATACAATTTAAATACCAAGAACGGGCGAGGGAAGCGGTTTGCCGTCGGCATTGCAAGCACTCCGCACTGACGGGCCAGTCCAGTTGCATCTGTGGTTGGAGTACACGCGGTCCCTCTGAAATTGAACGACGATCTTAGATGGTGCAATCTCTTTGAAATGTCTTGGGACTTTCGAAACGCGACCTTACGGAGCGGAACTATGCATGAGTTCGTATAATTCGGTCCTATATCGATCCCGCACGGCCGCGTTACGAAAGAAATATGTCTCGACATTCTACGTGCTTTCTAAGCGGCTTTACAGGCGAACAAACCCCGCTTTGGCTATGTTTAGTAAATACATAAAATGCAAACACACATTTTTTTCTCGTTCGAATATGTTTTCATTTGAATTTACCTCTAGTATGCGGTTGATACGCCTGTTGTCCGAAGCTTCCTTAGTGGGATACTGGCAGAACTCTTCTTGTGTCATCCTCTCGCAGCGGAGTTCTTGAGCCGTTTGCACTACCCGGATTTCGAGAGGCGTGATGAGAGCCATGAAACCGCCGTGGAATTTCTTAATTACGCATATTTTTATCAGGTTGGTCATAAAGTTTTGCGCGATTTTGACTAAAGTACATTCTGGCATCTACAATCGTTCGTTGTTGTCCAATCAACTTAGATCTTTTAGTGGTATATAGGGGCTTTTATACTCTCTTTAGAGTACCCTATCATAGATCTGTCCGATCAAGGAAAATAATAAGGCGATGCACCAAACTTCATGTGGTTGATCAACGACGTGACTTTTCAAAGGATTTGCTTTTCATTTAGAACGGAGATAGGACCCAATCTAAACCACAGTAGTAAAGTATGATGGGAATATATCGTACTGGTGATGTTGAGACTGGCCAGCCACAAAAGGCATATTAGAAATATGCGCGTAATCCGAATTTGGGTTTTAATGGCACTTGTCAAGATACGTTTTGGAGCACTATATCTATGCCGACAGTTGTTGAGTTTTCAATTATTCATGATTGTGAACTACCTTTCCAGTAAAAGTCACAATTCCCTTTGGGGGGATAATTGGGCTCTCCATTCACGAACATGGTTCTTAGGATTTTAGGTGCCCAATTTAGAACATCGAAATACACACTTTAAGTTTTTTTGTGCTAGCCATGTGGTTTGAAGGGCGGTACTTTCCTGTTAAAATTAACGAACAGCCCTTACCGTATCACTTACGATTTAGGAATATTGTGGAGGTCGCTACTTTTCCTAGGGTGAGCCGTGCTTGAAGACCCTCCATGTCAGGTTTTTCGACGTTTTCATTGTAAAATAATTGAGAAACAAATATCACTTTTCTAGATGAGAAAGGAAAGTGGGCTCTTAAATATTGATGTAATAGAGAACCATGTAAGTAGTGATTACAGCGCCCATAGGTAGAGGTCACCCGCGTCAATCCTCGAAACAGGTAGAATAGAAATCATATTTTTCTAAGTGCCCGTGTTTCATTGACCTCTACGAAGCCCATTTCGAATTCGGCACGTCTCTCTTTTTGAAAATAGGTAGTGCACGCCTAGTGCTTTTTAATAAACTTTGTGAGTCTCCATCTAAAAATTTATCTGCGAAGTACAGCAACTTTAAATAAAATCTTATTTTTCTGAAAAATTCAAAGTTACGAAGATCTTGATTTCTTGCATAGTAGAGATACTTGGAATAGTTCAACAATATTAGTCTAAAGGTCGAACATGTCCCTATATATCTTCATCAGGACAACACGTGGCGATTTGAGCAAAAGAAAATTAAAAAAACTTGGGGTCAGAAATCGCGCAAAACTTTATGACCAACCTAATATGTTGATAGCATAATATCAATTACATGAAAAGTGTCGTCGAAACACCTTATCATCTGATGTATAATGAATCCTGATAGTGGCCGCATTGACCCCTCCCCCCGTCATGGACGTGCATCTGGAATAAAAACAATAACATTAAAAATAACAACAACAACATTAACAACAGTATCTGGACTTGGAAATATTTTAAGATTCCTTCATTCAGCATACTACCTCGCTCGTCAGACAGTGTGAGAGAGTATGCGTAATGAGGATATCGTAAATTTTTTTGCACACTCCAGAACAGTATGCATTATGTATTGTTGTGTATTTTATGTATTGCTATTGTTGTTTGTAGGTGTTGCTGTTTTTGTTGTTGTCGTCGTTGAAGGTGTTATTGCATCTAATCTTCAACCAACGCGTTATCGACGGCAGGGCACTCCTGGCGGTAGGGCTGATCACAATACGCACCAATCCACAGCTCGAGCATCCATTCGCCGATATCGTACTTGTCCTGCAACATGAATATCGTAATAACAATAACAACAATATTGCGGTTGTTGTCAATAACTGTTGTTGTTGTTGTTTTTGTTGCTATTCTGTGTCAAATCAATATTTCTATAGTTGTTTTCTTCAGAATAGGTCACTTACCACCTCGCCTGGGCGAATCGTCATTCTCCCATTATCATCAGCATATGAGTAGTATCGTTGTTCCGTATTCACTCGATGAATATCTGTCCCGTATCCTTCAATCCTCCTGCTGAATTTGACCAATTCGACCATAGATCTGAAATTTACTAGCATATCCAACAAGGAGAAATAAAAAATATCACAGATTTATATGATAAAAGAGATCAAAGATCAAGGGTCTTGTAACACACCCGTTTAGAGGAACGTAGCTGCCGTTCTTCCTCATGCAGAGCAAAGTGAAATTAGAAAAAGAGATCTGAAAAATAACAGTAGTCGTGGGTACGGAAGGGGAGGGCCTCGGACAGGGTGGGTACGGTAGGAGTGGCCTGGCTACTTTAGGGTAAGAGCACTTGATTGTCGGAGGGTAGCGGGAGGTATTGGACATGATTATTTCGGAGGGATAGGGAGGTTTGGAGGGGGGTAGGGCTGGGGGTATACGGTAGGGGGATAAAGTAGGGGAGGGGATATAGTAGGGGATACGGTAGGGGAGGGGATACAGGAGGGCGATACGGTAGTGGATACGGGAGGGGAGGAGATACGGTAGGGAAGGGGATGCGGTAGGGGAGGGGATACGGTGGCTTGTGAAAAGAGGGACTCCGACATCGAGGAGAATAACATGGCTATAGAGGGGATAGGGAAGGGAAGGGACTTTCGCACAGGTAGAGGGGGTAGTGTGGATAAAGTGTTCAGTTCCGGGTATTTGAGTACTGGGAGTGGGGGAGTGGATACTACAGGCGTATAAAGTTGGGGGGAGGGGGTCAGAGGAGAAGGGTAGAGATCTGGGGAGGGGTCCCTACAGAGGGGGGGGGAGTCAGGCAGGAGGGCAAGGGTAAGTTTTACGTCATCAGCAAAAGACGAGACGAGTAGAAGAGCGAGCACCAACAAGTTGACCATTTCGAGACGAGAATGGAGAGGAGGAGGAGGGGAGACCCTTTTATAGGCAGAGCAGACGCGACAAATGAAGATGCAGATTGGGTAATTAGATGCAAAGAAGGAGATTAGTGATTTCATTAGATGGAAAGAAGAGGATTATTGATCAAATTGGAATGTGTTATTGCAAATTCGAAGTGAACAATAACAACTTGAACCAGACATCTAAAATAGTTATGGTGTTATAAAAATAATAAATTTAAAAGTACTACATTTAACCTTCCAATTAAGAGGGGGATTATTGATTGGATTGGAAAGTGTTGTTGCAAATTCGAATATGTAGATTAGAAGAACAACTATAAAAATTCAGCGTAGCAGTATAATATGCATTTTGTTCAGACAAAAGAGGCTTATCAAAAAGTTGGTCGAACACCTTATTGCCCTTCTCTCTACCCTTTCCCTCTACCCCCACGTCCTTCCAAGATTAGCATACATGCTATCGAAAGGAAAATTCATAGTAATCAGTGTTTGTACCGTATTCGAGTTTTAGTCAGTGTTTTCCAGTATTCTCATCACTTTCAGAAGAGGCTGTTGAGGAGGAGGGCCGACAGGGAGAGGAGAGCGCCCGTTGCTGCAGAGGATGTAGCCCCGTTCGAGGGGGCTGCTCCGTTCACTGCAGATGCCACTGATGCTGCAGCGCCGTTGTCGTGCTCGTTGCCTAAAACACATATAGTTAATATAATTAGATATTTTAAAAATAATATAATAAATATACCAAGTAGGGGGCGAGGGAAGCGGTTTTCCGTTGGCGTTGCAAGCGCTGCTCTCCGACTCGCCGTCCCATTTGCAAGCGAAAGGCTAAACAACGTATAGTTTAAGATGGTAGTATGACATTTTCGCAAAATAGAGCGTTGGTGTAGCGAAATACCTTCGCTACTATAATTTCATTCACTAATAATCAATATTATTCAATAAACAAATCAATTAATAATTCGACAATAAATAAAGACAATTCTCGCTTCATGAATTACTGTACCAAACGCACTCGCTGCGAATCGACCCGGCTACGTGTACCGGGCCGCGATACTCAGTCTGATTTCGAAATAGATTTTCCTGGACGTTTTCGTCGTTGTTGTTGTCGTTGATGATCGATTGACGTGTTGCTTCACGTCGTCGCCCTTCTCCCGGTTAACTTCAACCATTCAGTACTAGACAACTCACTGTCTAGCCCCTGTCACTCGTTAACTGACCTGCGAATTGTCACGAGCTGACTCATCGTTTTTCCGCATTGTTTTCAACTCTTTCACCCTCACTTCACCTATCATCACCTTTCACTTGTTCCCTCACTGTTCCAATCTCATCCCAGCCTCATTTCACCCCTCACATTAGCTGTCCTGCCGTTGTCGCGAGCTAATTCATCGTTCTTTCACCAGTTTTCCCATCCATTCCGCCCATATTTCACTCAACCACATTTGTCATCATTCCTTCCAATCATTCCATAGTATCGCATAATCGTCAGCGTGCTATCATTCATCCATCCCGCGTTCATTACGCTTCATTGTTAGATGCGGTTCACTTCGTCCGACTTACACCGTACACCCATCGATCGACTTCAACATTGATCGATCGACTCTTCACTTCCTTCTCCTCTTCAATAATAAAGGTACACTTGCCCCTCATTAATCAAATCAATTCCATTCCCCCCTTCTTGTTTATTAATTAGTTTTTTCGCCTTAAACTTGTAAATTTGAATAAATAAAGTTATTTTATTTTTTTCCTGTTTGCTCCCCTAAGAGAAAGGACCAACAACTTTGGAATCTATATCGAGAAAACCAGATCCACACCTCGATATCATTGTTTTTCTCGTAGAGTTGCTAGGATTTTAAACGCTCTCCCCACCCATGTATTGTCATCCCCCAGCATCCCTGTCTTCAAGAAGAGATTGATAACTCTAGAATTTGATTTTCGGAAATATATTTTCCAATAGTATTCCCTCCTTCCACTACCTTACCACATTCCTTCATTCTCATCCCCTCCCCCCTTTAGAGATCCCCTGACGCTGGATCTCGGAGCAGAGTCTACCTGGTCTACCTTGAGTGCCTCCTCCTCGATAAAACTCCCCATCAGAACAGACGAAGACAGATGAGACCAGCCGATTGGATCTTCGCATTTTACGATTGCACCTCCTTCCCCCCCATTCCCCCCTTCCTATCGTATTCGACCTCAGTGTGAGGAGAGTCAACTCTCTTGTATCATAACACATAAGTAATTATTCGTCTTTCGTTGCGCCGCTGAGCGTAGATAAATATATATATAATATAAATCAATTCCATTCCCCCCTTCTTGTTTATTAATTAGTTTTTTCGCTTTAAACTTGTAAATTTGAATAAATAAAGTTATTTTATTATCACCCTTTGTCCTTTGCATTCCATTAACAGATTCTGGCAACGGAATCCTGTACAGTTGGGTACAGACCGAGTTAGCTGGATACTTGCAGAACTCCTCTTGTGTCATCTTCTTGCAGCGCAGCTCAGCACCGCTTTGCACTAACTGGACGTCGAGCGGCGTGATCAGAGCCAGGAATCCGCCGTTGAATTTCTGCAATTAACTTAGTATTATAATGATTGCAGATTCATAGGGACCTTCTTGTCAGCTTCGTCCGTGTAATTAACCCGGATGCTAGTTTTATGACTTTTGCACCTGAAACAGTAATGCTTGCATTTAGAGGGGTTCTTCGCATCACTAACGCATTGGCACCGACAGGACACTCCTCGCGGTAGGGCATATCGCAGTCCATTTCAATCCAGAACGCAACCTCCTGTCCGAGCTGATTCGGCTTCTGCAGGTTTTTTAATAGCCGATTCATATTAGAGGCCCTAGCTCGGATGAGAACATTGACTTCATTACGCCTTTGATATATCAATGGCGGTATGACGTCATCATTCTCATCCGACCAGGTGCCGTTAGAAGTAGGCCACTCACTAAAAGACCTGCTTCAATCGATATCGTCCCATTCTTATCGGATTTTGATGACGATGTGGCTTTCAGCGATGCATCGCGGAAGGTGATCATAGTGCTAAACATGTATCAACTAGTAAACATTTATTACCGAATTTGGTAGCAAAGATCAAGAACCAAAGTAAAATAAACGTGCCTTTCTAGAGGGGCGTAGCTGCCATTCTTCCTCATGCAGAGCAGAGTGAAATTAGAAAAGGAGATCTGAAAAAGCTGTAATCGTGGGATACGGTAGGGGAGATATTCCGACAGGGTGGGTACGGTAGGAGAGGCATGGCTACTGTAGCATTTGCATGTCTGAGGGAATCGGAAGGTATTTTTTATACATATATACATATACATATTTATTCAACCATCAGGGTCTGGGCCTGTTGAATGATGCTCGTGTTCCATAGGTCGGGGTCTCTTCTGCACATGCTGCTCCAGCCAGCTCCACATTGACGAGTCATGTCATCGCGCCATCTTGTCTTAGGTCTCCCTGTAGGTCTTACACGATCAAGGGGCGTCCACTCCATAACTCTCTTCGTCCATCTATCATCATTTAGTAACGAAATACGTCTAGCTAGATTCCATTTCCTGTACGTTGACTGTACTCTGACATCCGGAATAGGCACTTTCTGTGATAGCCATTCGTTCGTTCTCCTGTCAAATCTAGTAACTCCGGCCATTTTCCTCATCATTGATCTCTGAGCAACAATTAGACGGGTTCTTATCTTCTTTGTTGAATTCCATAACTCGCTCCCATATAGGAAAGCGGGTTCAACGCACATCTTGTATACTCTCGCTTTGAATCCCATCTCAATTCGTCGGTTTGTCAAGAAGGCAAAGAATCGATTAAATCCTTTCCAGGCACTTCCAATTCGTCGGTTCACTTCTAACATGAGATTTTGATCAAAGGAAACTCGGATGCCGAGGTAGATGAAGTAGTTCACATAAATCAGAGGTTCACCATCAATCAGCAGCGCACTTTGACTTCTGTTTGTCATCCCGACTGTCTTTTTCTTATTTACAATGAGACCAACTTTTTTACTTTCTCGGCATAAGTCGTCGATCATGTTTTTCAATTCGATTGGGTCATGTGAGATCAGAACTACATCATCTGCATATCGTAAATGATGCAATTTCTTCCCATCAATGTTGACTCCATATCTCTCCCAATCCAACTTATTCATGCATTCTTCCAAGACAGCATTGAATATGTGTGGGGACAAAGGATCACCCTGCCTGACTCCTCTTTCTACATCGATCTTGACCTTTTCATTTCCCATCCTCACATATACTCGTCCTCTGCTATAGATTTCCTTCAGTACAGGGTGTCCAAAAAGTATTGTTACACTTAACGAATTTTTTTAACATGTAGGTCGAGTTGTCAAAACCTGTAATAACACGTTTGAGCCCACCCTTCGGTGCGTTGAGGGAACCTACTAATTAGTTTCCCATAGTCATGGTTCGTCCAAATCGCTATCGTCAAACTATTATCAACCTTTGGACCCTCGGCGACCCCCCAGATTCCATCAGGAGGAAGCTTCGTATTTCCCGAATGACAGTCTATCGCACCATCTCCCGTTTCAAGCAGTTGGGCACTGCGAAGGACCGTCCAAGATCAGGAAGACCCAAGACCGCTCTCACTCAGAAGAACAGGAGAATCGTGGAGAAGAGAGTGAATCGCAATGCCAAACGATCCATCAGGAAGATGGCTAAGAATCTCAAGATCTCCAAAGGATCCGTGTGTGCCATCGTTCATTCTCTTCTCAAGTCCTACCCCTACAAGATGAGAAAGGGCCATGGCCTCACTGATGTCCACAACCAGAAGTGCCTGGAGAGATGCAAGCTGCTCCTTCAGCGGGCCGATCGTGGGGAGCACTTGACTACCGTTTACTCTGACGAGAAGCTGTTCTCAGTCGAGGAGGTCTACAACAGTCAGAACACCAGGATCATCGCCAAGTCTCCTCAGCAAGCTGACGCCAGAGGTAGAACCATCTCTCGCATTGCCCACCCCCAGGCACTGATGGTTTGGGCTGGTGTGTGCTCGACGGGCAAGACTCCTCTCGTGTTCGTGGATCCCGGGGTCAAGATCAACAAGGAGTACTACACCAGGGCAATTCTCCAGAAGGCCCTTCTCCCCTGGTCCCGCTCCCACTTCAAAGGGGCTCGCTGGACCTTCCAACAGGATTCAGCGCCTGCTCACTCGGCAAAAGTGACGCAGGCATGGTGTCGCGCCCATCTGCCCGACTTCATCTCGAGTGAGGAATGGCCCTCGAACTCCCCCGATCTCAACCCTCTGGACTTCAGCATTTGGTCAGTGTTGGAGAAGGAGGCCTGCTCTACTCGCCACAAGAACCGCGATTCCCTCAAGGCAGCCCTTCTCAAGGCATGGGAGAAGATCGACGTCCCTTACCTGCGGGCCGTCATCGACTCGGTCCCTCGTCGTCTCAGAGAGGTCATCGCGGCCAATGGAGGCCAGATCGAGTGATCGTGCATTGTTATGTTCATATGGTCACTGATAAATACTGTGCCCCGTTTGAGTTGTCTATGTTGCTTTTAAAGAAAGATACATGGTTTTATCCGTGTAACAATACTTTTTGGACACCCTGTATATTCACTATCTTGGGGTGAACTTCTTGAATTAACAATGATCTCCAAACAGCATCAAATTCGATCGAATCGAAAGCCTTCATGTAGTCAATGAAGACGAAATACAGAGGAAAGTCGTATTCGCTTGCGCGATTGATCAGTTCCGTTATTACAAAAGAATGATCGATTGTAGAGTAGTCTCTTCTGAATCCCGCTTGTTCATGGGGTTGTCTTGCATTGAGCGTTCTTTGAATTCGTGTGTCAATTGTGGATGTAAAGACTTTGTAAATGATATTCAAGAGAGCAATGGGACGATAATTCGCTATGTCCAAAGGATTTCCTTTTTTGTATATTAGCGAGATTGTAGAATCCGGAACTGAGTCTGGTATTTCTCCATCGTTGATCCATTTATTGAAAAGAGAGCATAGGGGCTTGACCAGAATGTCTGCACCACTTTTCAGCATCTCTGATGTGATTTTATCTGGACCTGGTGATTTTCCAACTTTCATCTTCTGTATTGCATGATTTACTTCACTCGGTAAGAGTTCCAGAAAGGGTTCACTTGATTTCGCGATTATTCTTGAGGGGCGCACGGTTCTTTTGAAAAGGTTGTAAAAGTTCTGCACCACGGAACACATTTCATTCTTCGAATTGGCTATTGACCCATCTGCCTTTTGAAGTTGGTTCAAGTGTGTTCGTCCAATCTGCGATGACTGCAGTGCTCTGCGCGTACTATATCCATATCTCACTGCCTCTCTTACAACTTCTAGGTGCCTTTTTCTGAGATCTTCATGTATTGAAAAACGTAAAGCTTTACTAGTGAGAGAGAATTCAATTCGCTTCTGTGCCGTGGTTGCATTATCCTTCAGTTCTTTTCTCTTCGCAAATAGAGCTTTCGTTGATTGAGAAAACCTTTCTTGTTTTACTGATGGCACCATAGACTCCCTTCTAATCGTGTGCAGCTGCTTCTTTATGGCATCATAACTCGTTAGTGTTCCGTGTATCGATTGTACGTTGCTCGTGAAGATTCTCTTATCGAATTGTACTTGGCGTCGAGGTTGGTGGTAGAGCTGTCTTGATTTCGTTGTAATTCTTATTTTTGCCATTATTAGCCTGTGATCCGTAGTGAAATGTAGACTTCCAACTACAGATACATCTAGCACATTCGACGGACTTCGAGACATTATATAGTCGATTTGGTTTCGGGTAGCCATGTTGGGCGCTTCCCAAGTCCATTTCCTCGTGTCTCGCTTCGTGAATTGTGTATTGTGCACGTAAAGGCGCATTTCCGCACAAAAATCAGCTAGTCGTTGCCCTCGTTCGTTTCTTGTTCCAAGTCCATGATTTCCGATGAAGGTTTCATCCGGTGTCTGCCTTGATCCAATTTTCGCATTGAAATCTCCGCAGACCACTACATGACCTCGTCCGCCACCCGGTAGACGAACACGACCAGCGGAGGAGGTAATGAGGGTCGATAGGTCATTCATTATCCGATCGTATTCCTGATCTGAGTGGCTTGAAGTGGGCGCGTAGATGTTGATTACGCGCAGTCCAATTGGGGGAATGTCCACGAAAGACAATCGGTCGTTCAACGAATGAAAAACACAATGGGGCGCCCAATGATTGCTTATCAAGAATCCGGTTCCATGAGCGGCACGGACACCATATCCCACTAGCAGAAGGCAGGTATTAGAAGTGATTATTTCTGAGGGAGAGGCAGGGTTCGAGGGGGATACGGTAGGGGAGGGATAGGGTACGGCGGGATAGGGTAGGGAAGGGGATATGGTAGGGGTACATGGTGGCTTGGGAAGGAGGGGACATCGAGGAGGATAGGGAAAGGAAGGGACTATCTCACAGGTGGAGGGGGTAGGGTGGGTAAAAGTGCTGAGTTCAGGGTGTTTGGGTAGTGGAAGTGGGCTCCTACAGGCGAATCAGGTGGGGGAGGGTGGCAGGAGGAAGGCTAAGGATCAGGGGGGGAGAGGTTCCCTCAGGGGGGGGGGGGGGGGTCAGGCAGGAGGGCAAGGGTAAGGTGGCTTGGAACGGGGGAGGGGAGGGTCTCTTGCCGGCCACAGGGGGTGGTAGGACTGGGGGTGGGGAGGATCAGAGTGGGGACGATGGGATGGGGTGGGGTGGGGCAAGGTCAGGGGAGGGGAGGAAGGGGGTGAAACCCACGTCATCAGCAAAAGACGAGACGAGTAGAAGAGCGAGCACCAGCAAGTTGACCATGGCGAGACGAGAATGGAGAGGAGGAGGAGGCTAGACCCTTTTATAGGAAAAGGAAACATGACAAATGAAGATGCAGATTGAGAGGACGTGACGAACAATAGATGCAAAGAGATCGATTAGATCGAAAGAAGAGGATTATTGATTTGATTAAAAATTGGTGTTGCAAATTCGAAAGTGCAGATTAGAAAAAAAACAGCTCTAAAAAATCAACGTTACATAATGCAGTAATCATACATTTTAAGACATGCATATCATGACGATTGTCGAACACAATGTTCCCTTTTTCTCTACCCTCTTCCCTTGAAAGAACAGCCCAAGATCGCACAATTCACAGTAATCAGTATTTATCCAGTATTCGAGTTCTAGTCAGTGTTTTCCAGTATTTCTCATCAGTTTCAGAGGAGGCTCTAGAGGAGGAGGGCCGACAGCGAGAGGAGAGCGCCCGTTGCTGCAGATGCTGCAGCGCCGCTCGAGGAGGTTGCGCCATTCTCTGGGTCCTCGTCAACAAATGGGAAGCCAACAGGCGGCTTTCCTAAAAACAGTTATACCGTAACGATCATCACGTAATGCCATAAAACCCTTTAATACTATACTTCCTACTCATTCCTATCCCCATTGTCTCAAAACGTTCAATAGAACTTCCTATAGGTTACAATTTAAATAATTTAAAAAAATACCTCTAATAGGCGAACCAACGGGCGCGGTGTGCTTCACCTCGCCCGTCCACTCGCACGGCGTCGAGTACACGAGACCATTTACGAAGCCGTAGCCTTCCCGCAACTTCAAGTTGACATACTTCTGAAATGCATGCCCTTAACCTTAAGTGACCTTAAGCGACGTTAGTCCTTACGAACCTCGGGCGGATACGCGCAGAACTCCTCTTGTGACATGGGGGCGGTGCGGAGTTGACGCAGGGTATGCACTAAGTAGAAGTCGAGCGGAGTGACGACAGCCAGGAAACCGTTGTGAAATTTCTGAAAATAACATTAATTATAATAATTAATATTGTAGTTATTTATTTTCAATATACCAGCTTGTCGATCTCGCCCGCACGGGAGTATTGAACCCTGATGGTGTAGTGATGGATGGGCACGCCCTTGACTCTGCACCTGCAAATTTGATCGTTGATCTTTCAGCTTCCTGAGCAACTAACAAGTTGTAGACGCCAGGACACCATTGGGCGTAGGGCGCGCTGCAGTTGAGATCAATCCATAATTGTGTCTCATATTTTGTGATGTATGTCTCCTGCAATGATATATTTTAGAGTAATAACTCTCACAATACCAGGTACCAGGGTACCAGGATTGTCAGATACCAGGATCTGGTATCTGTACTCACCAGTGTGCCCGGCGCTATGGTCAGCGTGCCGTTCTCATCTGTTACGAAGCGTCCATTCTGATTGCTATGAGCCAGCTTAAGATCCCATTCACTAGTGCGGTCGTCTAAATTTAAAAATAAATGAAAATATTCCGTCAGAGTAGCACCGTTTATTTCCCGAAAGACGAATTCCGAGCTGAAATTAGCAAGGTTTTTACGGACAGATCAACGATTAAAGAAGAAATATCAGCGAAACGAACTATGCAAGAGGAGCGTAGCTGCCATCCTTCCTCATGCAGAGCAGCGTGAAGTTGCTGATATCGACCTGAAAGTACAGCAAAGGATCGACAGCAAATATGGGAGTAGGGTGGATGGGGTGGTGAAGGAAGGTCGAGTGGGGAGGGAAGAGGGGGGGGGGTGGTCCAGAAGGGAATGGGAGGGTATGGGAGGGGTTGGTATAGCTTGGGGGGAATAAGGGTGGGCAAAACCTACCTAGTGATAAGCAAAAGAGGAGACGAGCAGAAGAGCGAGCACCAGCAAGTTGACCATGGTGAGACGAGAATGGAGAGGAGGAGGAGGGGAGACCCTTTTATAGCCAGGGGAGACGTGATAAATGGAGATGCAGATTGAGTGATTAGATGCAAAGAAGGAGATTAGTGATTTCATTAGATGGAAAGAAGAGGATTATTGATCAAATTGGAATGTGTTATTGCAAATTCGAAGTGAACAATAACAACTTGAACCAGACATCTAAAATAGTTATGGTGTTATAAAAATAATAAATTTAAAAGTACTACATTTAACCTTCCAATTAAGACTAATACTAAATACGAATTAAGCTTGGGTCCGGCCCACAGAATATTATACTTTTGACCGTTTGGCGATCCTTCACGTTATAAACGCTCCAGATCGCAAATTTATCAACAACAAAAGTCTATCACCATATAGAGAGAGGCATGAACTACGAGGCCAACTGTTTGGCCATAATAATGCCCCCCCAGTTACAAGTAACCCCTCCAACGGTAACTCACCCCGTCTGCCCTCCCAATTCTTCCTTTTGAACCTTTACATGCAAAAGATGCATGGGAGAAGGAGGTGAATGCCCTGTAAGTTTTGGGGGATGCGTTGCTGTTTCTGTCCCTTTTGGTATCGGGGACACTTTGTATCAACTAACTATTTTACGGGAATTTGAAGGGACGTGTCAGTGGTTTTGGGGCATATCGGCATTTTGAGGGAAATTTCAGGTGTTTACGGGGAACAATTTCCCCCCAAGGACCCTAGAAAAGCAAGCGATTTAGAAAATTGTCATTATCATGTATCGTTGTTTTCATCATGGGTATTTCGAATCGCTTATTCTTTTTTAGTGTCCTATTTGGTAGAGAAAAGAATTCGAATATATCCTGTTCAACATAAATCGTGCCAGAACAATGTTCAGGATTTAGTACAGGGTCATTATTTATCATTGATTAAACAAATCAGGAAACCGGTCTCCGATCTATTTTTCAAAATTTTCCAAGAATATTGGTTTTGTTTATTCATTCTCATACATAATGTAAACGGGAAAATTTATCAGCAAAGTTTATCTTGAAGACGATCCAGTACAGTATCCTTCAGTTCCTGCAATAAATTGTATTTGTTTAGAAACATAATTGAATTAGTCATATACAAGTAATGCACTACAAATTCAAAATATATGTACCTCAAATTGATTGATACTCAGTTCTTCGTCCCCTGAAGTGATAACGCGCATAAGCTTCATGTCTTTTTCCTTTTTGCTCCGATCGATGTAAATGGTCAATAGTCGTGCATCTGTAATAAAATTGACACAAAAAGGTGATTTTTCGAGCACACACGGTAAGAATTTAATAAAAATAAACTATCCAAATATTGGTGGATGATGCAAAAAATCGCTCTGATGATGATGAGAGAGCTAGGGAAAGAGGAGCTTAATGACTTGTTTGTATCATCAACAAATATTTGGATAGCTATCTGTGAAGGTCTACTCACGGTATGTTTCCCGCGTTCTTTTTGTTTCATGTTTCAGATCTTTCGTGACCAACTCGAACTGGTATGGCTGGACCTTCTCAAGATAATCGGGTTCCGATAGAGGGTCGACATATTTTTTTCCGAACGCAAGCATGTTCACATGCTGAGACATGAATTCGAGATGGTGGTGTTCGGTGAACCACTCGGGCCGTTCGTTCCTCGGCGGCAAGGATGTAGTGAAGCTAGTGGGAGCACCATCGGTGAGAAGGATGGTAACCCTGGGTCTCGTGGAGTTGGTCGGAAGTAGCGCATACACCTGTGATACACGACGTTATGTAGGGACAAATATGTCATAGTGAAGAAGTAGACTCTGAGGTCCCGTGTCAACGTTACAACGAGACCTTGCATATCCGAACGCAGACATTGATGGTATTATAACAGCAACATCTGTGTGGAAATTTTAAAAAAAAGTCATGTTCACCTCATCATTCGCGGCTTGCAGAGCTTCAACAGTATTGGTAGCAATTCCCTGAAATATTGCACACATCATAAGGCAAAATTTTAAGCGTTTACCGTCTTTGGCTGTTTCAAAATGTCCATTATATCTTGCATATTGGCTTTTGGAGCTAAAGGAGCTGTCAGTTTTGCCAAACCACTGAATTGGACCAATGCGAACCTTCAAAAACGGTTGTATGCAGAAACAAGACTAAATTTACCGATTATCAGAGTTGTCGAGGTCGATGAATTTAAGGAAAGTTGAGACGAAATTCACCATGGCTTGGCGGCCTTTAATTGCCGATTTCGATTCGTCGAACAGCAATACGTAATCTACAAAACACTTATTGCTGTAAAGCATAATAACTCTTAAATTTACGTTCACTCTTCGATGAGATCAGTTAGAGAGCACAATGAATGAAGAATGTACAGTACCGGCATACCTGTTCCTATTGGGCGGGAGTTGTTGCACCGGGTGCAAATACTGCCGGCGGGCTTCTTGTCCACCGCTGAAACGTCGACGTATCCTTTCAAGCAAGCGCATCTCAGCTATAAATTATATTGTTACAATTTCAATTGAACAAAAATATAGAAAAAAATTTTTAAAAAAATAAATAAATAAAACCTGACCTTATTCTCACTACACTGAGCAGACTGACCGCACGTGTAAGCACATTTCTTAAGATGTACTTTTTCATCGGCTGAAAAGAACGAGTTGATGTTTTTGTTGTTACTATTACAGCTGTTGTTATTGTTCTATTTTCGGAAATAACATTTTAACACGTGTATCACGAGAATGTGTGCGGGAAAGGCCCCTCGGGAACATTTTTGAAAAAGTTGTACATAATTTAACTCATATTATAATGGCAGAATACCCAAAGTACAAGAATTCGAAAAATATAGGTCATTGGCCCCAGAGCCGTCAATTAGGAATTCTCCGGTTTCACACCCGGCTACACTGTATCTCAGCTCCCAGGAGACCTAGAAAGATGGCACAGAGCTTAAAATGTGCGGAAAATTATTTCCAGCAGCTTTTACGTTGAAACCTTCCTTGTACAGATGCATTTAAATTTTGTTTAAATAAATACCATTTTTGCAGTAATCAAAAAATGTTTTCACCATCAAGGAGTGAAAAAAATACAAAATGATTTCGCTTATTTATAAAGAAATGTGTGTTACCCCTTGTATGTTACCCAAGAAAAATATAATCGGCGAACTCAGCCTACCCTTCAAGTTCGAAAACTTTGGTCAAATGCGACTTCGTGCTCAACCTTCTTTCTTTTGAATTGAATTCTAAACTACGCAATTAGTAGTTTCAGAAGTTTTAGGGTACGGGAGGTTAAATAAGGTGGCAACATAAAGGAATCGGATCACTTTGCAAAATGAATTTCCTGAACCTCGATATTTTCCAAGTTTGCATTTCATTTCTAACTGACCGATCTTTGTACTATGTCGGTGAACCCCTTACTTAATTTGAAGTATGCTTCGGATATATCAAGATACTTGTAAAATCGTTTTATCTTATATCTTCTAACATCGAACTTTCGTGCCTCAAAAACGTAAGTTCGATGGTGTCGAAATTTTCAAAATTTGATTTTTAGAAAACCCTAACAAACTATTGTCCGATATTAGCATGTAAAATTATTTTGAGGTAATTGAAACCGTACCCTAAAACTTCTGAAAATACTAATTGCGCAGATTAGAATTAAATTCAAAAGATACTATTAATGAATAATCGGTAAGGTTAAGCACGAAGTCGCATTTGACAAAAGTTTTCGAACTTGAAGGGTAGGCTGAGTTCGCCGATTATATTTTTCTAGGGTAACATACAAGTTTTTCTTTATAAATAAGCGAAATGATTTTGTATTTTTTTCACTCCTTGATGGTGAAAACATTTTTGATTACTGCAAAAATGGTATTTATTTAAACAAAATCTTTGAATTCATCTGTACAAGGAAGGTTTCAACATAAAAGTTGCTGAAAATAATTTTCCGCTCATTATAAGCCCGGTGCCATCTTTCTAGGCCTCCTGGGAGCTGAGATACAGTGTAGCCGGGTGTGAAACCGGAGAATTCCTAATTGACGGCTCTGGGGCCAATGACATTTTTTTTTTCGACATTTTTTTTCGAAATCTTGCAAATGCATAATCCTATTTAGATCGACTGATTGAATAACCGTTTCTAGACCGATGTCAAATGCGTAGCCCTTTTTGCATGTGTACAGTAAATTGACATCATCGAACGTTGGTGTTGAGCAATCTAAAAAAATTCTAGACTTACAAAACTATTTTCAATGCTCACTTGTACATGACCCCACACTATTCGCATTGATCAGCAGGGACTTGCAAATTTCATTTTCTGGAAATATTTGTGAACCATTCTGGTTGCGCTTGGGCAATCTCACTATCAATTCGACAAGCACCGAATTGGACTTTAATTTCAGTCTCAATGGATGCATCCTTCTTAGAAACACTCCATGTTCCATTAGCACAGTTACCCAATGCCTAAAAAGTCGGTGTGAACGGTATTATTCCTAACAAGATGATACCTCGATCTTCCCTTGTTGGTTTTTGTAATGAAGCTTGAGTGACACTGTCGACCTTCCAGTCATCTAAGTATATTATATGTATATTAACAAAAGGGCTATAATACCTTTGGACAGCTAGTATCTGATCCAGTCTGAATGATTGCTTTTGTTATCGAGCTGCTTTCTTTCCATTCTTCACTTTCGATATTTGCTATTTCGAGGGAACACGACGGTTTTGGCTTCTCAACGGCTTCAAAGATTCTAATTTGAGTACGCAATTTTCGATTTAATTGTTCATGATTTCCTTTTGGATAATTTTGTTATTTTCGGATGTATTTCGGGGAATGGAGCTGGTGAATTATTTTCCGGATAATAAACATTCCCGAAAATGTGAAAAATTATCCCAAAAAATGAAAATTCTAATTTATATCAATTGGGACAAACACCACATACGGATTGCGCGACAGCTCAAGTCTCCCGGGTACTCCACTGCCACTCCTTTCACATTTGAAATGAGTTCTACGCGAGTGTCATTGAAACGACAGAGAAGTTGGCTCTCAAATGATAAAAAAAAATCCAATATTCGAGCATTCATTTGACTAACCACTCCACGAACTTCGCTGAATGCAAATCCCTCAGGGCATGAATACATTAATTTGGTGTCATCATACACAGGTTTGGAACAATCTAAAAAATATTGTTTAAAGATAAATAAATTCATATTTTCGCTACAGACTTTCGCAGGGTCCCATACTATTTGCGTTACTCAGCAAGGAATTCATGTGTATCTATTAGTTACGGAGAGGATATTCTCACTGTCAATTCGACAAGCACCGGATTGGACTTTAATTGCAGTTTCAATGGATGCATCCTTCTTAGAAACACTCCATGTTCCATTAGCACAATTACCCAATGCCTAAAAAGTCGGTGTGAACGGTATTATTCCTAACAAGATGATACCTCGATCTTCCCTTGTTGGTTTTTGTAATGAAGCTTGAGTGACGCTGTCGACCTTCCAGTCATCTAAGTTTACTATCTGGATATTATCAAAAAGGGCCATAATACCTTTGGACAGCTAGATCCAGTCTGAATGATTGCTTTGGTTATCGAGCTGCTTTCTTTCCACTCTTCACTTTCAATATTCGCAATTTCGAGAGTACACGATGGTTTTGGCTTTTATTGAAAGATTTATATTGGAAATATAAATTTGGATCATCATATATTCATTGTATTCACTCTCATATGTTTGGTTTGCGAGAGGGAGCATCCAATGAGCAAATCATAGGGCCGTTTCTCGATATCTAATTTGTGGTTTCACTTTTGCGACGCATTTGAATCGTTTTAGATGCGTTTCTGGCTGCTAAGTTGGTCATTTTTTCCGCACCAGAAACTAACCCGAAAATATGGGAAAAATCTCGAAAAAATGAAAATTCTAATTTATATCAATAGGGAAAAAACGACATACGGATTGCTCGACAGCTCAGGTCTCCCGGGTACTCCACTGCCACTCATTTCACATTGGAAATGAATTCTACGCGAGTGTCATTGAAATGACAGAAAAGTTGGCTCTAAAATTAAGAAATTCCAGTCTCCGAGCATGCATTTGACTAACCACTCCTGGAACTGTGTTGAATACAAATCCCTCTGGGCATGAATACATCAATTTGGTGTCATCATACACAGGTTTGGAACAATCTAAAAAAAATTTTTGAAGAAAATAAATGGATATTTTCGCTTCTCACTTGTACATGCTCCCACATTATTCACATTAGCCAGCAGCGACTTGCAAACTTCATTTTCTGCAAATATTTGAGAATCATGTATGTTTTGAGAGAAGCATCGTACTATGAATTCGGCATGCAGCGGATATTACTTGAATTTCAGTGCTAACGGATGCACCCTTCTCATAAATAGTCCAGGTACCATTAGCGCAGTTTCCCAAAGCCTGAACTATGTCTGTGTGATCTATACTATGGCAGCCAACTTACACGAAATATTTTCAAGTAAAATATTACCTCGATTTCCCCTTGCTGGTTCTTATAATGAAGCTTGAGTGACGTTGCCGACCTTCCAGTCATCTAAATCTTGAATCTTTTTCTTTATTGCTGACGTATCAAGCGACATTGACGGAAGGACAGGTGGGGAGTGTACAGGGTGGCTGATAAATATTGCGTCCACCTTTTGAATAATATCTCGCAAACAAATAAAAGGATAATTATCATATTGCGTTTAAATATATATCAGTACCGTGCAAAACAATTACTAGACGCAGGCTTCATGGTATCGACTGGCCTCTTAGCATGGAGGCAAAACGTAGTCTACATTTTTACTCAATGCGCCGTTCACATTTTTCGATATATAAAATGATCTCAATGTCCATCGAAATTGCAACCGAGGTGAATATGAAGAGTAACCCTTCCACTAAGTGATAATCTTGTCAAATGCGATATAGGGTCTCTGAAAACAGAGAGAGATAAATTTGATGACTTTCAGTCACGCATATTCAAAAAACTCACTTTTCGGAATTTCTTATTCTGAATGTTGATACCGCCGTATAATGTCGCATAGCTATTAACAGAGTCCAGTTATGAAATATTGTTGCATCAAATTGAATGTAAACGTTGAATTAATGGTAGAAGTTGGCACCTCAAAATATCGCTAAAAGCGGCGCTTCGCAGCATTTCGCAACTTATTCTGGTTCCGAATCAATATGCCCAAGCAAATGGAATGCATTTTCACAATAAAGAATGATGGAGTATCATTCATAAAATAGAACAATTCCAATAGCTAATGTGTTCGAAGAATGCGGCTTCGAAATATTATTATTTTTTATAGAGCGCCGTTCATAATGAAATAATTTTAAAGCATTTCTGAGAAAGTTCCGAGGCTCATAATATAATTGATCACATATTTATACGTGTAAATGGTTGTTCTTATTAGGAATAAATGGATGAGTCCTGTATCTAATTCCTTGCTGTAAGGCGGCATAAACTATCAGATACGTGTATGTGCCCAGAAAAGTCCCAATTCCAAAACAAAATATTTCAGAAGTGATAACTCTTGAAATACTTGAACAATCCAGATAATATTTATAGGCTAATAACTTTTGTCCCTTACTAACATAGTTACCAAATTTGATGCAATGGTGCCTACAGAGAATGGAGATTGAGAAACAAGAAAAGTGGCGCAATATTTATCAGCCACCCTGTAGGTTGATCTGTTGGCTCGATCACAGCGAGCTCAGGGAGAATGGGAACATTAAAAATGGGCACTAGGTCAGATGAGAACAATGGTATCATACCGCCTTTAATCTATCAAATGCGGTATTACGTCATAGTTCCCATCCGACATAATACAAAACAATGTAATACCGTAGGACAGCGTATCTCTGATCCATTCTGCACGATTGATTTCGTTATCACAAAGGTTTCTTTAAAGGTTGCTTCATCAATATTTGCCAGTTCGAGAAAGCAAGATTGGTGTGGTGTGGAATTGTTGTTGTTGTTGTTTTTGTTGTTATTATGGATTCCCTCTTGTTGTTGTTGCTTTTCGTTGTCCTTCAAGTGTTCCTCACAAAGTTTTTCGAACTCGGTAGATTTTGGAAACTGAAATATAATTTTAACTGCTTGTTAAAACTACGGCCTCACTTGTTGGCCATGAAGTTCTTGAAGTTTGAGAAGTCGCTGAATTGTAAGGTTATAGTGATGTATGCAAAAAAAATATTTACTTCAAGCAAAATTTTGTCCACCATCATTTTGCTTTCCATTTCAACAGCGAAATTGTGCAAATCGGTTTCGTATTTGGCGAAGAAATCATGGCTCTGAACAATCAGGCAGTTATCGAACGATAGGTAGATTGCACCAACATTTTGTAGACTCATTTTGATATCAGTAATCACTTGATCGATTGTGGCTTTTGTGTCATCAAATGCACCTGAAATGGTTATTGTAAAGACATTTTTGGCAATTCTCCTGATGCACGACCAGTTACAATTGTCAGTAAATGTCATATTCTAAGTACTTCTGAGTGTAGATACGGTTCAAATCTATGAAGCCATATTCTGGCGATTGGTACTGACCAGGAATCTAGGAAACGTTTTCCATTTCCCCCATTTACTTACAGTCATTCTTGAGTTCCTTGCACAATTGTGCGCATTGCGCAATGAGAAGGGGAAGGAAGAGAAGAAGAATCATTTAACATGGAATCTAAGTTAGTCTAACGAAATTTTACAGCGATTCGAAAATCGCGATGACAATGCATGGGAAACATTGTTTTTAGGAGAGTGCTTTATGCATTCAATCCGCAGCAAACATTAAGAGTGAATGTGTTAACGGGCTACGTGGCAGAATGATCTAAATGCTAAATGCAATACTATCTCGAAAAAATGATGCTCTTAAGAATGTATTGTGCAGCTCTTAAAGTAATATCAGCAGTAATGTCCAACTTAGGAAACAGCTAACTTTGGGTGACGATAAAAAGCTTCACAATGAAAGAAGGCTTAGTTAGCAAAACAAGACACTATTAAACATGTTCTGAAAAGAAATATTAGAAATAATCCGTTGTAGATATATCTAGTATTTATACTATTTTAAAAGAAAGAGTTTTTATACTATTTTAAAAGAAAAACTTTCTCGTTTCACATTCGATTCTCATTTGTATCTTGTTTATCCGATCAATAATCCTCTTCTTTGCATCTAATCACTCAATCTGCATATTCACTTGTCACGTCTCTTCCTATAAAAGGGTCTCCCCTCCTCCTCCTCTCCATTGTCGTCTCGCAATGGTCAACTTGCTGGTGCTCGCTCTTCTTCTCGTCTCGTCTTTTGCTGATGACGTGGGTTTCGCCGTGCCAGTACCCTCCCCCCTCCCGACCACTCACCGCCTCCCCAGTTCGACTCTCCCCAAGCTACAGTTCCCTTTACCTCAGATTTGTCCCCCCCTACCGTACCCCGCGCGTCACTAACTATGGCCCTACAGTGCGGAATTCGTCTCTTACCATATCTCACCTATGTCTTCCTTGTTCTCATATTGTGCATGCACAATTGTTGTGAAATTCAGGTCGTGATCTCTAACTTCACTGTGATCTGCAAGAAAAAGGATGGCAGCTACGCTTCTCTAGCCAGGTTTGTTTCTCCGAGCAATCGTCTGACTCTCTTCAGTTTGCACGCTCTCTCGTCTCTCTGACCGGCGAGATAGCGTGCAAACTGAGGAGAGTCAGACCTTTGCTCGTTTCTCCACAATGGATCATTGATCTCCGATCAATGATCTTTGTATGCATCACATTCTATTATGTGTTTACTTCTTTCGCCTCAAGGACTATTGGTGGGGAAAGAGACATGGTTTGTTTTCATATTTTTTTATTCAATATTTGGCATTTTAAGGTTACGACGCGAGGGACTTGCGGCGGCGAGGTTCCGATGAATTCGCTCGCTTCAAAACCGATGACGAAGGCCGGATATTTGTACGACCGGACGATGTCGTAAGTGCTCCCTGAAGGCTTGTCGGATGTCAGGGCGATTGTCGCAGGAGCCGTACCCCGCCGAGCGTCCTGTTCAGCTATGGGTTGATGTCAACTGCACTGCGCCCTACGCCAAGGAGTGCCCGACCATCAACAATGTATAAGTTTCGTCGAACGTTGATCAACGATCAAAGATCAGCGATCAACGACCAAAGATCATTGCAGGTGTCGAGCCAAGGGCACGCCCATCGAGCGCCACACCTTCAAGTGCGACTACTCGTGGTCTAACAAGAAGGTGAGTGACTAATCATTGGTTTTATTAATGAATTTATAATATGTTATTGTTTAATAATGAATCAGCCGCTCAAGGAATTGTACTCTATCAATAGCAAAAAATGGAACTGTACAAGAATGATCTTGAGACCTACTTCGATTCTTTTTCGACACCAATTACAGCCCTACATCGACGGTTTCCTGGCTCTCATCACGGCTCTCGACTGGCGGGTAGTGCAGACGTTTGAAGAGCTCCCGTGCGAGAAGATGACACGAGAAGAGTTCTGCCTGTACCCACCCAAGGTGCGTAAGAAGACCTTAAGGTCACTTAAGGTTAAGGTTTACATCAGTGTGTTTCAGAAGGACATCAAGTTCGACGAAGGCTACGGCTTCGTAGATGGTCTCGTGTACTCGACGCCGTGCGAGTGGACTGGAGAATCGACGCTTAGCGCCTGCAATGCGACCGACACACCGATTGGCTCGCCCCTCAAAGGCAATGTGTTGTTGTTTTGTTGTTTTTGTTGTTTTTGTTTACTTAAAACCGTATTTGTTAAAGTAATCTTGCTTCAGGCAACGATCGCTTCGGCGACCCCTTGAAGCACGCAACCGAGAAAGGAGCAACACCCTCGAATGGCGCTGCAGCATCAGCAGCAACGGGCGCTCTCCTCTCGCTGTCGGCCCTCCTCCTCAAGAGCCTCTTCTGCAAGTGATGAGAAATACTGGAAAATACTGACTAGAACTCGAATACTGGATAAGCACTGATTATTTTAAATTGTTCTTGAGAAGGCGTGAGATCTTCGTGATGGGGGGAAGGGATAGGGAAAGGGAGCGAGAAAGGGAGCGAGAAAGGAAGAAGGAATGTGTGCGATAAAAAGAGGAGATGGGAAGGGTGATTGAGTCTTCTTGGGCTGCGTTTGTTCTTGTTAGGGCAATTAATATCATAGTTAATGGCGTTACACCTAAACTATTTCCCTTAACTATATTGATATATCTCTTTCGCCTCGATTTTTTTTTCTATAGATAACATTTTATATTGAATAGATAACATTTTATATTGAATACTTCGCCATTCTCGTACAATCAACTTTGTTGTTATAACACAGTATCACACTAAATAAGGTTGAAACTTCACATGAATTAGTTAGTGGAGTTTTAATGTAAAAATTTGATAAATATCTCGAATTTAAACATTTGAAATTACCTCGTGTTTTCACAAAATTTGCAACAACACTTCTCATCCAATCAATAATCCCTTTCTTTGCATCTAATCACTCAATCTGCATCTTCATTTGTCACGTCTCCTCTGCCTATAAAAGTGTATCCCCTCCTCCTCCTCTCCATTCTCGTCTCGCAATGATCAACTTGCTGGTGCTCGCTCTTCTTCTCGTCTCGTCTTTTGCAGATTTTGCTGATGACGTGGGTTTCTCCCTGCCCTACCCCTTCCCCCCCCCCCCGAAGGATACCCCTCGCCATAGGAACCCCTCCCCTGGACCCTCTTCTCACATGGCCTGATCCTTTCCCCCGCCCACCACTCCTACAGTATACCCTCTCCCGTACCGTAATTGAGATCCCAACATGCCTCTCGCCCTTTCCTCTCCCCACCGTCCCCTACCGTACCCTACCGTTCCGTCCCTTTCACTACCGTCCCCACCCTGCCAAAGTTCCGTCCTTACCGTATCTTCCACTATCGTATCCATCCAAACAAACACCCCTGCCTACGGTATCTTTCCCCGTTGCAGGCCTTCTTTTCTAATTTCACTCTGCTCTGCATGAGGAAGAATGGCAGCTACGTTCCTCTAGCCAAGTATGTTTGCATGTGATCTTTGATCTCTGATCTTTGTATCCTGCAGTTCGAAGTTCGGTCTCCGCTCAACGGGTGAGGTCCAGACGGATTTGCTCAGAGCGGATCCGAAGAAGGATCCGTTAAAAAGGACGGATGATATTGGGAGGATGTCGGTTCATCAACAAGATCTGGTATCTGGTAAGTATAGCACCTAAGGATGGCTTGCTTAGGAATGACTCCATTCCATGTTCATCAATCAATAAACAAATAAATAAATCGAAATATGTCAGGTGAGGCCCCACAACAATCGGTCGATCGAGGCCTGGTTTGAGTTGGAATGCGGCAGTTCCTACCGCCAGGAGTGTCCTGCCGTCAAGAATGCGTAAGTTTCGTGATGAATAGGGAGGCTAGCGCATTGTTGTTGTTGTTGTTGTTGTTGTTGTTGTTGTTGTTGTTGTTATTGTTGTTGTTATTTTTGTATTATTGTTGTTTCAGCTGCATGACCAAAGACAAAAAAGCAAATGCAAAGCCCACAGATCACCACACCATCACGATCAACTACACGGCAGAGGCTGACAAGCAGGTAGTCACTAATTAAGACTAATTATCAATAATTAATTAATTTAATTAAATAAAAAAATAATTTCAGAAATTTCACGGCGGCTTCCTGGCGGTCATCACGCCACTCCACATCAAAGTAGTGCAAAAGGGTCATGAGCTGCGCTGCCAGAAGATGACAAAAGATGAACTCTGCCAGTATCCAGCTAATCGACCATCGGTAAATACTAATTTTGCTAACTAATGTATTAATGCGTTGCTTAATTAGTTAATTACTAAGTAATAAATTACTGAGTTTCTTTCGGTCATATAAAGGCATCATAACATTTCAGGAGGGCATCTACTACCCACAGAACAAGTGTAACTGGGATCCCGTCGCAGAGAGTAACGCCCGCGACTCCAACGGCAGACCGCTTCCCTCGCCCCTACTTGGTAATATTTGAAAATTAATTATAATTAATTTAAATATTTTTTTTTTTAAATGATTCAGACAACGAGCACGAGCCCTCGAATGGGGCTGCAGCATCTGCTGCAACGGGCGCTCTCCTCTCGCTGTCGGCCCTCCTCCTCAAGAGCCTCTTCTGAAACTGATGAAAAATACTGGAAAGAACTGACTTGAACTCGAAAACTTGATAAACAATGATTCCTTTGAATTGTTGCTTGTAAAACCTTTGCGATGGTGGAAAGGGGAGAGGAAAGGAAGAGATGAAGGCGAGAGGGAAAACGGAAGGAGGTCTGAGTGTTCTGCAACCGTCTTGTTATTGTTTTTTTTCTGCTAGTTTTCTCTGTTTTCCTGATTGCTGAAATGTGTCTTCTGTTTTGTTATACTTGGGAGGGAGGAGGAAGGGAGGGGTTCTGCAGTCGTCTTGTTCTGTTCCACGGTTGTGATTTGGAGTAGAGTTCGATAACCGAGACCACGCTCTCTTCGTTCTACACACTCTCTCGTCGATCGACTAGAAAAAGATAGTGTGTAGAATAAAGAGAGCGCGGTATCGTATATCTTACTCTAATTTGGAGCCAAGAGCATTTCTTCAAAGATCCGTCGAGAAGAGATTTGTTGAAGATTTTATATTAGAGCAACATGCCTTTGACGAGTGAAGGCTCTTCACTGAGGAAATGTATAGGAAATGTATTTTATGAACAACAAAAACTTCAATTCTATGTGAAATCAAGAGAACTAACTCGCTATCATCAAAAATTGCCTCTAAAATTCGAAATTTGAAGATTAAGAAAGTGTACTTATCAATAAACGCATACGGCTGTGGATGACATGATACATGTGCTGTCTGCTCTGGGAAATCTCTTCCTCACCCTCACCCAGGAGAGAAAACAAAGTTTATTGAACAATTTATGTTCCACAAGATTCGTGGCAATTTATTTTAAAAATAATATAAATAAACAATAAATCTCTAAAAATATCCTAAAAAGGATCGAGATTATCTTATCGATGAAAGCGAGCGAATCTACAACAGTCGCGTGAGCTGTGTAGAGTTCCTGCTCTGAATGACATTCCAGATGTGGTGTCTGCATTCGACGATGCCCTCCTCCTGCTCTGTCGGCAGTTGTACTTCGGAAGGGACAATGACACCACTGAGGAAGGGATGGGCGAGAGCCCGGTGCGCGGACATCCTAAAACGAGAGTCTTTTTAAAAATTCTAATCGATAATGGAGAACACTATTTCTAGAAAGGAATAGTAAGAAGAAGACTCCCTAAACTAATCGGCAGTGTGTTATGTGTGTGTATCTGAGCAATCTCTGGTCGGGCATATATTTTAGGGTTTCCCTTTTCAGGTAATATTACGGGTATGTTTCAGGTGTGATAAATAGTTGATTAGTTACCGAGCTATTTAGCGCGCTTGAAACATACATGAAAATCATCCAATATTATATGAAAAGGGAAACGATAACATACTTTGAAATTTAGCACTAATGTTATGCCTAGACAGGCGACTCTCATCAATCTGCTCTCTCACTTGTCTAATATGTGATAGAGCACGCTGAACGAAGATATTAGGCTGATTCATAAGTTTCGCTCCATTTTCAGGCCCGAAGTTTTTGAACTGTTATTTGCTTTGAACTTTATCAATTCTCTCATTCCTTTTTGTGTGATATTAGTACATATGAGCTCTGCATATCGCACCTATACTCACACGTGAATAATCGATTCTACTGGAATGTCAAGGACCGAAATGCCGCAAACTTGAAATTTGGCATGGCCAATTTGATGGGATGATACTCATTGCGTAATCATGATAGAGCCATAACAACACTATTTTCTTAAAGTATTTTGAATGGGCATTCTTATAGTAGACTTGCATCGGATCAACCTTGAAACTGCTCGATTAGATATGCACGAATTTCATAGTTCTGAGTTCATGAATCTTGCAGAATTTGTGTCTTGGAGCTCCGCATTTCTGATGAAAGAGCTAATGGTCTTAAATTTATCAGAAGTGGAAGAGCATGTCATATGGATGCTACCATTAAATACTTATGGAGATTCAGCATTCCATTCAGAAGCCACATTTGTAATAATCTAAAAATCGAAATTTTATGGCCGGTTTCGCTCATTTTAACTACATTCGGTCTTCGAGAGAGTCTGAAATTCCGTGTTCAAGTGTTTATCGGAAACATTGACCCTTACTTACTGACTTCACAAAAATACTTCGTTTGTATCACATTCGTTTTGCTTAAGCGGCAGCTTGAACACATCTCTCAAAACCTGGTCAATTAGTCACTTTTTCGAAAAATATATTTTACTGCCGAACGAATTGGAATTGATTAACATAAAACAAATAATTTATGTGCACCTATTGTCACTCAAATAATGCCAAAGTGGCCCTGAACAGAAGTGAACCACAAGCGAGTAAACTATAGAAAAGTGTTAGAGCGAAACTTATGAATCAACCTAATAACAATTTCTAGCAATGCTATCCCTAATCCTAAATCCCCATTTAACATATATATATAGCTCGATTTCTCTAAATAATGTACACTCAGGCATGAGATTTAGGCACATTTAAAATTTAGGGTTTCAATTTTCAGGTCAATTAGGCGCTTTTTCGGGTATGTTTCAGGCGCGATTTATGAACTTATCAGCAATCTAGCGCACCTGAAACATACCCGGAAATGACCTAAAATTACCTGAAAATTGAAACCCTCTTAAAAATAAAACAAAATATTCCTAACCTGTTTCGCGGGTTGAACTGAAGCGTTTTGTCGATGAAATCGGCTAGATGTGACTCGTTGGCAATGTCCTGGGCACTGATTCCTCTCCGTCCATTGGCCCTTACACGGTTCATTTTTATTCATGCCCGATGCGAGATTGAGGATGAATGAATTTGATACACGTGCTGAACTTACCTTGTCTTCAGCTCCTGAACAAAATCGATTCGTTTCGCAACTTTCGACACTTGCTCGATGGATTTTTGCTCAGCTAAGTTTGACATCTGCAATAATGCAACTTAAAATGGGTAGAAATCATATTTGTATAGCTTGTATGATCAATAATTTAATTGATTGACTTGCTTTGAAGTAAGTACCCCAACGACACACATGTTTTGAAATAAAGCTTCAAACGTTCAAACCTTTTTGAGTACGGCTTCATCGACTGGTCCGCACAGCTGGATCATCACCTTCAGAACATTCTTGAAATTCGGTCCACTGAAGAGGGAAACACCCGTGAGAAGCTCACAGAAAATGACTGCCATGCTCCAGATGTCCACTGAAATGAATCAAATAATTTAGAAATATATTCCAAAAAACGTTATTTTAATGTTAATAGTATAGTAAATAACACCAAATTTAAGCTCATAAGGACTGACATCCATATTAGTTTATATTGTAAGTAATTATTTTCGTGCCCAAAGTCCGCTTGCAAAAATAGCATACTTATATATCTAAAATCTTAGTTGTTTGAATGTCTTCGAAATTTGGAAAACCTTTCTCGTCATAATCTTTATCCTTCCACTCGACATGCACCTCGATTGCCTTGTAAGGCTCATGTCCCCTCGACCCGGTCTTGTTCTTCTCCGCGAGCACTCGACCCTGACCAAAACCTGGAATTTTAACGAAATTAATTTAACGATTTAACTACAATTGTCAGTCATTGCAAATAAGCTCGAATATTTACTGGTAGATGTTTCATATGTTTCTAAACGAGCAAACATTGAGGCCAGTGATTGGTTGAGAACAAACTATCAGTTTATGTAAATGAAATGGAACACTTTATGTAAATAAAATTTATGATAAAAATACTTAAGAGTCCGGATCTGAGGAAATTTACCATTTCGGCCATTTTCCGGACATTTCCCCGGGACGAAGATTCGGACAAATGTCACATGCTGGACCTAGAGTACTTAGAGTCTTTATTTGAAATTTCACAACGATGACCTCTGTATCGCGCAAAGTGGCGCGTGAGGTATTGGCACAGTGAAAAATGATTAAAATTCATAATTTCTTAATGAATCAACTTAGACTCAAAATATTTTTCGCGTTGTATTAGGCATGCCCTCAGTGTCCAGAAGCACCATTGAAATCACATTTTTATCGATGTCCGATATTTTGAAAATCGTATTGAGCATATCGACCATTTTTCGACATTTCAAGTACAAATATCGGTGCTTAAGGATGTTGAAATTTTTGGTCGTGATACATATTTCGAGACATCATTGCACTGCCTGTAACATTATCTACGAACATAATCCCGCTCTTTCCGGGAACATGAAAAATATACACCGAAAAAATGCTGTATCTGAAACCCGATTTTTAGGTTTTCTGAAATTGAGAGATTCATGCTAAATTTCGACAGCAATAGAGTCTGTGGGAGACAGTGATTCGGATTCCATCTGAATCAATCTATAAGATTGGCGAAAAGTACAACAATTTGACAATCATCTCGATCCTGGGACCACTTTCCGATCATTCAAGGCAAAATTTAACGACTTAAGGTAGTTGAAATTTTTGATTGTTATGTATATTACGCATCAGCATTGCGCGTACTACAATGTGGTGTAGCAACTTAGTCCCGGTCTTTCCGGGAACATGCAAAATATCGGGAAAATTGAAAGATGTAGTCAAATATATTGACATCGAAATCGATAAAAATGTGATTTCAATGGTGCTTCTGGACACTGAGGGCATGCCTAATACAACGCGAAAAATATTTTGAGTCTAAGTTGATTCATTAAGAAATTATGAATTTTAATCATTTTTCACTGTGCCAATACCTCACGCGCCACTTTGCGCGACACAGAGGTTATCGTTGTGAAATTTCAAATAAAGACTCTAAGTACTCTAGGTCCAATGTGTGACCCTGGCCTGAATCGTATTTCCGGGGAAATGTCCGGGCAGTGGTAACGTTTCTCAGATCCGGACTCTTAATACCGGTTAGAGTGAGCTTTCCGATTTTGTCGCCGTTCATGTTGATGCACATTTTCTTCGGTTTTAGGTTCCGATGACTGATCTGTAACTCGGTATGGATTCTAAGGCGGAATAGGATCTGCATATTATCAACGATAACAATATACAACTAAAGCTCTGAGAAAATCCAATCTATCGTGTCTAGGAGATCCACAGCGGACTCGATTTATGGGAAAGACTTTTGATTTTTCCAAATATTGGATAATCAATAAATAAATTCACTCCAAGCGAGTTGATGTATTTCAGAGCACTCAGTAGGTCCCTCATCCAACTTTTCACATGCTCCATTGCATAGCCGCCTATAGTGAATATTTTATTATTGCATATATTTGTAAATTGATTATACCTTTAGCAATGATAGTCTCGAGGTCTGGACCACAGTATTCAGTGATGTGGTAACTGAAAATATGTAAAATTCGACTAATCTACTCTTTGTTTCATTAATTTTGACACAGGATTTCGAGCTCTTATCAAGGACAATACAGCAAAGATTTTTAAAAAAACAACATAAAAACGCTCTGTACATGTTCTGCATTTCATTCGGGTTGCCCTCCGACGTGTACTTCTCCAGAAGCTTCACGACGTTGGCATGATTCATGCTATTCAGAAGGTTAAGCTCACGCAGAACTAGGCAAGCCTGAAAATGATAAATACGACTCAATAGTGTGTAAAAATAACACAAATTATACGTTTTTCTTCTCATTCGAATCCTACGTTATGAGCAATATTGGAACGGAAAATTGAAAGAGCGACTTCTCACGTGAGGCTTCGAAACGAAGACGGGTGATTTGAACTTTTTGACGACGATCTTTGCTCCATTTGGACCGGCGAACATTCTGAAATGTGAATGGTTTCTGACACGATTCTCGTACTTTCTCCTACGCTCTCTCATACTATTGTTCTGTCCAACCAATGCGAAATCACGCGTCTCATATCGATATGTCAATTTTCACAGTTCTAATATCCCAATTATCTGAGTATTTAGCGACCGCGAATCAAGACTTTGAAAATTGGAATGTTTGCCTCGCCGATGCGCAAGAACTGACAACACTGATAAGAGAGCCCGTACTGATAAGAGAGCCCGTAACATTTCGTCCCTCTCTCTTTCTCTCCGGCTATAGATCTCTTCCGCCGATACTCCCTGCGCTCATTCTCCTCTGCCACCTCGTTGTGACCTCTGCAATTTGCTATTGATCCATTATCACGCATGCTCCACGAGTCTCCTCCACTAAACCAGCGAGCTCGTATTTCTTTTTCACCGATTCAATTCATGGAATGAGGGCTTCTCTGCTGGTTGCGGCTGTGATACTCCAGGTGTTGCACTATTTTATTAGGTTGAACAGAAAGTCTTTATCCACTGTTTTGCTCGATCACTGCTCAGTGCAGGATACCTTTGGTGTTCCCTCGCCTCTAGTCAATAACACATGACAAAGGGACTATGTGGTCAACAACTCCCCATTCCACGCCTTTCATTCTGCCACTAGTAAGACCACGATGTTTGTTCCCACGGCCTTGCACATCCGCAACGTTCTGTTATTCGTATTTCTCTCTCACACTACAATGAAGGAATAGGAACGTCAGTTGGCTGAAGTGTACGATTCATATGCCACTCACTACCAGACCATGCGCAATTGGTACCAACTCTTCGAGAAGGGGGACTTTTCCATGGATGATCATGACCGGTCTGGGAGGCCACCCGAGCTGGATTTGGATGCGCTACGGATCGTAGTGGAATTGGATCCTTCCCAAATACCCGCGACATGGCAGCCACACTTGGGGTATCGCAAAGCACCATCGTAAAATGATTGGTCTCCATTGGCAAGAAGAAGAAGCTAGGCCGTTTCATACCCCACAAATTGACCCAAGACCAGTTTGACCACCGTGTCGACGATTCCCTTTCTCTACTCACTCTTCACGCTGGAGATCGATGGTTGGACCGTCTCATAACAGGGGTCGAGAAGTGGGTCTGCTATGAGAATCACCATAGGAGGGCACAGTGGGTGGATGTCAATGAGACCCCACAGGACGTCGCAAAGCCTGGCCTTCACCCTATGAAAATCTTGCTCTCTGCCTGGTGGGGGGTGGATGGCCCGATTTACTGGGAGCTCCTACCCGAGAAGCGGATAATTACTGAATATGTCTACACTAAACAACTACGGAATCTCAAGAAGAAATTCGCACAATCTGCCCTGAACGGCAAGAAAGTGTACTATCAACACGATAACGCCCGACCCCATGTTGCACGGCAGGTCAAGCAGGAGCTGTCCAAATAAGGCTGGATGGTTCTCCCTCATACACCGTATTCTCCTGACTTGGCCCCTTCGGATTATTGGTTGTTCTCGGATCTGACCCGTCATCTCGATCAGAGATCCTTCATTTCCCGTGGGGCGATCGAGGCCGCACTCAAGCAATATTTTAATTCGCGCCGAGATGGGTTCTATAAGGAGGGAATCCATAAGTTGCCTGAACGTTGGAGATTTGTCGTAGATAACAATGGTGCATATGTTTGATTTTGCTCTTGTGCTTTATTGTCAGAAGAAGGGAAATAAAAAGTGGATAAAGACTTTCTATTCAACCTAATAAATGTTTTTCAATTTTTTTTTCCATTTTAAGAACTGTAATGCAATATCCTCTTTCAAAAGTTAGCCATAACCATTGATATCGCATTTATTGTGACAGAAACGCTCAAGGAAACAAGTGAAACTCTATTAGTTGGGGTTTGTGCTGAAGACCTCTTCGTTATTTCTTACTTAATTTCATTTGCACGTATGATGAATAACTCACAGAACCGCAGGCCACCACCACCGAGGCGTTGTCCCTGCGAGAGCGTTGGCAAAGAGCCGAGCAAAATGCAAATGCAACTAGATCGCGAGTCAAACTTGCCGAGGAGTCAGTGAGGGAGAACAAGCAGGAAGTGGAAGAAGCGTCTCAAGCATTTGAAGTTAAAACTAATGAGTGAGCTATTGTATTTTAATTAAATTAAATGTATGAACTTTGTAACATAAGAAAACATGGTGAGGAAAAATATAATGAGAGTTTCTAAAGATGTCTGCGCAATGTTACTATGCGAGTTCGTGAATGATACCATTCTACAGAATCAGTTAAGTGACTAGGAATCTGTATCCTAGATTATGGCTTGCATTTGCTGAAACACAATATGTAAATTTCAGTTGGGCGGAGCTCCAGGAGAAAGCCGATGCCCTGAAGAAGCCACGCAATGACGCGGAGAAGGTTATTCAGGAGTACAATCGACTGTCGGAGGCATTGACTGCTGCAAGAAGGGCTCACGTCAAGGCCAAGGAGGAATATTTACAGGTGATTACAAAAATAACCTTCAATAGTGTAATACCGTTATCTTGTTTCTGCGATCTCAGTTGTTACTATGATAGCATAAATCGAAGCAATTGGTGTGGTGTGGAATGAACGACAAAAGAGCCATGGCGATTTCGCGGATGATTAATTCAGGTTCGTTCCGAGTAGAGACCGTCTATTGCCCGATGTTCGATGGATAGGGGTACCATTATGTTAAATCCGACTGCTAATTGCGAAAAACTGTTTTCGAGCATATAGGCAAGAGTTCCGAGTGTGATCTCCATCGGCCTTTTCCTTTCATTCTATACCGCACGCATACCACATCAAGTGCATGTATTTAATTTTTTGCACAGCACTTTTGGAGGCAAATTGTTGTAGTATGATACTGTTCATATTCAGACCCTCCTAACCACCCGGTATGAGACGAGTGCTAGCCGGAAGACATGGCTCACCGAACTGTATGCTCTCACACCCAAAGCAGACCTGGAACAGCAAGTGAACCACCTAAAGGACTCATTGAGCAGACTAAAAGCCTCAATAGACGAGGACGAGAAGAAGCATGCAGATCGCAAGAAGGAATTCACCGCCAGAAACTGCGATCGAATACCGGGCGATCGGACTTGTCAAACGACAAATCTGGTCATGCAAGACCTGGAAAAGTTCATTGCCTCTAATAGGACTGAGAAGGCCAAGCTGGAACAGGAATTGAGATCAGCCCAGCAACTGTTCGAAAACTACGACCCATCAGCTGAAAAGTTGCTGCAGCACATCAAAAGAGCCGAGGATAGAGTGAAAACGGCAGAGGAGACACTCGAGGAGTGTAGGCAGCACACGTCCGACGCAGCCGCGGCAGAGGAGTCAGCGGCCGCGGCAGTGCGGAAGCTCGCGACTGTCAAAGGCGAGGCGGACGCGTTGCTCGCGGCACCCGAGCGGCCCGAGGTCGTAGAGGCTGTTGAAGCAGCGCATAATGCGGAGTGGGCAAAGGACAATGCAAAGGCGAGGAGGACACTTGCGGAGGAGGAGATTGCGAGAAGCAAGGATGAGCTCAGCGAAGCTGAAAAGGCGCTGGTGGAGGCGCAATCAGCTGCTGCTGCGCTGAAGAAGGAGGTGAAGGATAATGAGAAAGAGGGGTAAGCACATCTTAGCTTTCAAATTTTAGCTGTGAGAGAGATGTGTGTATGTTTGTGAGAAGTACAGGGTGCGTAAAAAGTATCGTGACAAATATTATGTGTAATATCTTAGTTTCCCACCAAGGAGCTCTGCCACTTAGAGGAGTGAACATTTCCATTTCAAATTCATGTGACATTGGCCCGCTATTCATTTTTCGCATAAATGATAATTCCAAAAAAATTGAATTATCATTACCTCACTATTTAAATTTTATTATAGAGAGAAAACGTTCCAAATTAGAATGCTCGTGCATAGCAAGCGCTCTCTTATTAGGGAACGGAGCAATATCAACTTAACGAACTCATACTTTGATGATGACACACAAACTTGAAAAGTGAGATTTTCAGTTTTCATATTCAGCATGCTTATTTCTTGACATAAACATGTATCGCGTATTAAACGGTTAAAATATGGATTTTGATAGTATCAAATTGAATGCAAACAATAGCATAATGTATGTATCAAAAATGGCCAAATATAGCTGATGTGGCCACTTGGGAGAGATTCGAACAATCTGCAGATCCAGGTTCCCAATCCCGAAGCACAATGAAGACATATTTAGGCTCTTGAGTGGTTGAGTATCATATAAAATATAATGTGAATATTATAACTTTCAACGTTAATGAAAGCAACTTCTGAGTTCAAAAATTTTTTTTGGAGGGCCGTACCTAGGAAAGCCATTTAAATTTTTTTTGCGGCTGTAGAACGTAGCCCACTAATTGAGTGATTCACATATGTAGAATCATGTGTTATCCTCCTTATCAGAAAAAAATGTGAATGCTAAAGCTATATATCTGGTATAATTAGGCATTAAAGACTACGTCGCATTTAGTATGGTAAAAACGCCAATTTTTACGCATAATTTCTTTTTACATATTAATCCTATGAAACTCTTAAGAATATTTTAACGTCATTTATGTGTTGCTTAGTTAAGTATCTGAGGAACATAGTGTAACAAATTGACATGCATTGGAACAGAGCATTTCGAGTATGATGCAATTTATTTTGTCACCATACTTTTTACGCACCCTGTACATCGGGAATATTTTCAAATTTTAGGATCTCGACTGGCTCGATTGCGGGAGTGGCAGCTGTCGCGGCGGTCATTGTTGGAATGATCGTAGGAGGCATCCTTGTCTTCCTTTATCGAGATCGGGTATTCAAACGAGGTTAGCAATGGACAACTACGAATTTATAAATTTGTAATTCTGAAAAGTTTGATGTTGGTTTTTTCACATATTCCTAACATATCATCGCATACTTTCCAGGCCGAGGCATAGAAGAGCAGGCTAAAGCAGAGATAGAAATGCAAGGTAGGATTTGTACTAAAATAATCAAATGAGAAACATAGAATATGACATAGTTGCAGGAGGAGAGGGAAGTCCGTTCCTCGCCTTCCAACAGCCAAAGATACTCACGGAACAACCGGTAAAGTGCATCACTTTTTTCCAATATACAATGGATTTGTAAAAAATGAGAACATTCACTTGTTCCGTTCAGGAAATCCCAACCGACTCCGGAGTCGACTCCATGCTCACTGGAACAGCGCCGGAAAGCAGTGTATTTGCACGGTCGATTACTGATCAGGTTTGGATTTAATATTACCTCCAGAGTAACATTCAAATAATGCAATCCGAAGCATCTGATTACATCAGTTTTTAAGATGAGTGATAATGGAGCGGGATCTGTCGCATCAACTCCCTCAAGTCCTCCTTGGTCTTGCAAGTTAGTGATTTATTTTTACATGCCACAAGGATCATATACAATTGAAATTCAACCTTTGTATTGGGGTGTCCGGAAAGTTCGTATAATGCTTCGGAAAAAAGTCAGTTCGCGATCAAATGCAGTGATTGCGCAATCTATTTGTCAATAATGTATTGCATCATTCTGACGTTGAGTAGTGAGAGGATTTAATCAGTCTCCTAGTTGCTACATTGATTCTTGTGATGGACTCCCATCTCTACCTCCGAGCAGTTTTACTTCATTACTACCGTCTTGGCCGATCCGTGAAGAAGGCCCAATCTGCCCTGGCCCAGTCGGAAAGAGCTGACGCCCTCCATACCCTTCTGCTATAAGTGGTTCTCCCGCTTCAAGAAAGGGGAGTTTGGTCTCGATGATCAACCCCGCTCTGGACGCCCTCCCTCCCTCGATCAGCCTCTCGTTCTCCGCACACTGAAGCGCAAGCCCATGGCCAGTGTGCGTGAGTTGAAGAAGGATACTGGTACTCCCAGATCAACGGTGTCCGATATCCTCCATCGATCTGGGAAGAAGCCGAAACTCCCACAAGTGATTCCCCATGACCTCTCCCCCGAACAGATGAAAAATCGTGTTCAAGTCTGTCGGGAATTACTCCATCGTAGATCCATTCTTCGATGGGTCAATTCCATCATCGCTACAGATGAGACGTGGATCACGTACGATAACCCTGCGAGGAGACTACAATGGGTGGATGCAGATGAGAAGCCCACGTCCGTCCCGAAGAAGGAAGAGCACGGAAAGAAGGAACTCATCTGCTTCTTCTTCTCAGTGCTCGGTCCCATCTACTGGGAGATCCTCGCCCCTGGCACCAGCATCAATGCCGACCTCTTCTCTGAGCAACTGGAAGATATCGCGATCAGAGTACCTCCCAGACTCCTGAACCAGGGCAAAATTCTTCTTCTGATGGACAATGCTCGCCCACATCGAGCGAAGATGACCCAGAAGAAAATGGACGAGCTGAAGATCGAGAGGATTCCCCATCCACCGTATTCCCCATGCGACTACCACTGCTTCCGCTCTCTCTCTGACTTCTGCAAAGGGAAGAAGTTCAAGAATCGAGATGAAGTTGTGAGGGCTTTCGTGAACTGGGCGGTCTCGAAGAAACCCGCATTCTGGAAGAGAGGAATCGAGACCCTGCCCAATCGCTGGAGGGAGGTAGTAAGAAAGAAGGGGGCATACATTGGTCACTGAGAATTGTAAAGCATTGAATAAAAAATAAAAACAAAAAAATTATACGAACTTTCCGGACACCCCCAATAGTATACTGATTATTACTCCTTGTGTAGCTCGGCTTTTCGGAGTTTAAGGACACTTCTTGCAGTGTGATTACAAATCATATTCGTTGCGAACCAATACAGTTCAAGCAACATTATCGTACGCTTCATCTGTTCATCAACTGTCTTTTTTTCAGATTCGAGTCTGAATTCGTCGTCAAGCGGATTCTCGGTGTCGGCGGCTTCGGATGCGTATTTGAAGCGCATAATAAGAACGATGATTCGGATTATGCTGTAAAAAGAATCGCAGTCTCCATCAGGTTTGGTTGAAAAAGTTAAGAAGTTGACTTTGAATTCAAAAATGTTTAGTGAGAAGGATAAAACACTATCGGAAGCAAGGATACTGGCAAAGATGAAGCATGCCGGAATCGTGCGATACTATCACGTGTGGGTGGAGGAACCAGCAGTGGGAACTCAGGTTTAATTACAACATTCCGAAAATGGGATTCCAAATAGTGAGATAGCATCACAGGACGTTGGATCACAAATTAAGTCCGTCTCAATATGTTTGCATCTAACAAATGTAAAATCGGAGAATGATAGACAATATATCTATCCAATTCAGCGCATATTGGACGAGACATTGCTCAGGAGGATCGTATCGGGTCTGGATGGACAGACGAGAGCTCGATTAGTAAGTGGGCAAGGGATGGCATGGCACGGAAAAAAACGATTTATTTAAATTTACTAAAAAATGGCTCATTTCAGTTGAGCTACCGAGACGACAGTGTTTTCGTCTACATTCAAACTGAGGTATTCAAATGTTGAATCAATCTAATGTCAATATTGTTTAGCTCTGCCAAACAACTTTGTCGGAATGGTTAAAGGACCATCAAGATTTCAAATCACGCGAAATGCCTAGGATGAAAAATTGGTTCAAGCAAATCGTCGGCGCTGTTGAATACATTCACAGCGAGGACTACATTCATCGAGATCTGAAGGTTGTCCTTTTTAAGCATTCATTGGATTAAATCACCCTCCTTCCTATAAAAATGATAGAAATAAGGAAGGAGAACCTATAAATGAGTGGTTAGAGGGTGGCGGTGTGGATTTGTATCGATGGTTGGTTGGCATAGCGATGGATGTAATGTCTGCTTTTGAAGCCCAGCAACATTCTCATATCTCACCACTCCTCATCCGACCAGCTCAAAGTGTGCGATCTCGGCATCGCAACGCAGAAACGCCCAAATGATGATAACTCAGCGGGAACGAGAACATGCAGTGTGGGCACGTGGGCGTACATGAGCCCAGAACAAGTTCGTTTATTTACATGTCATTGGAAGAGACAATTTTGAACATTTTCAGCGAACCTGGCCGTATCAATACAAATTTCCAACTGATGTATTTTCGTTGGGACTCATTCTCATTGAACTTTGTGTTCCGGTGAGACCAACGGATCGGGATAAAGTAAGTACAGATATTCTAGATTTCCTATTAATGTACTTCCAACTTGGAAGGAGCGATGAAGAAAGCTTAATACGAATTTCGAATTCTAGGACATTGTTAACTGTAAAATTATCTATCTGAGGCTGCTGTTTCAGATATTCGATCCGATACGGGAGGGAAAAGGCTTCGAGCTATTCAATGACGAAACTGACCCGCATATTCGGCGGTTCATCAGTGCAATAACACATGCGGACCCGGAACGGCGTCTAACTTGCAGAGAGATGCTAGAACATCCATTCTTGAAAGATGTTGTAGTTGAAAAAAATACAAATTAACAGTTGTTCTGTTTGAATATCGTGAATGATGACATATTAAATCAAGACGATCTCATCCAATTTCACATACCTTTGCGACATTTCGTGTGTATGTGTGTCAACAATGTTAGCATTAGAAAACCGTTGCAATGTATTGTGTGCACAAAACACACGGTTATGCGGAACTCAGATTATTATGAAAGCAATAACTTAAATAGGTAAAGATGGGGAAGATCTCATCGAGAGTGCGTGCCGATGAATCCAACTGAGCATGCGGAAGTAAGTATTAGTGATATTCAAGAGATTGAGAATCAATGCCACCGTCTCCTAACGCGGTTAAGAAACACGAATTTCGTATTCTGGCTTTTTCAGTAAAAAATACACTGTGCAGTATATCTATCATTCTAATACAGGGTGCGCCAAAATTACCCGGACAACTCTTTTCATAGCATTGCCAGCTTTAGAATAAGACCTGAGCGATAGAGGTTATGAGTATAGTTTGTCAGTAATATAGGAATTCCTTCTAACTTCGCCAATAGGAAGTACTCGTTGAGGGAAAGATACAAGCATCGGTAGAAATTTGTCCGCGGATTTTGAAACAAAATACAGTAATACACGAACATTTTTAAATTGATTCTAATCACGGCGGCAGTAGGGGCGCTGCATTCCTTGACAAATTCTAAGACTTTTTTACTTCGGGAAGTTTTTCGATTGGATTCCATTGAAAGGCGGAAATCAATATTTCCACTTTTATTTCACACATTTATTTAATTTTCACTTATTTCCCATGGCCGACTCCCATTTTTTATTGGCATAATCGATGCTACATGCATAATCACATCTTCTATTAGAAAGGCGTAATTTATAGTTTGATTCATATTTGTCAACTTTATTTAAAACGGTGCCCGAATCAAATTATGGTGTAAAGAATATTGTAACCGCTTTTTCCGAACTTTGTTATTTTTCATTAAATGAACTGCGAATGCATTTTTAATCAACTTTCCCACCGAGCCATCATCCCAGCTATGCACACTTTTGTTCCATTCGTCAGAATTGAAATGTTAGGAAAAACGGTTACAGTATTCTTTACACCATAATTCGAGTCGGGCACCGTTTTAAGTAAAGTTGGCAAATATGAATCAAATTATAAATTACGCCTTTCTAATGGAAGATGTGATTATGCATGTAGCAGCGATTACGCCAATAAAAAATGGGAGTCGGCCACGGGAAATAAGTGAAAATTAAATGAATGTGTGAAATAAAAGTGGACATATTGATTTCCGCCTTTCAATGGAATCCAATCGAAAAACTTCCCGAAGTAAAAAAGTCTTAGAATTTGTCAAGGAATGCAGCGCCCCTACCGCCGCCGTAATTGGAATCAATTTTTAAAAAATGTCGTGTATTACTGTATTTTGTTTCAAAATCCGTGCCCACGCCCGCGCGGACGTGGATCGAATTTCTACCGATGCTTGTATGTTTCCATCAATGAGTACTTCCTATTGGCGAAGTTAGAAGGAAGTCGAATTTTCAGCCTATGCCAAGTCGCTGAAGAAATGTGTTCGTTTTCTCAGATAGTGTGTTTTATATGTTAGTCGACCGAATGAAATCGAGAGATATGTCTATCAGACTCACTCTCTGCCGTAGAATACGCGCATCCGCAACTATAACTGCCGCTCGGAACTGTAACTGGGCGAGGATGGCGTGCGCCTGAAGTAGGGACATGACCGTGTGCAGCAGCAATCAAGTTACAAAAGAGAGACTGCCGCTACAACAAGTTGTTTATAGTACGAAATGAATGGGATCGATAGGCGCGTAAGCTCCTCGGAGAAAAAATAATAACGATTGTGGCTCTAATTGGAATAGGTTTAATATTGTAAATCAGGGCTGGGACAGAAAAATAAATTTCTGCTTCCAAAAAAGCAGAAAATAAAGAAAAAATCAGAAAATTAGAGTAAATTTTCTAAGCTGATTTATCAATGGTGGAAATCGGCGAAAAGCTAACAAACCACTGTTTACAGATCACGTCATTCACGTAAGAATCGAGCTAAATTCCACATTTCTCGGATTTGACCAAAAACGGGTATCTGAAGTTTTTTGAGGAATGAGTAGCTCCACCTCTACCAGAAAGATCCTGAGAACTTCATTTGCGTACCATCATTCTGAATGTCATGGTACCGGGTCGTTGGATCTGGAACCCGCCTTTAAAATTGATTTACTCAGATATCTTGCACTTTTGGTGAAAAATGCTTCCTGAGTGACCCCCAGTACTTTTCAGAGCTCTATCTATGTGCACAAACTAGAACTCATGAAAATGGCTTTTAACAGTGCTACATTCATGACCAATTATCTCGAAAATTTATCGAAAGGCGCAGCTGAAATTTCAGGTTCGTATAGTACTTTATGAGAGCTTTAAAATGAGGGGCTTGCAGTCTCTGAGAGAGGAACACAAAGACCTCTTTAGTAGCTTTGAAGTTTCGAGTCAATTTGAAGTCATTTTATTACACGCAGACCGCGCTTTTTCCCAGGCGCGACATAGAATGAAGGAGTGATTTTTCAACTATGTTTCAGAAATTTATGAAATATTATTCAATCAATAATGAATGAAATGTATTTAGTTTACCGTTGAAACACAGTTGAAAAATGAAATCACTCCTTCATTCTATGTCGCGCCTGGGAAAACGCGCGGTCTGCGTGTAATAAAATGACTTCAAATTGACTCGGTACATCAATGCTGCCAAAGAGGTCTTTGTGTTCCTCTCTCAGAGACCGCAAGCCCCTCATTTTAAAGCTCTCATCAAGTACTATACGAACCTGAAATTTCAGCTGCGCGTTTCGATAGATTTTCGAGATAATTGGTCATAAATATAGCACTGCTAAAAACCATTTTCATGAGTTCTAGTTTGTACACATAGATAGAGCTCCGAAAAGTACTGGGGGGCACTCAGGAAGCAATTTTCACCAAAAGTGCAGGATAACTGAGAAAAGCGATGTTAAAGGTGGGTACCAGATCAAATATTTATTAGTTTATTGATTTTAAATGAACAATCGAGAGAATATCACGCATATCACGAAAGAATCGAGCTAGAGTCGCCATTCTTGGGAATGAAGGGAAAATCGTCAAATGAGTTCTAGCCGGTTTTGGGCATTCTGGGGCATGCCTACACTTCCCCAAAGTCTCATTGTGCACACTTCATTTTGGAGTTCCTTACACCGGGTCGGATGTCGGCTGCTTCCTATTCGAGCGCTGTTTTCTCTGTTCTCGTGAAAGATATACGAAAACTTCACTCTGAGTGACTCCCGCTCATTTTTCGAGCTCTATCGATCTATGCCTTTCATTTTGTCTAAATGTCAATTTTAGCCATGCTACATTTTAGGCCAATTTTCTAAAAAGTGTAGGCAAACGCGCTGCTATAATTTTCACAGCTTATTCATTACGTCCAGAGCTATCGAATGAGTGGTCTATGCCCAAAATACATGAAGGTCTGTATGAGTTAGGTCGCATTAACTTCTACGGATCATTTGAAATTATTTTTCAACTGGAATTTTTGCATTCGAACTCTCATTCTCGACTGCGCGCGCCGATTGGAGCGGTGTGGGATGGAATGAAATGAAAATTCCTGTTGAAAAATAATTTAAAATGATCCGTAGAAGTTAATGCGACCTAACTCATACAGACCTTCATGTATTTTGGGCGTAAACCAATCATTCGATAGCTCTGGGCGTGCTGTATAAGCTGTGAAAATTATAGCAGCGCGTTTGCCTACACTTTTTAGAAAATTGGCCTACAATGCAGCATGGCTAAAATTTACATTTAGACTACAATAGCAGTGTGCGAAAATAGAGCCCGAATCGAGAGAGAGAGTGTAAAAGAAGCTCAGACGACGTAGCGACGTAGATGGATAAATTCAAAATGTCACAGGAATGCATAAGGCAAAGATACGAGGAAAACGCAGAAGTACGGCAGAAGTGTAAGGAGATGGAACATGGAGCCAGTGAAGATACGATCGATTGGTGAAAGTGAGAAGTAACGGAGAAGTGTCTCGCTTAAATACCCCCGCAACGAGCTGCAAAAAAAAACGACCTTTATCTCCCCTACTCAAAAAAGTATGGCAAAAAGAGGGACGCTACCGATTGTTGATTCAAAATTCGACCTTGAGTCTAGGAGGAGAGTAGAGCACCTACTCTTCACTCTAACCCTACTTACTTGAACTGACTCTACCAGTACGATGCCACCAACTCGACGTATCACTAACTTCTACAGCAACGGTGAGCAACTTGCACACTTAATACATTAAGTATACTTCTTCCGTTAACAAATGACATCAACGATTCCAGATACATTTGCGCTACGCTTCGTCATTCACTACAACAGAGGAGGGGATGCTAAGGAGGTTCGGGTATAGTTCCAAATCATCACGGATGGTAACAAATTTAACTTGGCAGTACGGCGACTGAGTGAGCTCATTACAGGTTCGCACACAAGCTGGTGTTTTCAAATTGAACATCATACATTGCGAAACGACCATGACTCCCGCTTTATCAATTTCAACCCTATCTCTCTCTCTGAACATAGACGAACTAACCGAGGAGTATTCTACCCTACTACTATACTTCTTGTCCCACTCTTGAGTTCGCGGGTTCCTTGACTACGGTAGGTTATTGTGGCAAGACATCCTTCCTACGAGAACAGGTCTAAACGTGTTCTACCCTACTACTACACTTCTTGTCCCTTCTTGATTTCGCGGGTTCCTAGAGTTAGATACCGTATTACCTCCTCCCCAATCGTATCGACATCTAATCTTTCTCCCCCTCTCTTTTTCTCATCTCTAATATTCATCTATGGTAATTACAATGCTCTTCGTATATTTTGTAGTTCACCTTGTCTCATAGTTTGATAGGACCGTCTTTACATATGTCATGTCTTTTACCCTCGCCCCTCTCTTCGTTGTATGCAAAGATGAACTAGTCGTCTCTCGTTTTCGTTCCACGTTGTGGTGGTTCGTATTCTATTGTGTTCTCTCGTGTCTTCACCGGGAATAAGGTCGGTGTTTTATAAAGTTATTCTTTTGTCAATTCCTTACTCGTTCTTATCACACTGTATACGTGGGAAGTGAGCCATAAGGGGTCTCAGGAGTACGGTAGCGCATAGAATCAGTTGGCCCTAGTACTATCTGAAGCTAACTTGGGGGCCGAATCCGGTTGCGCAAGTCTCCGTCCCACCTCTGGACGCAGTGAGGATACGGTAAGCATGACAAATCAAGGAGGGAGCAGAGCTTCAAGGAGCGTGGAGCGCACTGTGCATCCGGATAGAGGAGCCAGTGTTGAAGCGACTATGAGTGGAGAGACTCATCCTGGAAGGAGAGGTGAGTTGTCTTCCACCCCCTCTCTCAGAGAGGAGGGGAGAAGCAAGGTCTCGATGAGAGAGTCAGTTGGCGGTTCTCCGCAGGCTACTCTGAGACCTACTCTGATGCTTGGCGGTTTTCCGCAGGGCATACAGAGAGATGACGTGGCGCTTGGCGGGCAACCGCAGGGTGCTCACGGTCTGAACTGGAACTCAAATGATCAGCTTGGCGGGCATCCGCAGGGTTATCTGATGAGCCAGGAGGAGAGAGAGCGACTTGGTGGGTATCCACAGGGTGCGCAATTCCCATCTATTGGGGTGTCCGGAAAGTTCGTATAATGCTTCGGAAAAAAGTCAGTTCGCGATCAAATGCAGTGATTGCGCAATCTGTTTGTCAACAATGTATTGCGTCACTCTGACGTTAAGTGGGATGTGGGTTGGATCAGTCTCGCAGTTTCTACACTTGTTGAAGTGGTGAAGTATAGCCGATATTTTGATACAGTTGTGTTGAATTACTGTCGGAAATCGCTCCATCGTAGATCGGATCTTCGATGGACAGATTCCATAATAGACATGTGCGAGGAGTGAATCATGTATAATAACCCAGCGAAGAGACAACAGTGTTTCGACACCGATGCGAAGCACAAACCCGTTCCCTTGAAGAAAATGAGGAAATTCACTGATTCTTTCTATCATTACTTGTTCCGATCGAATAAGAGATCCTTCCTACTGGAACCGCCATCAATGCCGACCTCTTCTCTGAACAACTGGAAGATGTCGCGATCAGAGTCCCTCCCAGACTCATGAACCAGGGCAAAATTCTTCTTCTGATGGACCCTGCTCGCCCACATCGAGCGAAGATGACCCAGAAGAAAATGGACGAGCTGAAGATCGAGAGGATTCCCCATCCACCGTATTCCCCGGATCTCTCCCCATGCGACTACCACTGCTTCCGCTCTCTCTCTCTGACTTCTGCAAAGGAAAGAAGTTCAAGAATCGAGATGAAGTTGTGAGGGCTTTCGTGAACTGGGCGGTCTCGAAGAAACCCGCATTCTGGAAGAGAGGAATCGAGACCCTGCCCAATCGCTGGAGGGAGGTAGTGAGAAAGAAGGGGGCATACATTGGTCACTGAGAATTGTAAAGCATTGAATAAAAAATAAAAACAAAAAATTATACGAACTTTCCGGACACCCCAATAATATCAATTAGAGACTCCACCAGGAAATGGACAGGGAGAGGAGGGGAGGGAGAGCACCCTACCCACACTCAATGATGAGAGAGGAAGGACTTGGCGGGCATACGCAGGGTCACTATCCCTCAACGAGCAAGAGAGTGCCCCTGACTTTCACTCGAAGGAACCAGGAGGAAGTGTTCGGTGATGGGAGCACCACCAGTACCATCTCACCCCAGCACACTGACATGCGTGACTGGAGCCAGTTCGAACCCTAATGGGGGAGAAACCTGAAGAGAGAGGATATTGAGAGGGAGGGAATGACTGTGGCTAGAGAATACCCCATGAGCTACCATGGTTCCAGACATGGATACACGCTCCAGATGGGTGATACTGTTCCTTCCTATGAACACCCCAATGTCACAGTGAGAAAGAAGCCAGAAGCGCATGGGCAGAGTAGTGGCATGAATGCGGGGGAGAGGAGACAGATGGAGATTAGAGAAAGGATTGAGCTAGAGATACGATTCAATAAGACGATGAATGAAGTGAAATCAGCTCATGCTATCCCTTTGAAGATGTCTCCCATCGAGCCAGTGGAACCGTCTGCTATCGATCAGACACAGCCCTCGGATCGATCTGTGGAGCAACTCCAATCTCAAGCTAATGGACTGAGCATCAATGGACATGAACAGATGGAAATCACTCAAACTGAGGTATATTGGAGAGAGAGAGTGGCCAAAGAGATGTTCAAATTGAGTGGAAAGATGGTAGATTGCCTATCCACTCTGGACAAAGTCAGTTCTCGAGAGGAAGTGATAGATGACTTGAGAGTTATCTGTGAGGAAGAGAGAGATCAGATCATACGGATAATTGAGAATGAGTTGGATGATATATCGAGATAAAAGGATGAGAGTGTGGATGAAGTGAGATGTCTGAGAGAGGAACTCAGAATGAAATGCACTTCTGAAATGAGATTGAAAGAGAATGCGATGAGAGAGATGGAGGGGATAATGATTGAGGACTCTCGAGATTGAGGATAGAACTGAGATTCACAACCAAATTCGGCACTTGCAGAGTGAAGCTGACAAGTACAAGAATCTCTCGATTAACGTAATGACGGAGATGGCGAGAATGAAAGAGGAATGGGAGGAGAGAATGGCCGCCCAACAGAGACAGTTTGAACAGCAGCTCAAGGAGCAGAAGGAAGGTCAGCATCAATTTCTCCGTCAAATGAATCCGCCAGTTGTGAACAGAGCAAGGAATGAGAGAAATAATGGCTACTCTCAGCACTCGTTGGAAGAACGACGGATAGCGGAAGACTCGATGAGACCACCGACTCCTCCGAGTCTTCAGTCTCACTGGCCGATGGACAGACTGAGAAGTGTCCCAAGTGAGAGAAGCTTTTCATTGACTGATGACTTACTTCAATAATGATGAGTTGACGGGTCACATGAATAAGCAACAACATCAACAATCCGATAATGGGAACCCTGTAAACCAATTGCTGGCTCAACTGGGAAGCGCTTTCATCCAAATCAAACCATTCGACTACAAGACTGAAAAGTTTGATGAATTCATGGAGCGATTCGAACTGAAGCATAGAGGACAGTCAGAGAGATAAAGTAATCATGCTTGGCCACAAACTTAATCTATAATTTATCAAATCACATTTCATACATCTGCTCTGCTGTTATGTTCCATCTTCTGGTTCGAGATGGATGCTCGCCTAAGATGCCATAAGCAGGGAAAGATAAGTTTCTTATTTGCAAAAAACTTTTTTATCTCCTATACCTATGTTTCAGAGTCATTACATTGGATGGATGATGCGACTGAATCCAATTGTTGTTCGTTCAGCGTTAAAAAATATAACACATTCTTGATGAGCTAAAAGTTCACCCGAATGAAGTTGCTTCAGAAGACCCTGCTACAAATACCGCGCACGATAACGACGACTGCGAGTCGGAGAACACATATTTTGTCTTTGAATACATATTTTGTCTAGTCCATCTCCGGTTTCGCCGATGAATCAAATGCCGAAAAGAGTAAAGCCGACCAATGATGATTCGACTGTAATCGGTTGGACTACAAACACAAAATGCCAATTTCTAGATCATGATCGCATGAATCACGATTAGATTATGTGATGACGGTACTTGTGAAGAGGAGGCAAATCGTTGACATATCCTTTGCGTTTTACGAACCAGCTCAACCCGCTATTTTTCAGATTCATCGTCGAGATAAAGAAGAGCCTTCGACATACGGATTAGGGTGGCTGAAATGGATAACGGTTAACCGTCTTGTTTACTCTCTCGTACGGATCATCCGTGAGGGGAGAGAGAGAGGCGAGAGAGTCTCTCTCCACAGTGAATAGAGATGGTAGGACTGCCAGAGGGGACGGTTAACCGTCTCATCCGTCTCTGATCTGCCGAGGCCCTCTAAATAGCGACATGTTGATCCATTTCAGCCACCCTAATACGGATGCTGGTAACCGAGGGATTCATCAATGAAAAATACAATCATCGTAACTTTGCCGAGTTGCTCGTATCCATAAGGTGCGCGAGAGAGTGCACCAAATCGAGATAGTAGTTCACTTTCTTCTCGGTTTAAAACCGTGATTCAAAACCAAACAATAAAATATTCTATATTTCAATCAAATAGATCAAAGATATTCATTTTCTTCCGCGAGAAAAATGAGGAATTTAAGGAGAAATGCTTAAAATACGCAAGATCGACAGAGTAGTATTTATTTTATTCAACGCACGGTTAGGTTAAAATTGAGGTCTTTCAAAATTCTAAATTTGAGCCTGCTTCGTTTGAGTCTCAAAAACGTGACAAGTCTCGGATAATTTCCTAACGGGCAATAATCCTTCTGGATCCTTGCTCAAATTTATAAAGTTTTTTTCTGCGAGATTTTCAAAAAAATACACAGTGCTTGCAATTTATATGCCTCAGCCGCCTCGTAATATATCACATAACCTAAGAAATCTGCAACGTTATCATGTTGACTAGAACTTTACCGAAATCACAATTTTATGAATCAATTTTCTCTTTTAAAAATCTTCAACGAGAGAATAATGCATATCGGTGCGGATAATGTACACCCAACAAACTGATCACGGAAATTCAAGCAACAGTTGCCTCAAATTCTCAAATCAACTTGAATAATTCCTGTCACATTGCTATCACATTATCAATAGTTCTTCCGGTGTTTTATTAGCATTCTCCTTTCTGTGGAACTGCAATAAATAAAATATCCATAAATAACCTCATTCCATTGTCTGCTACTGCCAGTTCGCTGCAGTGGATGCTGCCTGCTCCGGCTGTAATGGCTCCAACGAGTTCGTCAGAGCCTAAAACGTTCGAGAATGAAAATATCAAATCGAGGAGAAATTATTGAATGATGATATATTGCGAGAACAGTGAACTGTAATATTTAGCAGATGTGTGCAATCCATAATTGGCTGTTAAGATTTCCCAAAATTTTGGGGGTCGAATAAATATTAAAAATATTTCTGAAATGATAAATCATCTAGCATAAATCTAATAGATCAAAGATCTAATACAACTCTGACGTCCTCATTTCCATTAGCGCGAGGGCGAGTTAATGACGAGGATCCAGACGATTGGTCCAACTTTCGTCCTCCGGTTCTTTCTGGAGGTTAAATTCAATAAAAATAATATACATTATAAATTACACTATCTGTACTTAGGAAGTATCATCACCTTGATTTCAAAATACAGTAATGATGAAAATAGAGTGTGAGATATTTACAAATTCAAGCTTAGAGTCTGCTTCATTCGTGTTTCAGGAATGACACAATATCAGGAAAATCTCAAAATCGGCAATCCGTGCGAGTGGATGAATATGAAAATAAAATACTGCTAGAATGAAAACACAATCGCGATTTTTTTCGATAATTTAATCGAATAATTTACAATTCACTCATCTCTAAAAGTTGGGGCTCCTGGTGCCGGGGGATCCTGCAATCTCTCAGACTAGTGTTATATGCATGACAATACGATGACATATCTAGATGAGAAATGGGTTACTTACTTGACGCTGACCACCACACTCAGTCGATCATCGGCGTGATTCCAGTTGGTGTGAAGACTTCCTTCGAATTGAGCTACCAGTTCTCACAAGGAACGATACTCAGGAGTTGGGCAAGTTACAAGACATTTTTTACGTTAATTGGAATGGACACGCACAAGCGAAGTGATTTATTCAATTATATGCGACCTGATTTTATTTGATGTTTTTAAACATTTAATACCCGTCTGATTTGGAATTCACTGTTCGATGATATCTGCGAGTATCCGACTGGAGTAGTGTGAACAGGGTTCGATATTTTTACAATAATATTATGACTGAACACGATCAATTATGCTTGCTTTATATTTTTGGTTGTGCCTTGATGTAGCGAGGCGTGTATATATATTTATGCTATTTCGTTCGAAATAACGTTCACAGAATTGAAATAGAATAGGCAATTAATGACGGTTAAAATGACGAGTGGTTATTGGGATAATAGGGTCGGGGGGATCTACTCAGATGAACTGGTTTGATTCTCGGTATTTACTAAAAGCCTTGCCGCTCTTGGAAAGAAGCTATTGTGTCTGTAGTTGTGGTTCGATCCAGGATTATTGAAGTTCATGCCGTTTCGAGTGTAGTAGATTTTGAAATAATGTGGTTTTCGGTTGGAAATACTATATTTGCCTCGGATGAGATTTGTGGCTACTCTCTTATCAATCGCTATTCTACGCTTCTCTAGGGACTCAATGCCCAGTTTCTTGTTGCGAGCGAGAGCAGTGGGCATGTTTTCCCAGGTATGATTAAAACAGCGCATAAATAAACGTCTTGTGAAGTAGTTCTGTACTTTTTCGAGTTTTTTTTTATCTTTATTTTGGTACGGATTGAAGGCGGAGGAAGCGCTTTCTAAAATCGGTCTAATATACATTGAGTACGTTTTGAGAAGTACTTCTATATTTTTGGTTCGTAAGGCTCTGAGGATAGTGTGACATGCAGTTTTGCCTTTAGTGGATACGGTAGAACA